>VWZP01008455.1:2202738-2455238 GCA_013396995.1 Dicaeum eximium | reverse complement strand
TGGTTGGGACAGTAATGGTAAAAAATCAGCTCAACCAGAGGCAAGCGAAGGGCACAGCTGCCACTTCAGTAATTGGGGGTCCCCATGGGGTGGTTGAGAGGTTGCTGAATTAGGGACTGACAGGCTTGGGGCTGGGACACGGGGACCAAGCCCTGTCCTGGCAAAACTGCACACCCAGGTGACTCACACCTCTACCTTTTCATCAGCTTGTCTTTGAGGTTTGAGGTAAAAGGGCTGTGGAGGGGATGGAAGTGTGGCCATATATGCCATGGGATTTTGGCATGACTCAGGGCTGTGGTTGGCCTCAGGGTATGCTCCTCCTACACAGTAAAACTGCAAACTTCCTCTTTGCAGAAGCAATCTGAGTCCTTCCCCGTTGCTGCCTTCTTCCATCAGCTGGATGGCTGCCACTGCTCACTCTTCCCCCTTGGAGCTTTCCTTCCCCTGTTCCCAAAAACTTTTAAAAGCAAGCTGTACATTTATATTTCGTGCACAGCACAAAAAACAGCCTCCACTATTTCCTCTAAAGGAAGAAGTGTCTTATTTTTGAACATGATTTAATTTTATTCAGCTTTCACCTTTCCTTCCTCTCTTGTCCCTATGTTTCTTGACACAAAAATACTGGTTTTCCCAAGGATTGTGTAGCTTTATTGAGTTCAAGGACTGTGAGATTCTCTGAATCTGAAGCTGCCTTGATGTGGAATAAAGGAAATAACTAAGAAACATGCCACAGCCCTCTTCCTCCCTTTCCAAGCACTTTCCTAATAAAGCAGAAGAGAGACAGATTTTGCTTACAGCATTCATAGATGTCACAGTGCTCCTAACCCTCTCCCTGCTGCCCAGGAGCTGTAAGCAAGGACACATCAGAGGCCAGCCACACTTCTACCTGATACTGCATTCCCAGCTTGCTCTGTGCCTTCCTGTCTCAGGTGTCAGATTCCTGCTAGAAGTATTTGTAAACAAAGCCCAAGAAAACTCCTAACTTTGCCTGGAGCAGTGCAGCATTATAGCCACGGAGTGAAAGCCTCAAGGAAGAGCACAGATGTAGCTGTAACCCACCCCAGGGCACTGTGAGCAGGGGGGAGCAGCATTCAGCTGCTCTCTGTGCACACACCCCACACTTTTCCTTCTCTTTATCAGTGTCTAATTGAATTCCAGTCAACCTGAACAAAAATCCATACTTGTTGCTGGCAGTAAATAAGGATGTGTTGGGAAATGAGTATGAATCAGTTTTAGTCATGGCTTGAAAAAGAATACACACAGGGTAGCTGAATTATGGGAAAATTCTCAGGTGCTATTTGATGATAGCAAATGTTTTTAAATGGCAGATCATAGCAATGACATCAAGATGGCATTTTTCCACCCAGAATTAATCCAGAAGTGGTATAGTCAGTATTTTCTCTGTATGTGACACTCCAGTTGATAGTACTGGGTTATATTAATATTGCTTTTCATAGAAGCATTTATGACCTTATAAGTGCCCCTTGATAGCCTGCAGCTAAGAAATCCCTGGAGATGTCTTCATATAGGAATTTGGATATATTTGATATGAAACAGTTCGGTCTTTGTTTGGAAACAGAGGCAGGAAAACACTTGTTTCCTAGCACCAATTACCAGAAGACTGCACCTCCTACAGCCAGCACTACAGCACAGATCTGTCCCTGCATTATTGGGCTATTGACACAACACTTTAAACCACATTTTGATTAAAACAAACTGCTTAACTTAAATACAGAATTTCAAAGATTTTCATCATTGCCTTGATGGTTTTGGTTTCCTACTCAGGTTGAATAACTTTGGGTTTGGTGGTCACTGTGCCTAGAGCTACACATAGCAGGGTTTTCCAAGTAGTTTATGAGATCACCCATTCTTTCAGAGCTGATACCTTCCATCCAGCAGCATAAGCCCATCTCAGCTCCTTGCTGTCCCAGGGAGCCTGATGTGCTTTGGGAGTGAGGGTGTGGAGGGGGCTGCCTGCTGGGTAATGGCCTCAGCTGGGCCATTCTGGATGTGGCCCAGGGACCTCACACACTTATGGCCACCACCAGAAGCACCCACAGAGAGTGCTAAGTGTTATAGTGCAGCATAATCCACTCTTCAGCCTCAATGAGGGAGATGGGATCAGACTGCCTTCCATTCTCAGATAATAACCATTTCATGGAAGCAGTTACAAAACCTATTTATAGGGATGATTTTAGCTGCCATCTTTATCCTTAACAGGAAGGGACTGGTGCTTTGGACAGGTGGCAATTTTATGCTACTCACCCACCTCCATATCTTTTTATCTGAATGTGCACTATGTGGTTATGTTTCCATTTGGATGACTTTCATGTTCTTTAGATGGCAAATATTTTATGAAAAATGATAAAGAGTAAGAAGAGGTTCAGGTAGAAACTGAACTGAAACCAGGTTGGGATCCTGATGAATGACCCACCTCGGCCTTGTTTGTGTGTGCCTGGAAATTTGGGAGAGGTTTATGATGAGCTGTTTGTGTAACCAAGCTATGCAAACTAGTAAAAACAAGTCATGTGAGAGAGAGAGGGAACATTGACTGCTTTGACAACTGCTTTGCCATTGCTAAGGAAACTGCTCCCTTGGTAACCATGGTCAGTACATCTGTCTTATTTTATCTCCAATTCTCACGTAGACACCATCATGGAAAGAATATTAACACAACCAAAACACAAACATTTCAGGAAAGCACAAGGCTTCTATTAATTTCTTCACTAAAAAGTTTAAGGGAGATTCTGCTTTGGTATCAATTACGGCTTTGCCTTGCCTAAGATGTGCTCCTTAAATATTAACTTATGCAGAGTAACAATTTATTCTTTTGTTCTGCTTTGTACTTCTTTAAAATGTGATATTTATTTTCTTTCAGCTCTCCTAATTTACCTAATGCAATTGGGCTTTACAATAGGAAAGCCTGAAGGCTGAGAAAGCTTTTGCATCTGTCAAAATAAGAGTTGATGTTCTTTTGCTAAAGAAAAAACTCTTACCGACTTGAGCAGAGGCCAACAAATGGAAGTCCTAATCTAAAGAACAACAAACTTTTAAGATGTCTCTGAACCTTTTGAGTTGGAACCACATGATATCAGCAAGATCTTTCTTGACACTCCTGCTTAAATCCATTAATGAGGAAGAAAATCAGGAAAATCTGAGAGGAAATCCTGGATGCAGTTTTTGTCACTTTTTTAGTGAAATCAAGATATTTGTCAGTACCTACTGGTAAATCAGATTTGAAATGGTCGAAATACAACTTCACACAAAAAAATAATGTTTATGTCCCCAAAAATCCCAAATCTATTGAAGCAAAACAAAAAATCCTGGTACACAGGATGCAAAGATTCCCCTAGACTTTCTATCCATAACATCAGGCACAAATGAACATTCTTTGGGCCATGTTTTGCCTCAATTCTAAGATATCCTATGCTGAGATGTTAGAAGCACTAGTAGTCAGGTTTCTCAGTAACTTTATAAGAGCAGCATTTTCCTCTCATAAAGAAGGGAAAAAGATTTGATGAAAGAGGATTTAAGAGCCAATAAGTAAATTTGAAAGTATCTGTTCTCAAGGTGGACATGGTGACTGCATGAAACAGGGATTTCATGTGATACCATCACATAAAAATGCATTCCTCCAAAAATGGCAAGTCTGATACCTTAACTGCCAGGACTGTGGTTTGTGGATTTACTGAGAGTACACGTAGAGCAAACTCCTCTTTGGTATGAAAAACAACCATCCCCACTGAGACCAAGCACTTCTCCAGCCCTGTGTCCCCTCTCCAACAACAGCCAGCAGGGAAATCACAGTGGTGCCTCTCTGTGTACTCTGCCATGTCCCAGTAAAAGAAAAAGAAAGGGATGTTTTCAATACACTACATCAGAGAATACAGGAATACTCAGGGACTTCAGCAACTGACTGGTAGAAGATTTTGGACTGATGGACTGATTTTAAGAGCAGTGTAGAGGCAGAAAACCATGGCCTCATGGGGCTGTGATCATGCTGGCACCCCACTGTGCATGTCACATCATTTGTGGTAGAACAAATGCTCTGAGGGAAAAGTTACTCTCAGCTTCTTCCTTTTGACTTATCCATTTATAATAATATGATCTAGCAGTTACTTAGCTTTGGCTAACACAGTTCAGCATCCATTCCAATAGCATGGATATTACAGTATCATCATCAGCAAACCTTACTTTCACATCAGCTGTGTATGTGTGAAGCATCCTGCCCTCATACCTGTTCTTCCTGCAAAGGTAATGCCATGAGAACTATTGTTCTGGTAGCTGAATGCCCATTACAGAAGCTTTGAGACACTGGCAACACAAACATCCTTTTACCACTCTGTCATGCAGCATGACCTTTCATTTTTACTGGAAGTCTTTCCACTTGCTTTATTTACCCAATCCCATTTACCGTAAACAACACAGCAACTGGCACTTGTGAGATGTTTGGCTTAACTGTATCCAAAACCAGAACCAGTTGCACCACTACCACTGGTGCAAGGGAGTTGCCATGAGTCATTTCTTCTAATTCTTTCCCTCTCACGTCTCCAGCTCCAGTGGCACACCCTTGAGCTCTGTGCTTCATTCCCCCTGTATGCAAAGTGAGGGCAGCAGCACCTCCTCCTTCCCAGAGTGGGACTACACAGGTTATTGTCATTATGCCTCTGGATATTGTCAGTGAGCAGTGAGGTCTGCACTCTCCCTAAAGGAGAAACTCCAACAGGAACACCATGCCCCACTGCCATGGAAGGGTGAGCCACAGCCCCTTTCTGCAGTACCTGAGTGAGAGGAGCAGGCAGAGCTGCAGGTGGGGGCAGGTCATGGGGCAGCATCACAGGCAGGTCAGGCTGGGAGTCAGTGCATGGTCAGGATGAGTGCGTCCATCACTCAGCTGAACACCAGCATCCCCTAGCTCAGCTCACAAAAAGGAGCAAATTTCCCTGGGTGGGCTTAAATGGGCTCCCAGGCCTGCTGGAGTGGGTGGAGGCACCAGGTGGGGCTGGTCAACGTTGTTAAGACTTAGCAGTAGCTTTAGGGCCCCAAAAAATATCATAACAGCAGAAATCAGCTACATAAAGATATTTACCAAACTATTGAAGCCTTGACACTTTCCCCAGCTGAAATGCTAAGGAAACTCTGCTGACAATTTTATTTTCATAACTACTCCAGAAAGCAGGGCTAAGGCATGACACTGAGGAAGATAGGTTTTTCCTTTTATTAAAAAAAAAATCCAACTACATTACTGTGAAAATTTGAAATGTAATTACCCCTGATAGATATGAAGATCAGTGTACACAAATATATCTAATCTTTTGCAGAAGACCACACTTTGGTAAGCTTGTTCTAGTCTGTCTCCAGGTTTGCATGCCTGTGAAGTCCTTTGAGTTTGGATGCAGGCAGTGGAAAATAGAGCAGCATAACACTTAGTTTAGCAGCACACGCTCTGAAGTGTACTAAGTACTGCCTGTGCACGCTGCTGAAGCTCCTCACTAGTCACTTGCTATGGGATAGTTCTGGGATTAGGCAGGCAAGGGCTGACATGTGAAATCTGTGCCACTTACTTAACTGCTCTGTCACAATGAATTGGGCTGCTCTGCCTGTGCTAGCCTGGAGAAACAAGTGGCGGGGCCTTGGCTGGCATATGCTGACAGAGTGGGGAGCAAGCCTGTCCCTCCGTGTGGCAGGGTGACAAAGCCTCGAGGAGAGGCACAGGGCTCTGCTCTGGTCTCTTCGTGTCAGCCGAGGACCTCCTCAAAGGGGGCTCTGAAGGCTGATGCTCCCACTCAGTCTGGAGCGTGGGAGCCCTTGGGTAGCGCAGTGCCAAGGCTGCTTTGAAACCAGCTGGTCTGGTTCTGAGGGGGTCTGAATGATGGCTGAGATGACAGGCTGGCTGGACAAGGGCTCGCCAGAAAGTAGGGCAGCAAAACTTCCTAATTAAGATAAAAATACCTTTGTAGTCTTTGTAGTGAGGGAGAGCCGCGGCACTCAATCTAAATGCCTCTGTCCAAAGAATGAGCAAGAAAGAGCTTTCTTAGATCCTTTACCTTTGCTTTAAAGAGACAAGAGATCATCTGACAGCAGGTTTGCTAGGCTCACCTTCCAATAACGAGGCTGTTGTAGGAGCTGCCTGCACTCTCACAGCCGAGCCGGCACAGCCCTGCAGCCAGAGCTCCCACTACCTCCACACACTCACTGCCCTCTCTCCAGACAAGATGATCCTCATCTAAAAGAGGAAAACATCAGTGAAAAGCAAAATGGGCAATAGCCCTGAAAAGAAGAGCTTGTTCCCAAATCCTTCCTGTACCCAGGCACGATTCATTCCAAGATGTTGTTAGACACCTCAGGAGCCAGGCTGTGCCTCGTGGTCAGGAACCCTCCCGAGCTGGCTGGCAAAGAAAATATCCCTGAGAGTGGTGGGGAGAGGGAATGGTTTGATGAACCTCTGAAGATGTAATAAAGAGAGCACAAAATGAGTTTGGAAGGGACATGAAGATCATTCTCAGTTTGAATGAGTTTGCCCTTGAGACCCATGCAGAGCACATCAGCTGGCTCCAGCTCACATGTTTTCCCCTGCACTCCAGAAAAAAAGAGGTAAAGTACAGTATGTACTTGTCTGCTAAGACATTTAGATTGGCTACTTACACTCTGCAAATGTTTATAAAGAAAACAAAATGTGGATGATAGCCATTTTCATTAAACTGTGCAGATTCAGTTCACCCCGAATTACAAGATCCCTGAGCCATATTCTTGCCCTCTTGGAGACATCTACTTCCCAACAGCACTGAGGATGTGTGGCTCTTGCTGCTGTTTTCTTGCTTGATGGGTCTGGTGCACACAACTGCAGGGGAAGACCTTGCCAGGGCCAGGTATCTGTTCCATATCTGAAGGGTGAAGGTGAATATCCCTTGGCCCTTCCACCTTGAGTTGATTTTAATCAAGTCAAACCCAAGAGGAGGAAAAACAGAATTAAAACTTCAAGCCTTACCTGCCCAAGGCAGAGTTCTCTCTTGTGTACCATGTAAAATTGTCAAAAAAGCTTGGTGCCTGGTTCCTTGAGTGCAGAGAGGTTTGAGAGCTTCCTTTGGGCCAGGCAGCACGTCCTCTCTCAGAAGCGGGAGCACAGATTTTTTAGGATGTTCTGGGGATGTTTCTGCCACTTGCTGCACCTCCACATGCAGATACATTTATGCCTGTAAAGTATGAGAATTCCATACTGAGTTATATATACCATGACCATGACAGAGCCTTCAAAAACAGAAGGACTGCAGTTCTGGAACCACTGCTCTCTGTAATCATTCCTCTGCCTCCAGCATGCCAACCTTGGGGTGAAGGAACTGACAACACTGATGAGAGCAGAGACATAATTTCATGTGCAGCATGGTCATTCTATTTACTGAAATAATCTATCCCTAGGGACTAATTTGGCTCATTGTGGGTGGGTGCTGTCTATGTCCCCACTTGGCTCTTGCTGAGTTTGCAAACAGCCAGTCTGCAAATCATGGCCTGACACACGCTGGCCCCTGGGTCAAAATGTCCTGATGAGCTGTGGGACAGAAGGAAATGCCCCAGGTGTCTTTGCCCATCAACAACGTCCTTCAGCAGTGCAAAAATCAGGCTGGGCCATGGCATAAGCTCATTTCTTCCTTCTTGCACCAGTTACACCACGGTCCAAACCATCCATCAAAGTATCAAGCCGTCCCAAACCTGCCTGTGTGGTGGGATTTTGTATCTACTGTGAGCAGATGGGACAGAGTGACCCCTGTCCTCACTGGGACATCTGCTGGCTAAACCCATTTTCCTTCTGCCTTCTTGTAATTTCCTTATCTTGATGCCTGTTTATGTGATGTGTCTGTATGTTTTACAAGTAGGAACCCTCATTTGAAGCCAAATATGGCATTGCCTTTGTCTCATGGTGTCCCAAGCTGCCACATATCCCAACCTGCCTGCAGAACTCTGGCCAAAAAAGTTTGCTTCCCTTTCGGCTCTGCAGTGCTTTTGGATGTCAGAACCAGTGTAAGCCCTCTTCAGAGACCAGAGCAACTGCTGTGAATTTAAAACAAATATTTCTCATTTGAAATGCCACGGCAGGTCAGCTAAACAGAAAAGAATAGTTGGTAACAGGCTTGAAACGACAGCGGGGTGGAGTGTTTACAGCTCCATCAACAGCTCGGTGTTAATGAACTGAGTCTGAAAATTACCTCTCTATTGATGGAGCCATGGATGGAGCACAGAGATGAGAAAGATAGTGATTGCCTCCAGCTGCAGGCAGAACTTGGAGAATGTTTATTTATCACTTGGAATTGAATGATTTTTTTGGAGAGGGCAGTAAAATTCTGAAAAGCGCAGTCATGCAGCTGCCTGCAGCCTGGCACTGGTGTCAGCCCTGCAGCTCCAGCTCTGGGGGTGCAGGATTTCGTCCTGTCCCAGGGAGCATCTGTCTGGGCATGAGAAGGAAAAGCCTCAGCTGCAGCCAGCCCTTTGCTCCATGTGTGTGTGTGTGTGTGCATGTGCAGCAAGGCGTGGTTTTTAACCCAAAGTGCCAGGCAGGAAAAATGTGGCTGCTTTTACTGACTGTAGAAGGACTGCAAATATGTCAAAAGAATAATGCCTCCTGCATTGCAACTGCTGCAGCTAATGGGAATGTTATCATGGAAGGTGTTATTCTTGACCCCAATTTCTCCCTTTCCTTTGCTTTCTGTAGGCGGTGTTGGTAGTGCTATGGCTGAGAAAAATTGGCAAGGAAAGTGTCAGCAGAGGATCCTCTGGTTGAACTGCCAGTACACCAGCAATCCAGATGGGAAGTTTTTCCAGGATAGCCTCTTTTATGCCAATTCAAATTTTAGGGAATTTCCCCAGTACAGTTTCTTCTGTTTGACACAGCCATTGTTTTTGAGGGACTTTTTGCACAGCATCTCTCTACAGAAGAGCTTTAATATGTTGAATTGTGCTGTGAGCAAGGGCTGATGGTGTTCAAGGTGTGTGGAATGGTGCCACATGAGCAGTCTAAGCATACCAGCACTCAGGACTGCCCTTTGAGTCCCTCCTTTCAATTTCTGAGCATAATTTTCTGTGGTTGAGGCATTTTCATAGGTCAAAGGTAATTTATAATTTTTTTCATACATTTGGGCTAGTAAATGGGTTATTTTGTTGGTATTTGGTGTTTGATGAAGAGGGCTACATCAACCAGCAGGGTTTTTTTTTGTCCCTGAAGGAAAAGCATTTATTTTAATCAGCACTTTCTACTCATATAGAATCACAGAACAGTTTAGGTTGGAAAAGACCTTTTAGATCAAGTCCAGCCATTCACCCAGCACTGCCAAGTCTGGTTAAACCTCCTACAATTAGCCTTGGCCAATTGATCCAGCCTGTCCAGATCCCTCTGCAGACCCTTCCTGCCCTCCAGCAGATCAATACCCCCCACCCAACACGGTGTCATCTGCAAACTGACTGAGGGTGCCCTCAACCCCCTCATCCACATCATCAATAAAGATATTAAACAGGCCTGACTCCTTCTGACCCTTTGTTTAAAGGGGTATCACATTTGTTCATTTCCAGCCAGCTGGGACCTCCACAGTTAGGCAGCACTGCTGGTAAATGATGGAAAATTCAAAGTATATCTTTAAATACAAACAACAGAAATAGTTCTAAATGCTTGAAACATGCTTTTAAACAATTTAGCAATGCAGAGTAAGTATACCCTGTTGAAGGCAGGCTACAGAAATGTTAACATCCTCTCAAGGTAAATCAAGTAATGGACTGTTGGCCTATTTTTCAAACCGCTTCTCCTCAGTATCTTGACATTTGATAGGATTATCTATTACTGTTGGATTTTGGTTGACTCTCTGGTATGCCTGAGAAGATTGTCATCTTGTGATTTAAAGATAATAGAGCCAAGCATGTGAAACTGCACACAGAGAATAAACCTTTGACTCAGAACTGAATATTTTGTTTAAAAAAAAAAAAAAAAAGAGGACAACTTTGTCTTGAGCTCAGTTTGATACACTGGCAGTTAATGAAATTATCCAGCAATAACTTTCCATTCTAAATATTGCTGTGCTATTTTTAAAAGGCTCCTGTGGCACTCCACACAGGGTGGCCCCAGCTAACAATACCAGATATCTGAAGAGGGTGAGTGTGATTAAAGACTTGTGACAATAGCTAATGTAAGCTTTAACTAAAAATGTCAACTCCATTTGTTTTCAGCTCTAAAGAGTTTCTGGATCAGAATGTGCAGGTAGAAGTTCTAACAATTCCAAGATTACACTTGACCTAGTAGAAAAGATGACTGTGTAAAAAGTGACATGAACTGGGACTCTGTGGGTGCACATGTGGATCCATGTGCCTGTGTATAAATATGTCAACACTGGCAAAGAGCCTCACAGTTTTTCAAAATATGCAACATCTATTTTTATTGTAAAGCTTCACAATTGGCAATTTAAAAAAAAAATGCAATGAGCTAGAGTGGGCTTTTTATTACGCATGGCTTTTATTTCTTTGAATTTGAAAATTACCTAGCATGCATTTTCAACTTTGGAACAATTTGCAGGCTGTTTTCATTTCTATTTAAAAGGGCTAAACACTGAGAATGTGCCTATGCTTTGCATTCTAATTGCATGTAACTGATTTGCACAGCAGAACAAAAACCTAATTTTCAGGTTAAGAATCATGCGCTAAGAAATAATTATTGTTTCATGAGAAAAAAAAGGTTTTCCACATTTTTCCCCCTTGCCCAATTTATGAGAACTGTTTGCCAGTTTGCAGGTTGTCAGCCTTCCCAGAACACCAACTATTACTCTTTAGGGACTGGAAAAAGGTAGACAGAGACACGAGGCATGCAACTGTTTTGACTGCATTCTTTTGCTTGCAACATAACACTTGCTTTTTATTATTTTATCTTCAACAATCAAGGGGTGACTAAATGGTTGCAGGTGGTGATGAAAATAAAAGCCATCCATCATTATTTATTAGGCATGGAAAAGATACACAATAATGTAATTTAATCCTGGAGCAGACAATTATTTCCACATATTGATAATACAATGTGAAAACTGTCATGAATCCTAATGTGATGTTCGCCTTTATTGGTGAACCACTAGTAGCAATGCAAATAATGAAATTGTATCAAAAAGAAAAAAAAGTATCCATTTGCATATACCAATAGTGTCATAGAGAAAAACACATCATTACTAACTTCAGAAAATATAATCGTGGTTCATGTGTTACTTTGGTTTTGAAGTTTGCAAATGCAGGTGCAAAATGTTCCTCTAAGTAAATATTTTATTGATTTCTGCATCATCAAAATAATTTCACCGGTTTTGATAAGGGAACTTTAAAGCCATGAACATGCAGCTGTATAATCAGCACCTCTTCACAGGGACCTGCAGATCTCACTGCTAATCTATTCACATATTTGTGCACAACACTTCCTCAATTAAAAAAAAAGTTAAGAAATATCTTTGCTCCATCTGGGCCTGATTCAAAGCCCATTGAAGTAATCAGAAAGACTTGCATTGATTTTGGTGGGCGTCAGACAGAACCCCTTTGTTGCTGTTTTCTATAAATAAAGTTGGGCTCCAGTTTGGGCAGAGCAGTTGTCACAAATACATTCAGACTGGTGACATTCACCCCTGGGCAGATGTGAGCATGTGCCACTTAATGTGCCCACTTATGTCTCATTTGGAGCAGGGGTAAAAGGCCCTTTTGGCTGGACAAAAATATACATATTTTTATAAATAGTCAACTATACATGCAAAATATATCTGCAACTGCACAGCTAATTTACATTTGAATTACCATGTCTGGGCATGCAAATCAGGTAATTACTTGCTCACATATAACTGGCCATTTGCATGCACAAATACCTATTATATGCATTCAAGTCACAGTAATGTCTGCAGCATTTAGCTGTATCTCAAGAGAAACTGCAGCAAGGAAGAGGTTTACATTATCTCTTATGGACCTGGTGTCTTCTAGAGTGATGGAAGTGATATTTGAAATCATTAGGGGATCTGTAAACTTCCTACCATGTGCTGTCCCTTAAACTGAAGTCTTTTAGGCTCAAGTCTGTAAGGGACTGGAACACCCGTGGCAGCAAAACCATTAAAAATTAGTTACAAATAGGGGGAGTCTCTGACTGTAGAAAGAGACCTTGGAATGGTAAAATCCCATCCTGAAAACATTCCTGAAACCACGACAGCTTTTCTGTTGCCTGGAGAAGCTGTGTTTGCCTCATCCCTGGAAGTGTCCAGGGCCAGGTTGGGTGGGGCACTGAAAAATCTGATGTACTGAGTGGCATCCCTACCCATGGCAGGGTTGGAATAAGATGATCTTTCAGGTCCTTTCCAACCCAAACCATTCTAGGATTCTATGATTTCTAGAGAGCACCTTCAGCGAAGCTGCTGAGCACATCGTGGGCAAGTCCCCCAGACTGGGACCAGACACAGAGCTGGGGAGGAAGGGTTGGTGTCCCTGCTCAGTCTCTCCAAAGATTGGGAGCAGCTGATTTACTTCAGCACCCGATTCCCATCAGTCTCACCTCCCACCACTCCACATTTGGGAAGGAGATGCAGAGTACATTTTCCCAAAGGCGGGAGCGGGCGAGGGGCATCAGCTGGTCTGAGCATCACCTGAAATGGAGCAGCAGAGCTGCTGTGGCCTTGGAAAGCACATGGATTGGAGGCAGTGGCACCACCCAGGCTGGAGGGACACCCACATCCAAGGGGAGAGGGTCCAAGCATGGCTCCACCACCCCAGGCAGGTGCAGTGGCAGGGATGGAGTGCAGGAGATGAGTAATTGCACTTTCGCTTTTGCCTTGTGTGTTGAGGCTGCTGGGAGAAGGACAAGTGGGATTGAAAAAAAAAATACAATATGAGTTGTTTTTCTCCATTAATTAGTGCTGCTTTTTTTTTTTTTTTTTCAGCTGCCTGGCTTCATTACATTTGTTTGTCTTTCCCCCTCCAACTGAGCAGTGGGATCTGATTTTCCTGAATTTGGCTGAAGAGACAAATTAAAGTCTTCTTTGTTTATAATCAAAGCAGGAGTGATTATTTGAACATTTTGAAGGAATCACACAGTATTTTAAGAGTCTGTAAAAAGACAAGAAAGGTAGTGGGAAGTCATCAGATGCTATTTTCTTTCAAACTGCATGGATGGTTTTAACAAAGTCAACCCATGACGTCTGTAGAGTTTCACCAAATGGCCTGGGAACTGATGGCAAATTTGTGAAAACATGCTGGAAATGTTTTGTTGATATTCCTGCTGACATTAGGGGCAGATCCTGCATGTCACCACAAATATTTGGCAGTGGAGAAAACCAGAGATTTTGTTCAGCTCTGTTTGGAATCAGATAGCAAATTGATCTTGGAGACTCTCCCTGGAACTCTTCATATTTTTGGAAAACAAAAGATTTTCAGAGGAAGCCCTGTTTTTATTATGCATGAGATTGTTATGGGAGGAGAAAAGGGAGTCTGTGACTTACACAAAAGAAGAGGGGAATTGGAGCTTTTGCTGGAATTGAACAGATTATTCCTGGCCTTAACTTTGTGTACTTTTCCCCAGGAACATGGATTTTTATGTGAGAAAAGATTATTTCTGAATTATTTATTATTTATTTATTTATTATTCCGTCTCCTGTGCCTCATACAATGGGAGATCAGTTACCTGTGGGGTCAGTAAATGGTCCTGATGGGAGCTGAGGGAAGGGAGTATGCCCAGAGCACTCCACAGTGCTGGGAAACCCTGCTGTGATGGGATAGAACTCATGGACAGCTAAGATGGGACACATGGACCTTTCTGGCAGTGCTCAGCCACCCTCCTCTCCCTTCTCTGCTCTTGCTCCAAGTGGATGATGAGGCACAGAGTTTCCTGACTGCTCCTTTTGATCCACTATCTACATGACCTGGATGAAAACCCGGACCCAAGGAGTTTTTCCCTTAACTCCAGACAATTCACCGCCTCTTCCAGTAAGTGACTGCATCCTCTGCAACAGCAAGGGCAGTGCTCCCACTCTCCACAGCCGTGTCATCTCCTCATCTTCTAGGCTTCTCCCCTGTTTTTTGGGAAGAGCACTGTGAGGAAATACCTCAGCAGTGTTTCCATTGCCTGACTTACAGAAGCACACTGGGAGCCTGGGGCTCAGCAGCGTGACCTGCCCTCCCCACAGACACCACACGTTCCTGTGTGAAAGAGCTCAACCAAGAAGTAGCAAAATTTTCCAGAGGTGACAAGGAAGGACCTTTTGGGGACCATGCTGTGTACACTTGTGTGAGTAGTTGGGTTCCAGATGAAGCGAAGAAAAACTCTCCATGGGAAGCTTGTGACTTCATAGATTGCTCAAACACTGAGCATATTTAACACAGGGCTGGATGTGATAAACTAGTTTCATACGGCGACCCAAGGAAAAAAACAACAGGGGAATGTGGCAAGCAGTCAGCTTTGTGGTCTGAACCTCACAGGAAGGACATGTTTTCAGATCAGACCCCGGCTGTAACAGCGTGGCTAAATTAGAAGGAGAAGCAGAAGAGACTTTTCTATTTGCAATGCAGCAGAAGTTGCAATGCAGTTGCAATCTTGCTCTGATTTCTTCTGGTTTATGGGGAGGGGTCATGAGGCAGCTGTGACAGAATTCACCCTGCCATGGAGAAGAGCAGTTGTGCTCAGGGGAAAGCTTGGCTTCAGCATCATCACCCTGTCTTCAGCACAGTGCTCAAATGAGTGGGGACTGATTGGAAACAATCCAGGGGAGACCAGAAATGGGGCTGAGAGAGGAGGGGCAGGAGAGAACTGGGGCTGGTCAGGGAGAAACAGGAGACATCAAACATCTAAAATGCAGTTTCTGAGGGGCAGGGAATAAACTCTTCTCCCTGTCCATGGGGGATGTGAGAAAGAGTTGCAGGCTTACACTTGAACAAGACAGCCTAAAAGCTTTCTAAGTTTAAAAATAGCTCATAGTAGAAAAGGCAACAGACCCTTTATGGGCACTGGAATAATCTATTAGCATAACTAAACTTGTTGTTTACTTCCAGAAAAATATTTTCTCCAGAAAGTAGGTTTTTAAAAAAGTCTGTTTCATAACTTAGAACAAATTTCCCTCAAGTGAACATCCTTTCCAGTCTTCATATATCTGCTGCATCTTCTACCTCTCCTCCCAGGCATTGATGAATATGACAAGGTAGTGGGTGGGAAGAAACACAGATAAATATTTTGTAAGTAATGTACTATATATATTGGGCACAGATAGAAATAGCATTGTGCTCATTCTGGTTTCATTCTCACAAATCAGGAATAAATCCAGTCACCAAACTCCTTCTATGTGTAAAAATGGAGAAAGTGAGTGGTGAATGAATGTGTGGCAAAGAGTTGAATGTGAATTTTTTGGTAAGCCAGCATCTTTGTTTTATTATCTAGTCATGCTTCTGTGCAAGAAGGCTGAGTCCAGTCATTATATGCATTTTTCTCAAAAGCCAACACTGTTATGGGATATACTGGAGACAGTGTGGGTGGAGTACAACAGTATTAAAAAATAAAGCACTGTCTCCTTTTTTGTTTTCCTATATAAGAACAAATCATTTATTCCCTGCTGGATTTCATGAGTGTGTTATTTACCACTGTTTACTGTAACTAGCTTCCTATTATTACAAAAGTTGGCAGGGCGAGCATGGGTCTGTAGCTTGCCCAGTTGCATTCCAAATCCTTTCTGCCAAAAATTAAAAAATGGGTTTTCCATGCACCTATCACATGTAGGAACATACTCAGCCACATTTCTTAGTCTTACAGATGCCAGCCTCCCTGTCAGAGCTGTCAGGAACATGCCTGACCCCCTCTCCCCACCAAACCACCCTCTCTGATGGGCATCCCAGAGCACCCAGGGTAGAGGGACCATCCCAGGGCTGCAGTGGCACGAGACCCAGCCTGGTTTCAGCCTGGCTGGTTGGAGTGCCACACACAAGAGCACTTCACTCAGCCTGAGCTAATTTATCCCAAGGAGAAGGTAACCAGATATTTCTGAGCAGCACTTCATCACTTCTGCACAAAGACACTTTACGGGGTGCTGCTGCCAGGTGGGTTTGCCCAGCCTCTCCTGGGAAGAGTCACCAATCCCAGGAGGAAGGGAGCTGAGCATGGGGAAAGCACCACACAGCCTGTGCCCTCCCTTCCCCAGGGCTGCAGGGACAGGGGTTATGCCTGATCACTGTGTGCCCAAGTGTGGCCATGGAGGAAAATGGGGAAGAGGTAGAGGATTTGGGGAAATGGCCCCAGAGGGGCATTATCCCAGGGGCAGCCCCACACTGGGCACGGGGGTTCCTTCAAGCACCACTGAGTGATGTGACCAGGCTGCAGAAAGGGTCCCAGGGGTCTGGGTGATCCCTCTGTGGAGGGTTTAGCAGAGCTGTGTGTGTTTGCACTGCAGAATCTGCTCTGGGTTTCTGTTTTACATCTCCAAGAGGCCTGTGCCCTTTGTAAATAGAGGGGCTGAGGCACAGGAAGAGCTGGTGTGCTTGTGAGAGCACCAGCCCAACAAAGGGATATATATTTAACTTCCTGCTTGGTGTTATTTTCTCTCTGCTTGGGCAAACAATATCCTGACTGCTTCCTAGCCCTAATCAAACTGCAGGGTACTAATAAAACAAATCCAAACAAATAAAGCACATTTTGTCAGTATAAATCCTCTTAAAGTCATCAGGTTTTCACATCCCTAGATAGGAGTGACATAAAGTTGAGAGATAAAAGTAGGATAAAAGAGCCATTACCATACAACAGCATTAAGACAAAAATATAATTGCAAAGGCTGAACTTGATTATTATTTAAAACATGTGTTGGGTGGAGGCACCAGCCGGCAGGAAGCATCTGATGCTGATGAACCCACACAACCTCAGCATGACTGACTTTTGAGTATGAATGTAAAAGATTTATTAATTTCATTTTTTAAGATGTTCTATTTGTTTTGAAAACATTTGAGGTTGCAAAACACATGAATCCTGTAACTATTTCCATAAAGCCTGGAACAGTGGAACAACATTAGAGGGGATGGGGGTGGGGAACATTGGTATATTTTTTTTTTTCTGGAAGAATTTCCATTAAAATTAAATCTAGTTTAATTATAGCTCCTCAGCAGTGAGTATGTGATTTCTGATTATGTCCCTGGTGGATGCTCAGGTTGGTACTGCTGTGGTTGGATTGAGATCTGCTCCATTTCATTACTTTTTCCTTGAAGAGAAACCTCACTGGTATTCGTGGAAACCATGTGTCAGTTTGTGCAGCGTGTCATTATGTATTATCATATCATGCAATTTAAAAAACATTGCATTGTTGCTTCTGGTCGGATTCTCTTTATGTGGAATACAGATGGCATTATTCTAGGTAATTCTCTTTCTTAATTCCAGCCCTCAAGCCAATCAAACAAAGAGAAAATTGTAGATGGATGTGAACTAATTTCTTGGTATATATCCAAAACCCACAAATAATTTGGGATGGGAGAAGCTCAAAAGCTCTGTAGGTTTGGTTTGGACACACACTCAGGCTTGACTCTTGTGCAAAGCTGTAGGGGAACCTCCATAATTAAGGCTGTGCTCCATTACACTGGCGTAAACAAAGTCAGTGGTTACACCAGGGAAAGAGAGAGTTCAGAAATTGACCCTCTGGCTGAAGATCTCAGGAGAAAAGGGTTTTTTTGGTGAGATTTCTATTACTTCCTGTTTCTGGTCAGGTTCAGGTCAAGAGCAGCTTTCTCACAGTGCTGGGGCACTGGTGTTCCCATCCCTGACGGGCCAGGAGGCACCAAGGAGCATGGAAATAAAGCTGAGACAGCCTTCCACAGTGCAGGAAAGCACTGCTTTGGGCTGGGTCAAAGCAGCGGCCAGAGGTCAATTTTTATTTTGTCTGAACTTGTTCCTCTGCCCAAAATGGCAGCACAGAAAAAACAATGTGAGCTATGAGACTCAGTGATGGGGCTGAGCCACCTCGCCTCTATGGCATGACTTGGAGGTCAGAAAATGTCTTGTGTAAATGACAGTAACGAAGTTTTGGTCCTATTTTTAAGCAGTGTGTCCCCAGTTCTGCTTTTGACAGTAAATACAGATTTTTTTGTGACCCATGGCTGCTGCTTACCCATGCCTCCACCAAATTCTATCACAGGACCAAACTCAACAGAGAAAATATAAGCATGAAAGTGCCTGCAATTCTCTGCACCCCAGGCTAAACACTCAGCCAAAGACAACCTCATGGAAACTGCTCTGCAACTAAATTGGAGGGAAAGGTGCCAGGCTGGGGAAGAAAAATACACACAACATCAAATTTCAGTTGCCAGCTACACCCTGTTGTGTTGTAGTACTTATCCACAGCTCTGTGCAGTGATTCCAACATGAAAGCACCAGTGTAGCTTCACTAATGACCTGCTCTCCCCTTGCTTTGGAGATGAGTCTCATTCAGCAGGTGACCAAGGCTACAGCCACTATTCAGGGACACAGCACATCACTGCAAAGGCAGCAGACACAAACAACAGATGTGCAAAAGAGCTTTAGCAGGAGGCCCAGCCCTTCCTAAAGGTCTGCTTTAGATAGTGGCATTCCCCATCTTCTCTCCTCCCTCCAGAAGTATTGTCACCACTGATGCAGCACAGTGCAATAAAGAGCAAAACCAGCTGAAACTTTGTGAATTAACAGGCAAACTTTACTGCTTGCAAGGTGAGAACACAGGATGAGTGAGGTTTTTATCTGCCATGAGCTGCTCTGCTCAGACTCACAGTCAGGATTAACTTGGCAAAGACTTGTTTTCTGTTGAGCATTGCAGGAGCCTGGAGAAAGAGTGTTAGAAAGGGGTACTTTCATCTAAGGAAATATCCTAAACCACTGATGAGCAGCCTGTGTGAATCTCTCTCATGTCTGAGTAAGAGGCAGCATCAGACCCTGACATTGATGTGGTAGTTGCCCTAGATAAGAGAAACAAAAAAACCCCAAACAAAACAGCATTTTAAAACAAAGACAGCTGGATTGACAGCGACCTACACAGGCAGCTGTGGCCAGCAGTGACACTGATTGAGACAGACTTCTCTAAACTGATGACAGACTCTGAATGCCAGATCCCATAATCAGTCCTAAATGACACAACATACAGCTCTGTGTGGCTGTTGTGATTAAGGAACTTTCTGTTACGGTAGGAATGTATGAATATTTTAGCTGCATTATTGGCCTCCAAACATTTTTCCTTCTTGATCCCTCAGACAAGGATTTGGTGAGAGGATATCTAATTTTGAATGAGAAACATCTTAATGAAACTTTCCAGGGAAAATCTTAAACAAGCAGCAGTCATCCAGCTCCAAGAGCTGGGGAAATGCAGCATCTCCGTCCAGCGGCTGCCTTAGAAAGGATTCATAGTGCCCTGTTTACTGTGTTCATTCAGCTTTCATTTTTTCATGTTTATTAGAAAGATGTGTTGTATTTTTTTTACCAATTCTCAATGGAAGAGCAAAACCAAGACCTCTGTGCTATTGAGTCTTCTGCCACACAAGTGGTAATGAGGATACTTCCAGTGATTTCTGCTGGCTGGAGTATCTGAGCCCCAAATGTCCTAGGAGCTGGGGACCACTGTGATAATGGAGGTCCAAGACTTTGGGACCACTTCTAACCTTTCAGTTTCTAGAAGATATTACTAATGCAACATCCTCTCTTCAATTTTTCTATGAATTCAGAAATTTTTAGTGAAGTCCTGGCTGTAATGTTTCTCTACTTACTCAGACAGAGGTCAAAGATTCATTCTGGATTAATTATGAATTCATATGTAGACTATCAGCTGATCCAAAGTGAGGTAATTGACAGAGTACATATAATTATTCACCTTTCTATTTGCAAGGTCTCTGGATCAACAAAGAAACCTCCATTACAAGCCCTACATGGATCATACAATTTACTGGGGCAGTTTCAGATTATATACAGACAAGAACAAGCCTATGTCTGCACTCATTTCCAAAAGGGAAAAAATCTCATCAGAAGCTTCCATGAACAGCCTGGAATGTGTCTGAGGACATGCTGAGCTCACTGACCTCGTGGCAGCCCACCCCCCTGCCGTGCTCTCTGCCTGGCTGCAGGTTGGATCCATACAAGGTTACTCAGGATCAGTGTATTTATCCAAAGAGAAACCGGTCACCCCACCGCTTCTGCTTCCTCCACCCTTCCCCTTTTCCAGAGACCAATTAATCCAAGTTGGGTCAATCCTAAACCAGTTTCCCTTTCTACTCTATGCCAAGCTGCACATACAGACAACTTCACTCAGAATTGGATATTTCCTCGTTGCTTCAGAGACCAAAGATTGTGACTCCAGCAGGTGGTCATGGCATGCAGAGTAATTTCAGTAATAGATACAACTTTCTTATGCCTTTGTCAGTCTTGGTGTTCAACCAGAGGCTGATGATACCACTGAGGAAACCTTGGCAGATTTCCTGGATAAAAAACCACAGCACACTTCTCACCAATAACATCCTCCATAACATCTCCTGGAGACTCAGTTCACAGCGTTTGACCCAGCTGCAGCTCCAAAGGGCACCTGGAATCCTGGATAGTCCTAAGCCTCTCAAAACCCCAGTGTCCCTTGGAAAGGTGATCTGAATTTGTCTGGAAGCAATGGATTGTTATCATAAACTCTCCTTCCTGCTTCATTTACTGGAGGAAGGCCACTTAGATGCCTCCTTATCTAAAGGAACTCTCAACTTTCAGTTCAGCTACTCATTTACCCCTTCCACATCTATTTTTTTGTCTCAGACAAACCCCATTGCAACAGCTTGGGTCTGCTACAGGATCTGCTTCAGTTTACACCAGCACAGCTCAGCTCTCTCAGTATGGTGCACACATGATGCTCCATAATGGGCAAAAGGATGAGCATCATGCAAATGCATGAGTGATATTGTCAGCACTTCTAGGAAGTTGCACACACAGATCTACTTAGTTAATAATGAGACGTGAACACATTCTGTGCACCTCACTGAGCACACATTTAAGCATATGGCTGCTGAGATAGAATATATCCTGCCAGCCTTTTTTCTTAATTAAAGTTATGCAAGTTATGAAATACTTTCCTTTATAATAAGCTCTTATTCCTGTGGAGAAATTTCTATTTGTTTTTATCTCATTTGAGCTTCAAGGTTAATCTTAGTTTAAGAACCTTGCTCGCTGTGACAGCATCCTCATGGTGCTGCAGCCTGATCCATGTGTGGGTGGGTGTGCATCCTTTTGTTCCACGCTGGGGCTGGATGCTGCTTGAGTGTCCTCCCTGCTCTGGTTTGTCCTACAGACATTAGAAATAGGTGTAGGTGGGTGACTGGGAAAATGGTTCATGAAGGATATTTTCCAGATCCAGTTGAGGGACATTTAAAAAACCCCAAAGGGGCAGATGCAAAATTTGTGTTTTGTTTTGCAAGACGAGGCAAACGTGAGATATTTCACTTTCTGATCAACTGTGAAGGGGAATTTAATTTTGGAATCCTTGATATCTATTTACTTATTTTATTATATGAGTGCAGCAAGCGATAATTTATTCCAGCATGAAAAGAGACGTTAATAAAGGAGAAAGAATAAAGAGCAAGACATTTAGATCAAATTAATATACATGAAATAAAACAGTAAAAATCCCTGCTTTATCCACAAATAAACTTTTTATGTCCTATATACTTTATGATGAATCTCATATCATACCATACATACGTATTAGACAAATACAGTAGCAATACTGAAATAATTTTTCACAGTTATAGGCACCAAAATGAATATCTGAATTATTTACATAAGTACATCTTCCCTCAGACCTTTGGGTCTACATTAATTTAGGATAATGGCTTAGGTCTTTGCTCTAGTTCATCAGTATTGTATTTTTGTAACCAGCAAAAGTTATCTTTCCTCTTTTTTTTTTTTTAAGAGAATGTAACGTTTAATGTTTTCCAGAAAGATAAAACGCCACCTTTAAATTCTGCCACTGCTAGCCACTACTTTCTTTTCTCTGTTGTTTGAAACACTGAGGTATTCCTTACTCCATATCTGCTCTCAAATTCTTCCTTTCCATGCATATTTCTCCCGACTCCCATCTCAGCCTCTCTGTTGTCTTTTCCTTTCTTGACTGTCTCATGACAATCTCTCACATACACATTTTTGCTTTAGCTCTCTTCTCATTTATTCCATTAGATCTTAAATGTTCAGCCACAAGGTCCTTCTCATATGTTTTAATGCCATGCTAAAATCATATTCATGTCAGGTGGTGGGAAAAGAGGTCCTGATGTGTTGTGTGATGTTGTGAAGGCTCTGAGTTGGAAATATTTTCTCTCGTGTAATAGGCTCAGCTACAAACCCTCTGAAATTCTCATGAAATTCCCCTCAACTTCCATGTGTGCACAGGGGGACCCAATGTGACATTTTTTGTCCCTGCTTGTGACATAGAAGGGTACAAGGGACTTGAACACCTTGAAATATTGAGTGCAAACCACCTTAAAACTGGGATGCTCTCTATTTAGAATTTTTCTTAAAGAAAACAACATTTGGGGGCCAAAATGTGAGCTCTGTGTTGCACATAGAAAGGGCTATTTCTGCCTTTATAGAGAGGTTGTGTTTCAGTGCATCCATTGTGTAACCCCATTTAACCATCAAAAATGTTGCCAGGAACTAAAAGATGAAATACAGATCTACTGTTCGTTTTTTCTCCCCCAGTTGATCTTTTGTGTTTGATCATAAATGCACATTGTGAAAAGATGTCTTGTACCTCCAAGCCAAACACTGTTTGCTACTCATTAGTGATTTATAAATGATATTTTCTCCCTAGTGACATATCTTTTGATATGATTCTCTAATAATAACATCCACCAATATTAAAATAAGAACATCCCCATGTATTGCGATCACCTTCAACCACATTTCCCCACTAAAATTAAATTTTAGCACACCAACTGATATTGTATGCATATATTTGTCTACCATCATTATAAATCTCCTAAGGGTCTCTATAAAATGATAGTTTTGCCTCTTTGCAGTAATTCTACCTAATGCTCCAAAGCAAGAAACTAATTACATGCTGACTTTTCACTAACTTTGATCTTTGCAAACCCATACTCTGAAGTTTCTATAGGTAATCATATAATTACAATACACTAAGTGGGATGAAATTAGGCATCAACTTTTTTTTCCCCTCTAAGTAGCATTAACTCTTTTTGCAAATAAACATTTATTTAAAAAATATTAATGTTCCAGTAGCTCGCTATTTATGGTATCCCAATATATATAAGTTTTGTATGTAGAATTTCAAAATAAAATCTAAGTATATGCAGTAATATTTGTAACAAATATCTTATTCTAACAGAAGGAGTTTCAGTGTAAGGGGCTATGCTATGAATTCTTGAAAAATACGTTTGAGAAAGGCCAAGGATAAATGATAGTGGTGTTAGGAAATCACTGATATTTCTCCAGGGAATCTTTTAGTCTCTTGAAAAAATGACCTCATTTGTATTTTCCCAATGAATTGGTATGATATTTCCTGTAAGAAAAATTGAAAACAATTGTTGCTTTCAGCTGAACTCTACTGCTATAGAAAAAAAAAAAAACCTTGGATTTCCTCTTTGAAAAATATAAGTTTAGCTTACTCCTATTTTCAAGCATAATCATAAGAAAGATTGATTTGTTAAAAGAAGACAAATATCACAGCCTTCTTAGACACCAGAGAAATAACAGTGCACTTTGATGTTTTCTCACTTCATACTTTCAACCTGCTATTTCAGCCCAGTAGTAAAACCATAATAAAATCCTCCCATCCGAAGTGCCATGGGCTCCTCCCTGCTCTTCTTGCACACAAATGAGGACTCAAATACAAAATCCAACAAGAGAAAGAACACATGGCTGTGCCTCTCCTTGGGGTATCTCATCACATGGGGGTGCCCCACGAGCTCTGGCTGCCACCCCAGGGGAGGCAATGAAGAGCTGAATGAACTCACCTCCATGTGCCCAAGATTTTATACCCTACTCTGAGGAAGAAACTACTCAGCATGAGGAAGGGTGGCAAAACACAGCCCTGTGGGAAAAGAGCTCCTGGAGCTTTAATTTCAGTTTAAAGGAGAACTCCAAAATGGCACCTGGGCAGCGTCCAGGCTGGGAGGAGAGGAGGGATGGTCTGTGGGAAGCACAACATCACAGTTCCTGGTGTGGCCATGGGGCTGAAGGGATGTGGGGAGAAGAGATGTGGGGTGGAGGGATGTGGGTTGAAGGGACGTTTCCCTTGGTGACTCACCACAGCAGATGCTCCAACACCACGGCAAGAGAAGCAACATTTTGCCTTTTCCCTGATGTTTGCTGCACCTACTGGGTTCTCCAGGCCTGGAAGACCTCCTGCCCCAGTGCACAGCCTTCCTGGGAGAGCAGGGCAGCCAAAACCACAGCCAAGGCTTTGGGAGCACTGCTGTCACCCCACAGGGCCAGACGCCGCCAGCCCAGGGTGGCTTTGCGGGTGACGCAGCAGCGCCGAAAGGAAACACGTTGTTGGTGAAACAGGCCTCTACCTTTACTACATCCCATATGGGCACCTTGTTTGTCTAATAACACTCAAAACCGCAGAAAAATCTGAACACCACATTCACTTTAAAGCTGAATAAACAAAATTTGTTTTGACTTATCATCAATCATGTCATGTGATCACAGGGCATATTGTGTGCAAACGGCAGTTGTTTTATCTGGAGCTTCAACCTTTAAAAAATTCAAAACAGTAAAGTTGTTTATTTGACACCAGTCCTGACCCCCAGACTTTAGCGCTGCATTCTGACAAAGTGAAAGAAAGAAAACACATTTTGCTTCTTCATTGCTGTGGCATAAAGGAAACCTGACTTCTCAGGAGACTTTTGACACATTCCTTGCATTTAAAATGTACCAATAGGAACTTTATCTCCTTCTTTTTTATTTTTCTAGAAACTGAAGGAAGAAAGGTGTTTACATGGTATTGCACATGGTAGCAACACTCATTATGAGGATCTGCAGACACTCAGTATGTGCATTTAGCTTTGGGAATTGCATTACTTAAGAGCCCTGTGGTTAGAAAGATGAATTCAGACAGACAATAAGGAGTAACTGTTTGAAAGCCAAGCCGCTTGCTCAGACTCAGTTAACATATGATAGGCTTGCAAATATTTTTTTTGGGAACCAACTTGAAAAGTCATTCCAAACCATCCTGAAAAAACCCAATCTTTTCCCTCCCTTTGTTTCTTCTATCAGTAAATAGATGCGAAGAGATTGCAACCTGGTACCTGTATCTCATTTTGTGTTTACCTGTGTATCTGTGTCTCTCTGGGAGAGAGACAGTGTATTTTGTCTTCAGATGTCAGAAATGACAGAGCATCTAGAAAAGCTGCAGATCGCTGAACAATATGTGTCCATTAAGTATGACAATTAATGTTTCCTTCTTTTTTTAAACCTCTAA
Organism: Dicaeum eximium; assembly: GCA_013396995.1. NCBI lineage: Eukaryota > Metazoa > Chordata > Aves > Passeriformes > Dicaeidae > Dicaeum > Dicaeum eximium. Next base: position 2,429,805 of record VWZP01008455.1, on the reverse strand, counting down.
AATTAACATCATAATTCTCAGCTAAGAATGAAGTGCAATTATACATCAGGAACACCTCAAACTTTCATTCCATTCTGTACAGGCAGTTTTGTGCTACTTCATCTTCAGCAGTCTGAGGACAAAGTTTCAAATTCATCATATGGCCCTGAATGCATTCATTCTGCTATTAACTCCTGAGGCACAAAGGAAAACTCCCTTCTGGAGAGACATTTGGCTTACCCCTTCATATGATAGGGCTGTGGCTAAGCAGAAGATCCAGGACTGATTTCTCCTCCAGACATCCCATTTTATCTTGGTTAAGAGTCCATTCAATTGTGTTTCCTCACATTTTAAAGATGATAAAAAATAATAATTAACTTCCAAATAAAGAAGATGTGATGCTATCTAGTGTAATGCTTTTTAAATGGTTTAAAGCCCTCAGTTACAGGAATACAAGAGCTACCATAAATGTTCTCAAGGAAAGGTTTGCTGGGAGAAGTAATGTCTTTTATTAGATCAGTTGGTATATTTTAAAAACATTGACCTGCTTTTGGACACATGCAGGTTCGCTGCTTCCGTTTCAGCCCTGAAGAAGAACCTAGATAACCACATCTGTTGGTCTAATAAAGATTATTATGTACATAAACTTCAACAAACCTGTTTCTGCTACATAAATAATCTGCACAAGGGTCTGTGCAACCTCAGACTGTCTCTGGGAGCAAGCAGAGCTGGTCACTTTGGAGGCTGGTGAAGCAGTGCTTGTGCTGCACTCTTACACTTTACTGAGGGATGGGCTCACCAGTGCTTTCTGCTTCACATCCCCTGTGAATGGCTTACATATTTTTTTTCTACTTGATCTTTCCCTGCGCTTTTTAAAGTTGATGCTCAGTTGTTTTTCAAATTCTCATGCATATTTCCACATTAGATTTCATTTACCTTGGTTTACGTGCAGCCCCTGGGGACTAAGCCTTACTGTTAACCTGTTGGCACAAATAACCTCTTGAACTCATCAGACTAATCCCACTGTTTTGGTTTTTTTCTCCCTGCTCTCCTCAGTGCATCACCCTGTCAGGTTGAGTGACTGCCATGGAGATGCAGCCCATCCACAGCAAGGGTACTGCTGGAACTTACCCAGTGGGGCAAGGAACGAAATCACTTATAAACAGAATAGAGGGAGAAAAGAAAAAAAGAAAACAAACCTAGTTTCCTTAAGACTAGGAGTTTTAATATCTTCTTTCCTTTGTTTGTGCTGCCCTTTGGAGAAGTGAGGCTGGGGAAGATGAGTTATATTTCTACCACCAGCTGGAAGAAACTCTGTTCAAGATAATGACACACTGTTGGTGTAAGTTGGGTCAGGATTGGATCAGACTCACAGAAACCCTCCATTCCTCCTCCTCACAGATTGGTGTGCAGCTAATTGTATTTGGAGGAATAATTCTAATAAAGATGTGACCTTTAATGCCAGTTGGTGGTTTTAATTTTGATTCATAATCAGTCACCTCAGTGTGATCCCTTCTGATGTGTGAGCAGCAGTGAGGCCACTGTGTATATTTACACACAAAAAACAAATATGGGCCCAGGGAGGCGTCCCATGGGGCAAATGCATATATTGCAGATCTTAAAAATAGATTTGTACATTACTGGATCCTGAAGCAAATAAAAGTGCATCAATTCCTAGGAATCAAAGATAAGTCAAAGGAATAAAAGCATTCACAAGTAGAAAGCAACCCCCATAGCTCATGAATAGCCTAATTATGAGAGAGCCCCACAGGCAAATGTAAAGTTACCAACACAATTGCCTTTGGAGCTCACAGAGGGGTCAGAAGCTACCCTCAGAATATTATCTTCTGTAGCACAGCACCTGGGTCCTGTGCAGTGCCATTCAAAAATCACACCAAAGACAGTCTGAGGAGGCAAGAGCTGACAGGATCTCACATGGACATTGCTGTAATGCTTGTGCATTCTACAATCAGTTGCCTTTTCTCATTGTGAAGCTTCTCTTGACACAAACGTACAAAACTGATGGAACCTGTGTTTCTGAAATTCTCTATTATATCCATAAAAAGCCATAAAAGGCTTATTTTGGTCTTCATCACATGGTCATGGAGAGAGAAATGCACATGGCATTGTGTGGCAGAAAGATTTTGGGATGCTGGAGGTGCCACCTTCCTGCCAAGGCGTAAATTTCTGGTTTACTCAATTTTGTGAAAGAATAAACAAAGTTTTCTCTGCCACCTACTATACAGGAGAAAGCACCCCTTCATCTTAGAGTTAAGAATATGTTGGAACTGTAATAACAATTTAATTTTTGCCCAAACATATTTCAGCAAAATTTGCAACATACCCTAAACTGTCTAGAGTCAAAGAGAAGACAGAAATGGCCATAAAAGTAAAGGGCACTGAAGAAAAATCATCAGACATAGAGACTGGTTCAGAAGGAAAACAGAAAGAAATAAGTTTTGCCAGTTATCCATAAACCACAACTTCCTTTCCAAATACAATCTGACCTGATAAAGCTGCTTCAGCCAGAATTTTGCTGCCACTCTCATGCCTACCTCCTCTCAGACCTCTCTTTCCACAGGCTCTTGCAATAAGAATTTGCTTTGGGAAATTTGGTCCTTGCTTTACGTCCACAGCTGCACCAACCAACCTGTGACCACCTGGCTCTGCTGATAAGACTATGGAGAATAAATATGACTGTGTGGAGAGTTTGGCTGTTTAATACTACTCCTCTCTTTATAGAAATGCCCTTCATAACCTGAGCACTAAAGTCATTATGCTCGTCTCCAGATCACTTAGCAGGGCTCATCTCTTTTACAATGCTAAGAAGCACCACCTGCTAATTAAAGGTACAATACGGTCTCTTTAAATCCTTCTCACATTTAATATCACATGTATATTCATGTGCTTAAAGGATATATGCACTCTTGCATTTCTGCATATTTCTTCTCTTTAGATACTGCTTTTTGCCTGAGACTGTGAACCTCTAATTGATGCCCTGCACTACATTCATGAGTGCAAGGAAAGGAGAAATCCTATACATCCCTGTGTCCCTTGTTTGTGTGTGCAGGGATGTCCCCAACACAGGAATGGAGAGAGATCAGAGGCCCTTTTTGATCTGCCTCAGTAGTATATAATGTACCCATCAGTGGTTTGAGCCCACTTCAAGGGGCTGTAACTTCTTGTAGTTACATACACCCGAGATTACAGAAAGCTGAGTGCTCAGTTATCCCTGTGGTGGGGGGCCAAGGCAGGAGCTCGCTGATGGCTCTGGGATCAGGGAAGAGGCACAGGGCTGTGCTGGGATCTGGAGCAGAGCTGAGCGTGTCTTTTAAATATCTCGGTAGAAATGGATTCCTAATGGTTGTTCTGGATTAACGGCTCATTAGGAGGAGTTCAGGATGGGAGGATGTGAAAAGGCAGAAGAAAAACTTTATCAGCTGAAAATGGAGCATGCTAAGCTTATGAGCAGAATAATCCAATGCATTTTTCTGTAATAGAGATCTCTGCTCTGGGGTCCTAGAATTCCTGAACATAGGTATAAAGTTTTCTCTTTATTTTCACTCAGTAAAGAAGACCCATTTGTTGTATTAGACTATATGCCTGTTTTCCTATTTGCTCTGTTGAGATCCAGGGGCATCGTATGGTTTTGAAAGAGGCAGTTTAATCGGATTCAGAATTCATTTCAGAGAGCATCTAGACTGAGTCACTATATGTGGTTTTAACTAAAATAATATTTTGTTAGACTCTAATACGATGTTAATACCCATATGAGACAGGGTAATACCATTCAGTGTTCATCTTAATTAACTAACATTAACTATCATTAGACTTTTATATGGTACAATGCACATTACTCCATAACTTCAACACAGATCTCATACAGCTAGATTATAATGCATAATATCAATCATGGTTTTCTCCAAGCTTTCTTAGCACCTAGCTTTGATTTTAAAAGTTAAGGTCAGTGTTAAGTGTTACACTTCATCTGAAAAAGTTAAAATCAATGTTAATTAACAATGTTAATTAAATGTTAATCAGTTAAATGAAAGCATTTTTCATCCACTTCCCCGATAAATTGTGGTCAGGTAATCTTGCATACATTGTTTCAGATGTCATATGAATGTGTCATCACCCTTGGGATGACTACTAGGGAAGTCCAAGACAACCATTCTTGCAAAGATAAAACAAATTGCTTATCTCGGTACAAAGGCAACTAAATTGCACTGGAAATCCAGACTGATGGATGGGAAATTAAAGGCACAGCAAGGCAATACTGCCATTGCCAGTCTCAGTGGTGGCCACAATGGTGCCCTAAATCTGAGGGTTTCAAGCATTTTGTGTGGCTGTGAGACTTTGTTTCCTCACCCCGTCCCATGGCAATGGAGTCCCTGTGCCTGACTGTGTGAGGGGCAAGAATTTCTGGAGTAATCCTCGTGTGTGGTGTTTGCCTCATGGGACAACAGGGATGTGGGGTAAGTTTAGCAAAAGAAAAAACAGGTAATTTTTTGTCACTGCAGGTCTTCTCTTTGATACTGTAGAATTCAAAACTGCATGAGGCAACTACCAGCAGCTCAAAGGGAATGGGCATGGGTAGCCCTGACTTATCCCAGTTTGAACATTTGAATCCAACCCTATAACAGGATGTTTTATGCTAGTTATAAAATATTAGATGAATACTGAGAGTACAGAACACTTGAACTGTGTAACTGCCATATCATGTGAGCAGGCACAGTCTAATACACTTTCCTAAAACTCACAAAAGTTTTCATTCAAGTTCAAAAATTTTGTATATAGTACTGTAACTGGTGTATATATACATATATCTATGTCTCCCATATGTATATATAAATATGCACTATTGTATATAACGTATATGTATTACAGACTAGAAAATTTTAAGCAAGATACAGTTCTTCAAATGCCTTAAAGATATTGCTTACAATTAATTGGATTTGAAATTTATGCTCCAGCTGGACTTCAGTCAAACCCACAGTTCATTGCATGTTACTGAGATGGTTCTTTTGGCTGAGAACTAAGGATCTACCCTGTCATGTAGAAAATCTATTTAAAAAATAAAATAATAAAGCAGTGACATAATTGACCGTAGATATCAGCATTTTGCATGCCAGTGAAAATCAATATTTAAAGTGTGGTTCCACTTTGAAAAAGGTCTGTATAAATATATTGTGTCCTCCTCATCAGATCTGTCTGGCTGTGTGTTCAGGGAGACAACTCCTCTTTCTGCTGACCAAGTATTATCCCTTCCCTTCAATTAGTACTGAAATGAAAATGCAACTACAGAAAACTTAGCCCTTTTACAAATCCCCTGTGAGCGAGTCCATCACAGTGGTTCAGTTTGACCTGATGTGAACATGAAGTGAAACTTTGGCTCTGCCTCTTGCCTGTACTGGTCATTGGAAATGCCTGCAAGGGGAAGAGGAGGCTGTGTTGTACCTGTGACGAGTTTTGTGCTGTCAGCTTCCTTAGCAGGATCTACTGGCACAGACCCAAATCTCCCTACAAAGGGTATGTAGGTGCCTACTGTTGCACAGACATAGGTGCTCTGCCATAGAGCAGAACCTACAATACTGAGGCTACATTTGTGGTTCTTCTTAAATCCATCAGGATGGAGCTCGAGAGATGCCAAGAATTAGGCAGTTGATAGGAACTGTCATCTAAATCCTACCATTTTCAGGAAGACAGACAATTCAATTTGGACTACAAAGTGAGCTCTACTCAGGAACCACAGCCTTGAAAGGAAACATTTAGGCCCTTCCTTTCCAGATAGGAGAAGAATTAATTCCTTTAATTAATTAAGAACATTAATTCTTTCCACTCCCTACCTTCCTCCCCCAAAATTGCTACTAGATATAGTTAAAGTTCTGGTATTTTCCCCGTTAATTAGTGGCTAGAACCATGTCCTGAGCATGAATCATCTGTACAGATGAATTCATGGTGCTCTCAGAGCATGTCCCACCTTTCAGCATAAAAAAAAGTGTACTTGCTTCAAAGTGTACAGGCTTCCTCCTTTCTCCTGCAGTGACCAATTTTTCATGGACCAGTTATTTGTTAAAGCTTGGAAGCATGGAAAGCAAGGAAGATTTGAACAGCAGAGTAGACAGAAAACCAGGCTGTGATAGTCAATTAACTTCAACTCGAGCTTCACAAAAGTAAAAAAGCCCTCTCTAATCTCAGAGGCCCAGAAGGAGATATCACGTCAGCTGTGTAATGAATTAAAGCTGAAAACAAGAGTTTTGGTGGACAAGGCTGTGACCATCATCTCCCTTCTTTTTACCTGTTTCCATCTGCCATTTTCTGAGATTTCATAGCTGGCTCCACAGGCCAGATGAGCAGAAAAAATGTGACTTGTGGAAACCAGTAACTGCAGGAGGTGGACCCTGGACTGACAAACTCTGTGAAATCTGACAACTTCAGGATATGCTAAACATTGAGAGGCTTAATGTAGTTTGAATTTCAGTGCTTCTACTCTTAAGCAACAGCTAGCTTAAGAGAGTAAAGTGTTGGGCTAAGTGATGGAAGAGGCAGGTAAAAGTGTAAATCCTGGCTGACTTCGCTGTTTTGCAAGCCTAACAAAAAATAATTCTGTTTCTTCCACCCCATCTGCCTAGTGCCAAGAGAGAGACTGCTCCTTTCTCTCCCCAGATCTCTGCCTTGGGCACAGAGTCACCTTTCTCCGTGGCTCTGAGAGGCTGGAGACATCTCTGTGCTCACCCTTCCCATTCCTAAGGGCTGAAGCAAGAGGCTGAAGCAAGAGGCTCTTCCCGTAGCCGTGTGTCTAATGGGTACTGCGGGGAATGATCCTGGGATGTTTTTCCTTGACACTGACTAAACTCTCCATGTGAGTGCCCAGTTCCTAGCAGGCTGGAGAGTTTGTTCCATGCTGCTTCTGATGAATAAGATCATTCTGGGAAGAGATCTTTGGCAGACTCCATCTAGGACAAAGACAGCAGCAGAGCCATCGTAGAAGAATGTGTCTGAAAACCTTGAACGTGTACAAGAAAATACCTGGAATGGCTTTATTATACCAGCTGAATATGAGGACGTGGCTGAGCATTGTGGAAGAATGTAAGAAAGCGTTTACAACCCATGGAATTATTTCTAAGCATCAGACACATGACCGAGCCCTAGGAGGTACAAAACGAGGTACAACAGCTGCAGCGCTGCTGAAACCGAGCGACAGCTCAGGAAATGCCAGAGCACTTCTGCCCTGGAAACTTCACAGTGATGGAGAGAGAGTGACTCCTGGCCAAGAAGAGCAGCAGGGTTGATCGTGGGAGAGGTAAAGATCACCCACGCTGAAGGCCAGCATGACCTAGGGGCTCTGCACAAGTCAGACTTGTTTAAGCTTAGTTTGATAAGAAAGCCTTGCTTTTAGCAGCATTATCTGTGTGGTTGTTGTTCCACATGCACAGCCTTTCTATCACAGTACTTCAGTGCTGTCTCCTGGTCACATCCTGCCCAATACTGCATAAATGCAAAAAAGACCCTGAACTGCACTGCTTTGGGCACAAACATGAGCTTTTTGTGGAAATTGTAAGCTTCATTTATAATGCTCTAACCCACTTTGCCTGGTTATGCCTTCAGGCCTGAAGTGGATTTCAGGAGACACATCAGAACTGGGCACAACCCCCTTGTCAGTGCAAGGCATCTCCACCGGGGTGAAGCAAGCACAGCCATGTCATCGTGACTTGTCACCCTCCTCACTCACCTGGGGACACCAGCACAAAACCTATGGCTCCATCCAAACTTTTGGGATGGTTTCTCATTCCCAGCTGCTCAGTGCATGGGAACTGCAGCAGGAATTTGCTTTAGGAAGAAGATAGGGGTGAGGGCAAACAGGAACAGTATTTTTAAATAGGTTTGCTATCCAGACATCTGGAGCTGGAAAGGTAGGGAACAGGCAAGGAACATTTTGGAGTTGAGTTAAACATGTCTGCCAAGAGGCCATGTGGGATCATGAGGCTGGGAGATAGGAAGCCAAAGGAAGAGAAGACTTGGGTTTGGATCCTTGGGTTTTGATGAGCTTTTTCCAGGAGTTCCTTTGTACTTAGAGAGTATTTTGAAAATATAGCACATCATGCTGCTGGTGTATTTGGGAGCTAGTCAGTACTTTATGAACTAAAGGAAAAAATAAAAGGAAAGGCTGTCCAAATGAGATCTTGAGGGGAGGGAACAGGGAAGCTGGCAGGTGAGATGAAGAGGGCTCACCACCTCACAGCCCCACTTCATTCCTCCAAAAACTTATGGGACATGTAAAGATAGGTCAAAATTGTTGTTTCTTACTTACTACATTGAAAAATCTCCATCCTATCCTATACTGAAAGCTTTATTTTATTTTTTTCTTTATCCAAGAGGACAGTGTAGTAACAAACTGCCAAGAAAGGAAACTGGTGAGTCACTGAGGAAATTTAGTTGAAATGATAACACTTCACAAAAATGAAAATTATTGCATTTACTGTACATGGGAACAGTAAAAAGTCCTTTTTTATTGCTCTTGGAGTTGAATAGGAAGGGACTGATATTTCCACACTGGTATATAATATAATTTGCTTGCCAGCAGTTTGTTTTTCTCTTACATGCAAGTTGTTTTGACAAATTGCTTAGCAATTCAATACTCTTGTCAGAACCTGTGCATGGCCATTATGACTATGTAGCAGTCTAATTTTCTGGCCTTTTTAATTTTAATAATCCAATATCTTATTTCTCAAAGGAAACTCTAAAGATTTCTGCCCAGCAGCATCTGGCAGTTTCTGCCTTGCAATAATAATAATAGTAATAATAATATTAATAACATGGAAAATACATGAAAAGTATCTCTAACATCTTATATGGCTGAGGATAAACAAAGAGATTTTTTCCATTCATCTCTTCAATCAAACATACCTGAGTAGTATCCCTGTAGAAGACATCAAAGTTTAGTAGGTTAAATATAGGATTTCCCAGCCCTAGTCTCAGTGGAACATAAGAGGATGATGCATAGAGTAAAAAATTTAGTTACCTTATTTTTCATCTGTGGATTTGGTTGCTTTCCTAACTGTTTTTGCTATTTATGGAACTCACATTATAACTGTGAGCCTGTTTTTCAGCTGCAATGAATAGGGCTTTCTGCTGCTGACTGGAGCTTTTCAATCTGGTATCATAAAGACAGATGAATAACAGTAATTTTCTAATATGTTGGTCAGTGATCTGAAGATTCACTTATCCAGGGTTTCTTGGCTAAAATAATATTACAGGTAGAGGACCAGCACAGACTAGATGCAGTACTGACTCCTCCAGAATTCTTAGTTGAAACGAGTTAAGGGGAAAGATTTCCTGCCTATGGTATTTGAGCTAATAAGCTTGGTAAGGCATAAGCAGGTCTTAAGTGGGTTTTCAGCCTTATGTAGACAGTCTGGGTAGGTGAGAAATTTGCATTCTGTCTCAGACAGAAGCATGGATAAATGCAAACCAACTTGTCTTGGAGGGAGAGGGAAGCTCCTCTATAAGCTGCACAGAAATATTTTCCTTTGATCAACATAAACTAAAAGTCCGAGCTGGTAAGTTCGATAAAGCTGGGTTATGGAAAAGTTTAGCTCTGTAAAACAAATTAGTCCATCTCAACAGCTTTTTTCCTCATCTGTAACCAAATGGGGTCTTTCTCCTAATTTTCAGATGTAACTTCCAATAACCAAGTGCCTGGAGCAGGGGCTGGGGGATTTGTGCAAGGAGGCTCACAGGGATGAGAGAAGCTCCAAATAGTACATGGAGAGTTCCTTTTGGGGATGTAACCTCTACCATGAGCAACGTTTGGAGAAGTGGAGTTCTTTTTGAGTAAATGCAGCCCTAAGAAAGGCCCATTGACTGAGATGTGCTACTCTGACGGGTTTAAGTTATGCTGCTGGACTTCAGAGAGAAGAGAAATTAAGAAGGGTGGAAAGCTCTATACACAGTATTAGTTAATCAAGCCCAAATATACATCTAACCTTCTTATCCCTAATTTATTTTTCCTTTGCAAAGTTTTAACAGCGTTTTCTTTCCCATAGAGTTCCCCTGGACTTTAACTTTCTAGTGACAGAAACCAAACACACAAGTCAGCTTTACTGCAGAGGAGAACCAGCTCTAGTGTGAGAGATACATTACAACATGCTAGAGAGAAGTGTTTGTTTTTGTTAGGTTTAAAATATTGTTTCTTTATTTTCCACCCTAACTCTGAGAACTTTGGCATTTGACTAATTTACCGTGCGTTTAAGGCTGGTAGCAATATTGGAAAAGAAATATGATAATCACATGCTGCCACAAAGCATTCTATACCTCACTCTCTTTTCCAGCTCTAGTTTCACATGTGTTGGTTCAATGGAATATTCAATAGACATTTATAGGAAATAAATTGAGAGATGAATGTAAACCATATGGCATCTGGAGGTTTATTTGTAAAGCCCCTGCATCAAAGCTTTCTCCAGATCACACCATATTAGCTATGTTTTTCCAGTCCAGCAGAATCAGGAAGGTAACCACAGACTTCCTTGATGGAAAACACATGAAAAACAGAGCAAATCTTAATATGTAGCTAGAGCAACTGTTCAAGTAGCATCATTTGGAATAATTTTATTACTAATATATAAGGAGCATTGTTTAGAGATGAATTTCAACCCAGAAACCAAATGAAAGTCAATTTGCAAAGCTTCCTGACCATTAATTTTTAGAACTCCAAGACCATTAAAATGCATCAAACCAGACACAATTAGTGTTTGCACTTTTAAAGTACATAGGACAATTGCAAACTTTCTTGAAATGCAGCACTGAAATGATATAAATTATATATGTTTCCACACAAAAAATTTCATGGCCAATCACATCCTTCTAAATAATAAAAAAATTGATTGGGTTTGAGAAGTGAAAAGTTTGTTTCAATCTTATTTATTTTAATAGAAAAAATATAAGCTGCTCTCAATCTGAAATTCTTACTGTTTGTTGGAGTTTGGCAACAGCCAACAGTGCATCTGAAGTCAAATTAAATTGTATTCTCATACAGTATGTTACATAAATCATTAAGAAATGTCAAGAGCTCATATATAGTTGTGTTTTGAGTTTTTTTTAAGTTTCCACTTACTTTCCAAAATAGTTTTCATTTTTCAACGTCAATGCCTTTTCAGCCACTTAGACCAGCTCTAATGATTTGTGTGTTAAATTTGCTTGTCACATGAATATTTTTTAATAACCCATTTAATATTTAATATGCTGCACATATTTGCTGGACCAATAAGTTACAAGGTAAAATGCCAGCTCCACACTTGTACTCCCAGCAGGGAGAGTATTTACCTTGTGCACCAGAGCTTCACACTCAAGAAGTGAAAATTTTGGGGTGGTTGATTTACTTTTCCTTAAGAAGCCTCATTCATGGAGCATTTTTGCCCAGGATGAGACAAAGGACTAGGGCCTGTTTCAATACTTAACTTCTGGTAGACACTTAAGTCTCCTTGACTTTAATATTAAGCATGTGCTTTAAGACAGACATAAAATGCACTAGCATCTGTAGGAATCTTTCCATTGGCTTTATTGGGCTTTGGATTGCACCCTGATATCTTAGCTCAAAATAGCTGTTATTACAGTAATAAATGATTTGTGAAGCCATTCTTCTGAATAGGTACATTTATACTAAGAAATCATAATGACTTCTTTAAAAACTCTTACACTGCAAATTGATACATTTGGAATAATTGCTCTCCTCTTCATTAGGGTTTCACACTTCTGTAGCACTTTCCAGACCAATAGTTTGAAATCTCATTATGGATTTAGATAGGTATTTCTACTCCCATTTTACAGATGGGCTAAAGGATGTGGAGACAATGGGCCTCATCCAGAGTGGGAAGCTTCCCATTCACCCAGGTAGGTACTGGACTGCAAGGTCCATCCTTCCAAAAAATACATAGGCACCTATTTCACACCAAAACCCGTGGAGTTAAACATCTAAAATATTTTTTGTATTAGCCAAAAAAGCCTCATGCTCCACCAAAGCACAAGATGTCAGAGAAAGGTTTAATTCACAAATCCTACTCTCCAATGATCTATCAGCAAAGTACTTCTATAATATTCTAGTAATTTGGGCACAGGGAAGTGAGAACATTATTTTAAGATCCTAGTTAAAGTCATGAATGAATCAATGAGCAGCATCCAGATTCCAATTGGAAATGCTCCCTAGTCCAGGGTGGAAGGAAGGCCAAGGACATGTGTTTGATAAGACACCTTTGGGAAAGTACTGGCATAAAAGTCCAGTGGCACTATACAACTGGCTACTTTCCAGGTAATTTTTGTCAGGGAGAATTTCTGCTTGGAGAAAAATGGTGATTTATAACATTGGACTGAAAGTGTTAGACTTTCTACCTAGGTATTTTAATTCTTGCTAAGCAGCCAGAATCCTGAATAAGCAGCAATGAAGTCAGAAATGAAATAAACCTTTGTGAAATCCAGCCTCGGCTGTTTGAATTTCAAATACCTTCAGAGTTCAGGTAATGTGTGGATCGAGAATTTTAGCTTGAGTCCATCTTTAGTTAAAACTCCCTTCTCCTCATCAATCTCATTCATTCATCAACATCCAGGTTAGCCTTTAAACATATGGCAGTCAATGAATGCCACTCACAAACCTTAGAAAATAAGTATGCAAGCAACATCAGTTTAAAAATATGCAGCTAACTGCTGGAAGCTATTAAAACCCAAATAAACAAAAGAGATTATACTTCAAAGAAATGTCAACAGTTTTTCCTCTCCTAGAACAGAGCAGTTTTCTTTGCTTCTATCCCCAGCCACATCTGGAAAGTGCTTACTGCTTTACATATCTCCAACGATAAAATTAGTTTATTGATTTTTCAGAATTTCCTGATAGATTTATGCAATTTCCAAAACAAAGGTAAACTCACATCCCAGTTAAAAAAACCTGGTCGTGACTACAAAGAATTCACAACATCATAAAAACATAGAGTTATGCAAGGGAACAAACCAGTCACTTGCTAAATAATGCTGTACCTCTGTGACTGGTGTTAGAGAGCAAGAAATTGCAATTTTAATTACTTACTTCCATATAAAGGAAAAAAAAATCTTAAGGCTAATTATGGCTGATGCAAAGTTGAACTGAACCTTCATTTCCAAATAAATAGAAAGATTTTAAAATTAAATCTGCATATTTCATGGAAAGAATTGAAAAGAAAAAGGAATAATGAGTCATGAATACAGATTCAAAGAGCTATACAAAAATTAGATCTATTAAAGTGCCTGCAACTCTATGCAACTGAAAATTTAGACTCTAATTTCCACAACAGCAAATTGTGTCATTTTAGGCAGCCCAAATGTTGGATTTTTAATTTGCTTAAAATTTCACATTTGTAGCAGCCAAAACCTTCAAAGACTGTTAATTTGATTTTGGTTTACAATTAACTAAGCAGTAGCAACTTAGCCTATACAGAAGACTGCCAAGAAAAATGATATCTTTGGTAAATTACCAAGGATCAAAATGTGGACAACAGATTTCTCCCCTCCCACCCCTCCACCCCCCTGACTATTTTTAACTAACAATGATAGTTTTGATAGAGTAGAAGTATTTCATAAAAAATATAATGACAAGGTGCAAATTTTGCCAAACAGTCCAGAATTTCAGAAGTAGTGGTATATATTTAAAGGAGACCCCAAAAAAAAAAACAAACCCAAAAAACCCAAACAATTTGAGAATTAAACGTACAGTAAGTGCTCTGTACTCAAATAAAAAGAAAATAAACTCTAAAAAGACTGCCGCAGAATGGGAAAAAAAGCAGGTCTAGTTTGTTTATTTATAAATTGGTAACAAGTAGATTCTTTCGCACTAACCAAACCAGACAGTAATTATAAACACAGATTGGTTAAATTCCCTGCACCCTATCAAAGGAAATGAGTTCCTCTCTTTTCCAAACATTGTCATTTGTTTATTGAGCCTCTTTTGGGCTTGATTTCATTAAAAACTATGTAAAGTCCACATCTGCAACCCCCAAAACAATGTTAACCTTGTTAAGCTGATCCAGAGTCCTCATTACAAAAAAATTTGAAGGCAACAGAACCAAGCATTTTAAAAGGAAGCTCTTGGTATACAGAGCAAAGAATTTGGATTATTTTTGTTCCATTACAGAAAACTTATATTGCAATAGAGCAGGAAGCAAACAGTAACCGCCTCAGTAGTTCTGGATAATTAGTTACCTAAATTCTCTGAGGTGAACAAAATGTACTTAGATGGCAGAACATTACTGGTTGTGTGCTGAAACAACAGAGTAATCTTGGTTGAAATGAAAATCACAAATACAGGAGGAAAAAGTCATGTTTAAAATCATTAGTCTTTATCAGTAAAGTACAACTGAGTTCCCTATTAGAGTAACAGTTTTATTAAAAAGGGGATGATACTGCTTATATTAGCTAGCCTCAGATATCAGATTTCAACAAACTTTAGCACTGTAGACGCTATTAAAACATCATTATTAGAGTTGCCATGCTTGAATGATTTAAACCAAAGTGAATTTTACATATTTGTTGGAAGACAGGAATAATAAATACTAGGGCTCAAGCTGCTAAGAACTGACCTGGACTTTGCAGACAAAAAATTAAGAAATTTTGTCCCGAGCATTGCTTGGGAGCGGGGTTAGTGAAAGTCTTGTGGCTGCTGAAATCCTGCTGGAAGAGCTGAGATGGGGCTGAGGATGGGGCTGAGGAGGTCTGGTGCTCAGGAGCCTCCAAGGACTGATGCCACACATTCCCCTGCACGTGCATGGAGAGGTGCATGTTCCCCAGGGCCAAAGCAGGAGAGCACTGTGGGAATTACCCCTTTTGGGGCACATCCCACATCCCCATGGACATGGTGCCACGAGTGTGTGTCCTAAGGTGTGCCTGTGATTAAGGCTTGTTCCCATGACTTAAGAGAAAAATGCACACCAGGGCAGTGGGATCAAAGACAGAGTAATGGGCATCACCTAATGCTCCTGGACCAATTATCCTGACAAACTGCAGATGTCTTCAGAGAACACATTGTATTTATTTACTGATTCACAGCAGCACTGAGCAATTTGCTATCACACAGCCACCTCCTCTGGTCAGGTAATGCTGGGTATCTCCCACCTATGGTGAAGGCAAATCAAGGAAAAACAAACGGGTTCCCAAAAGGCAAATTCTCTTTCCATCATAGTTACTGCCCTCCTAATGTTCCTGGGATTGGCTCCTTGATCGTGTATCCATAAAAAATTTTCATATGCAATCTACCTAAAAATCTGATTTATGGCAGATTTGCTCGTACTCGAGTTCTCAAGCATGGCAAGTACTTTGATAAAAAGAAGATAGTACTTGTTACTTTTTGCACTCTGCCACCATTTAATGACACTGAATAAAAATGGTTTTGATTTTTCAATATTATAATCAGAATAAAAATTAAAATATATTTGAAGATTATGTCTAAAATATAATAAAGAAGGACCATCAAGAAGAGGGGAGCATATTAACATTCATTTTGATTTCTTTTGGTATATTATTCCCTCTGAGCCCTTATGTATAACTTTAAGTTTGACCCCATACTGAGATTTCCAGCTCTGCTTGTCACAGGGAATTTGGTGCAATTAATGTCTTGAAAGACTGTGCTTTTAGAATAATCAGGTCAGGAACTTTGTCTTTCTAAATACTCTGCTATTTCTCAGGAATATCTGCGGATTCTTGAAATAATAAGTTACAGTAACACTGGGCCAGATCCTCAGCTGGTGCAAAGTTGGCTTTTCTTCATTAACTTCAAAGGGACTATGCTGATTTACACCAGCTGAGGGAAGATGTGGCCCACAGTGTCCAGGTGGATTTAAATCATACACATGAGAAATACCTCAGTACATCCAGGTCTGTACTGAGGTTGAACATAAAAGGCCTGAGTAGCGGGAAATCCATCCCTTTTTATTTTTAAATGCTCAAATGTTTACCAGCTGACCTTCCCCTTTACTGCAGATCTGGGAATCGAGGTGCATACAATAAAGTTCAAACCAATCAACTGCTTTCAGCTGTTCTTGTGCAATGAATTTTTAAACATTTGATCATTAAGACCAATCTATATGCAGGTCAGTTTTCTGAACAGGATGGGAACAGTTTGGGAGCAGATGCCAGGGCACTGACTCATGAAGAGGGACTGTTAAAATAACACAGAGAGCACATTTATCTTGGGCCACCCATCAGGTGAACACTACCAAGACCATCTCTTTGCTGGATGGATGTACAGATCAAGACAGTTAATCTCTAGCAGAGCACCTTTATTAATTGAATGGCTGCACACTGGCAGGGGAGGACTCACCAGCCTTGAAGTGGTTATCTTATCACAAAGCAACTTCTCTGCAGGTTTTGGTCCTTCTCCAATTGATAAATTCTCTAGAAATAGCACTCCATGATGCTGTTTACTTGTTTGTTCCACAAAACTGCCTTGCAAATGCTTATAAATGTGTGGAAAAGTTTCAGCTGTGACTGTTTGTGATATGTTCACTTCCAACACCTACTACTCTTAATTCACAGAATTTGTGGTGGGCAGCAGCCTTGGGCTATTGATCCCTATCTCCAAATCACTTCAGGTTTATCAGTGGGCCACTGGCTGTATCCAAAGGCAACAAGACTTAGGCAAATCACAGAAAGATAAAATGCTGATAGAATGCTTTGGGTTGGAAGATCATCTCATTCTAATCCCCTTCCAGAGCAGGGAAACCTTTCCTGAGACTAGGTTGCTCAAAGACCCATCAAACCTGACCTCAAGGTTCACACAGCCATGGGCAACCCAAGGTGGGAGAAGAGCAGGCACTGTCACAAGTCCATTTAGAGCCAATTAAGCTTGGATCATCTTAAGAGACTCAAGAGTGGTGTTGAGTGGGGACACAACTTTAGTCTTTTGTCTCCTTGAGATGCAGACACATTATATCTGGTCTTTATTTAAAGCCCTGTAGCTTTGAAGCTAAGGGAGAAAGCAGGCCAATCCTGGCAGGAATAACCAGGGATATTCCATTATTATTTCTTAGAAGAAGCTTTCAAAGCCAGAGCTGCTGTTCTGAAAACCCATTTCTAACCATTGTACAGGAATGTTTTGCAATTTGCCTAATCTATAAATTCACTGATTTAATTCCATTTTCTCCCAGTTCAGTGCTCATGACTGCCACGTACATGGTTTCTATCATACAGATGTCTTTACCTGCACAGAGTGTTGCATGTAAACAAAAACACCTAAACACCATCCAGCTAAGCTGCCATCCTGGTGCCTCTGGAAACACCAACCAAACCATCAGAAGGGTGCAACTGAGGTGTTTCATTTGAAGTCACAAGTATTTCCTTTCATCATTATCCCATTTCTACAGCTGCTTCAGTCCAAGCACATAGGCAAATAATTACCCAAAAATACCTCCAAATATCACCTAACTGTGCTTAGTGCTAAACCTGAGCCCTTGGAAAATGTCAGCACTGGACTTGAACTACTTGGAGAATTTTAACAAAAATTTTTGGAAAGCATTTTCAGGAGCTGAAACCTGCCAAGGTTTTTGTAGCATATCCAGACACTGTGACATGCTGGTAGCCAAACTAGAGAATATTTGTTTAACTCAAATGATAACATTTGGGTCAAAGAACCAGTTGAACAACATAACTTATTACTGCAGGCTGACCCCAAACCACACTTCCAACTGCACAGAACAGCAACGAGGAGTAGGAAACAGAAAGCTGAAGGGGCAAGCCTCATCCTCACACTTGCCAAACAGATCACCTTGGCAAGTCACCCAGCTTGTCTGTGCCTCAGTTACACTGTCTGAAGCACGGAGATAATAACAATAGTCACCTCCAAAAAAAAAGTGAGAGATCCTCAAACAAAAGCAGCGATAAGTGTGAAATATTCATTATCATATTAAAGAACAGATGGCCAAAGCAGAGATACAGTTAAAAGGACTGCACAGAGTTATAAGAAAGCTCTTGGTGTGACGTATGCGCTTTACGATGTGCATTCCCTCAGACAATACACGATGAGTCGGCTGCAGCAGTTTATGTTCTGGATTAGAGCATACACATAAATAAAGCTACGTTTTTATGTGATCCCAACAAATAAATGGGAAGCACGGACAGGAATGTCTAGCTGATGGAAAAATGAGACACCACAAACAAACCACAGCTTGATGATAAAAAAAAAGAGAAGTCTAAGATTTATATGGCACAGCTGGCTATGTGTAGTGCTTTTGTAAGCCTACAGCATCTGGTCACTTGTTTTAAATGTCTGAACAGATAGAGGCCTGAACCTTGCACAACTGTGGAAAAAGAGGCAATGTCTCATGGTAAACCACACAGCCATGCATTGCACAACCCCCTGGAGGTCTGCCTGACTCAAACACCAGGTAAGAAGGAGCAGGAGGTCTCCTGCACCACAGAGAATGACTGTCACCTGCATGTCTGTCCTGCAGTCAGGGCATCACAGACATCCACAGACCCATGCCTTTCTGAACAAGATGTGCTAGAACTGGAGCATTCTTCTGAAAGGACATCCAAGCTCAAATGTAAGTGAGCTTTGTCGTCTCATTTCTGTGAGTGTCACTGAATTACAGTTATGCTAACATACATCACTGGAGAACCTGGCCCAGTGTCCTTCAGCAGCTCTAAGAGACCACCCCAAAACACCCCAGATATCCCTTTATGAACATAAATGCTGCTTTTTCATCAGTAAAAACAGGGTGAAGTGATAAACACTGCTGCAGAGAGACGAGGAAATGGACCCTGTTCATGTTTCCTTGCAGAGTATTCAAGCCTTCATTTTTATTAGATTATATTTTTACCTGAATTTTCAAGAGACATTGCACAACAAGCTGTGGGAGAAACCCAGTCCCAGCTGTGGTGTGAGTCACTCCACAGAAGGAGGGAGCAGAGCTTTTTGGGCTGCAGGGCAGCATAACAGCAGTAGTAGGGTTGGCCAAAGGGTGATGAGAAGGGAAAGACGAAGGTACATTTTATGTCTGTATATGAAAAAAATCTATGGAAAGTCAAAAGGTTGAATGACAAGAATAATAAAGAAAGTGCAGCAGGAATACACTGAAGACAGCTAGATAAATCCCAAATCTGTGCAAATTGTAGCCGTCAATGGAAGAAGTTAGAAGTTTCTAAGACTTAAAATATTTCCACAACTTCTAAACCTGCCATGCTCTCAGTGGAAAGGTAAGTTGTGGTAGACCCAACCTCCTATTTTTTAAAAGTCTCACAAAAACGCAAAGGTATGTGCTCCCTCTGTTGGTTTTCAGAAAGAGATTTGGGTTGGTTTTGTTTTCCCCACAAATATCATCCTTCATTTTGTTCTGACATCAGTGAAAGGACAAAAACGCATTTGTGTGACGAGATGTTATTTACACTGAAGTTTCTCTCGTTTAAACAAGAAAATGGACGTGCTAATTTCAGCTCCATCCCAAATGCAAAGAAAATGAATAAACATTTCATAAACCAACTGCCAAACTGGAGGAAGATTAAAGTATTTCAGTACTGCAGAAGGAAATACTGCAACCAAAAGAGAGATAACACTTTAAACAAAAAGTTATGTCTCATACAAGTCAGTTGGTATCAGCAATATTGTTCAAGAGTTTACTGAAGCCTACATGCTCAAAAATGTGTGTTGCTCATAGTATTTTCCACTGCACCTACTTTAACATTGAAAAAAGAAAAAAAAAATGGGTAAGAGGGAAAAGCCCTATTGCAAAACAGACCTAGATGAGTGTGAGTTTGAGATGATATAGAAGACGAATAAGAAAAAATGTGTGACAGAAGGATGGATCAAATTATTGCAATTTTTTTTTCCTCTGGTGTTAATTATTTACAATGTATGTTTCTTATCTACAATCTGTTTTTAACTGCATCTTTATTCAGCACAAGGGAGCCCTGATCTTGGTAGGTTTTTAGCTGCTACTGCAACACAAATACTAAAATATGGTATTAGAGACAGTTGTTCAATTATTAATTTTTAGAAACAGAATGTAAAGTCATTATCTACAGAATATTAAATGGTTTTGGCTTAAATAACACTAATGACTTAGATGTTGTCATTGGAACAAAATGGCAACACTTTGGCCTGAGAGGAGACTGAATCCAAGATCTCTGTGCCTAACTCATTACCTTACCCAAAATTCCCAATTTAAATGAGTGAAAATGGATAGATGAGGCACTGCTACATGTCAGATGTACCATTTGGTTTGGTAGTCTTGAAAGTAAATGTGGCTTTCCAGCCTGCATCCATAACCACATCCATAACCACAGACTAAGGCATGGTATTAAGGCTAAAAACCACCAGGCTACGTAACTACTATAAAACACAGCAGTGGAAAGGGTGGCCAGCCGACCCTCAGCTCTGAGTATTTGACAGAAGCACCAGTTCACCATCTCCTGTCTGAACTGCTGGCTCCCCATCCATCCCCTCCCTGCCTGGCTGAACTTGTTAGTTGCTGGCTCCCAGCCCAAGACTTGTGACACTGCAATTAAGCTGGGGTGGCATGTGGAATCTGTAGGTATTTTAGCCATTTTGCCAAAGCTAGAAAAATCCTGACTGAACTGGAGCAGGAAAACAATTTGCTGAAACATCACCTGGAGCAGGAAGTTATTAGATGCTTGAGTGACTTCTAGAACAGAAAACTATGTATGAATATGTACACGAGGCAAAACAGATGTTGTCTTGACCTCTGCACACTGGAATCTTATAGCTGTTCTGTTTACTCTCTGCTGTCCATAATGCATCTTTAAGCCAGGTGCTGCCACTTATCAGGTATCTACATCTCTTGTTTAAACAAATGTTAACTGAACTTGACAGCAAAGGGGACCCCTGCAGCAAAATCGGCAGAAGACAGCTTTAAAGCTACCTTCAGTTCTCACTCCTGAAATAACTGAAGTTTTGTGTGACTAGGTAAGCAGTGAGGGTAGAAAGTTAAACTTTTGACCCCATCTCCGTGGGATTTCATACAGTGTCTGCCTAGCTCTTCTCTGGCAGGGTGTAAGGCTCAGCTTTGCAGGCAGGAGGAGAGCTGGTCCTCAAGAGCAGGCAGGAACTGTGGCATGGGCTCTGTCCCCGGCCCATCACCCTCTCCTGGGTCCTTTGAACCAGCACAGACCTTCTAGGGCTATCATTGTAACTCCTGCTTGCATCATAACTACTGCTGGCATGGTAAAGTGTTCCTTGCACCATGACTGCTGCCACCTGCTTCCCCAGGGCCACATCCTTGGCTCCATTGGAAAGAGCTGCAACCTCTGAGTCTACAAATTTCTTTTTACAAAGGCTATGTTGATCACCTCAAAAAATTCTTAGGCTGTACAGAATTAGCAGTGGTGTCTGCAGGATGGCATATCTAATTTCTGCTTTAAAACAATAGCTTCAAAGAGGAAGAAATTTGCCAAACTCTAAATAAGACCGATCACAGAAACAGGTAGAACATCTTTTCTATTGAAACCCACAAATGAATATTAGAGAAGGAAAGTGCTATGTTAAATGTACAGGGCTACCTAACTATCAGAGGTTTGAAATCCCCTGATGAAATAGAGCCTCATCGAGTTCCCTCTGTCACTCTGTCCATTGAACTCGGGTTGAGAAGGAAGGGGGTCAAGTGAGACTTTACTGACCCTCTGGACACCTCAGACTGTGGGCAATGGCTTGTGTGGTCATCAAAGAGAACAAGGAAGGCTGTAGTGGACAATATAGTGAGTAATGCCTGAAACTGGCATTAATCTACACTCATCTCTAGGCCAGGAAGGACAAAATGTCAGGCAGATTGGGCTGTTTTTGAGGATGCGCAGACTTCAGCCATGACAATCTCATTCCTCATGTGACAAACCCTGCAGTCAGCAGAAATACAGACTGCCAGAAAAAAAAGGCATCACTAACACTCAGGAGGGTTTTTAGAACAGGACAGCTTGTTCCTGCTGCAAAAGTGGGAACACTAAATGAGCTCAATAATTTCGGTCTCTAAACCTGTCGTTACCTGCCCTGCTGCTGATAGTGCTGTTATCTTGTTACTTCTGCATGCGTGCTTCCTTCCAGGATTTTAGTGTTACAGCTCTGAAAGGATTACTGGTTTGCTTGAGCATCACGAGACTAAAAAGATAAACTGAAACAAAACCCACACCAATAATGAGATGAGAAGAGCCGTGCATTTCAACGAATGGAGGCCATACTCTCCATGTAGACCTGAGTTTAGTTACAAAACAGTGAAGAGCAGCACTAGATCCACTGAAAATGTATAATTTACCAACCATTGAGGCTTTGTTAATATTCCCCTTTTGCAGGTTTTTTTTTTTTTTGCACTGTCTGATTAGCTAATTAAAGTTGTAGGCTGTTTCCTTTCAATCAGAACTGTGAGCATGTACCAGGTGCCAAACATGATGATGTGCAGAAAGGCAGGTGAGCTTGGAGAGATGGAGGGGTGCAGAAGAGGCTCAGCCCTACCAAATTACCCCACTCTCAATGGACTAACACATCTGGTTTGGACATGAATCCTGTCCTGGCATGAGGTTCACTGCACCATGGAACAGGGGTACAGCACTGGGTGCCACAGTCAGAAATAAAAATATCCCACTGGAAAATTTGCACCAGCTTCACAGGAGCCTGGTTGGGTTAGTGAGAGGGGCAGCCCCTAGATTAGCAGCCCTTGGAGCAAACTCATCTCCAAAGAGCTCTTGTTGGATGTGCTGGCACATGAGCAGAGAACTCAGCCTGATCCAGCTGGGCACAGCTTCTTCTTCCCTGAAAATCCTTCCTGACATCTTCACCTGGAGCTGTTCACAGCATTCACCACTGAAAAGCAGGTTTTCTTTGTTAGCAAGAAACTGTCAGTACAGAACTGATTGACAACCCCTCATAGAGCAAAACCAGCCCCAAAATATGTACAGTTTTCTGTGGCTGTGCAGCACTGCCTTCTGCTTAAGAGAAGAAAAAAATATTTGGAGCTCTTTGGGATCAACTGGATCACTGCTTTCTTTGTGATGCTGCTTAGCAAATAACCTGGGTACATGTCTGGAAAAAGGTGAGACAAAATCTTTGGTCTGAAAGCTGATTGGAAGGTACTACATCAAGATATAAATGTGCTTGATACATTTATAGGTATTTAGTTTAAGATTTAAATGGAAGATGGGCTTTCAAGTTCCCTGAGCTAGGAATTCCCTGAGCTAGGAATTTTTGTGTTTCAGTTCTAAAGAAGGTTTATAGGTAAAGACATAATAGCACCTCCAAGATGCACTTGGCTGACTTAATGACTGAAAATGGGGCACACTCTGTAACAGGGTTGGCTGAGGTAAAAGATTCCCAGAAGTTTCCCAAAATACCTGGAAATTACTGTTTAAACAGAATTCTGCTGAGTTACCATTTAAAAAAATGGCTTGAAAAAGGCGGTGTAGTATAAAGCAGGGAAATTTTTTTATCTACTGGTAAGGTGACCAAAGTACAAGACAACAGAGAGGAAATGATCAAGACAAGGCAATCTAGGACTTCTAAATTTAAGGATAAGCTGCAAAATGCTCTGCAGAGGTACAGGAAAACCTTTAAATATTTAACTGTAGTTGTTTTAAATGCAGATTGGGCTACATTTTCTTGGCACTGTGAATTTTTTTCCATTTCAAGGCTAGCAAACCTCCTGGAATTTTACCAATAGCCATGAAAGATTTAAAAATTTGAGTAACTGTGGTAAGAATGTGCATAGCTGATAAACAGGAAGAAAACATTTGGACTGTCTTACCATTCATCCTAGTGTTCACAAATTTCTTTATCTAAAATTATGGCAACTGGAAAATACCTAAGCTAACATTAAAATATTTAACCAAGAGTTCAAACACACACATTTTACACAGTGGTAGTTATATTTCTTTTGCCCAATGGAGCTCACAATGATAGTTTGCTTACAACCAGAGGGATCCAAAACGAAATAATGCCAACATGCTCAGCATATTTCTAAAATATTTTTTCCACTAAAATGTGCGTCACTCCAAAAACATGTCTGAGTGGTTATATTTTGGGTGAGGAACAAAATCAAGAAAAAGTGTCAAATACATCTTTATACTACAATATTTCACAGTCTATTATATAAGATGGTTATTTACACAAACAGAAGCTTAATATGTGCAAAAAGCAAGGGGGGAAAACCTCATATTTAGGATTCTCTAGAGCAAAGTGGCAAAGCTACAGGTAAACTGGGTAAGTTGTTTAGGTCAAACTTGGTCATCATGCTGGCTAAATCCTGAGCTGGCATCACACCAGTGTAAAACTTCTCCTTCCTTTACAAAGGCTTCCACATTCATTGGACAGATGTGTAATTTTGTACATTTGTTCTGTTCATCACGTCTGGTTTTTAACTCAGGTGACACAACCGCCCCTTGGAGTCCCTGCTTTGGTCACATCCATCAAACCACAAAAGCATTTTTCTCAGGTGGAGCAGGATCTGTGCATCCCACAGGGGTCAATTCACACTCCCTGCTTCTCCTGAAGTTTGGCAAGGCTGTGATGGGGCTGTGTGTGTGACAGGCCACTGTAAATCCCTGAGCTGCGCCTTCAGGGAGTGACTCCCTGGAGATCCACATCTACCTGCCAGTGTGCCCAAGGGCCCTTCTGCACCCTCTGCCCTGGGAAGGGCTCTGGTCCTGCTGACAGATCCCTGGTTCGTGGCTTGCCTGGGGTGCTGAGCAGTTCCTGCTACCAGAAGTTTCTGTGGCTGGAAATTAATTTAGCTCAATAGGTAACATATGACTGCAGGAATTTTGGCAAGAGAATTAGGAGTTAAAATAAGAGAGAGCACAGGGAAAAGGTTACAAGGGCTAGTCCAAAGTGATCCTAAAGGCTTTACATGGCTATGAATAAAAAGGAACTTGTAAATAGTGGTTTTGATAGTCTTTTCTGAGGCTTATAAGTGACATTTCCTCTACTTCACCTTACTGCAATAATAATACAGATTTGCTATGCTACATTTTTCTAGAAATCTTGCAGGACACTGAGAGCTGACTATAACCTATTCATCCTTTCTACATGCAGAAGAGTGTGTTCTTGGACCTTTAAAAGTTTTCCATTTGGGGGAGTAGAAATGTCTCCTCTAAGACCCAATTAATCATTGCACGCTGTGAGGCACCTCTAATGTACAGCTTTAACGAGACAAGCCTTCCTGGTTTAGTTTTTTCCACCTTTGAATAAGTACTCCTTGACACATAAAAATCAAATGTAAACAGCACTAGGACCAAAACCCATGTTCTTGGAACCGCACCTAATTTAGAACTGTAAGAACTTGGGAATGTTTATATTTCATCCCCAAAGTCTTCATCTGTTTATATCTAAGCTGCAATCTGAACTTAGACACAACTACAAGGCTCAGTGAAATAGGAGAGTGTTCCCTTGAGCCACAGTCCTGGAAATCCACCATCTTTTTTCTTCATTAATATCTAATCCCCATTTAGTAAGAATTTAGCTACTTTTATCCTGATGTGAAACTTCAGGGCTGCCTATTTCACTCTGCTGCCTGCTGCTTCTAAATACGGCAGTGCTGGTGGCGGAGGTGGTGATTGTGAGTCATAAACACTCTGTCATTGTAACATGTCAGATTTGTCCAAAAGAAACATATTTTTATATCTTAGATTATTTTATTATTAGTTTAAGAAGGTTCGTTTAGCTCCTAGCAAAGCCACGAGGAAGAATTATGCACTTAAGCAGTTCTATCTCAGATGTGTAATGCCTTGCAGTCATTTAACATGCTGAGACAAACAAGAGAATCCCCAGAGTGCTCATCTACTATGGGACTTATTTCATACTGCATCAATAATGTAAATTGAGATGTGAAGATAGCTCCTTGTTTTTCTAAGGTATGATCACACTAGTGCAGACAACATCCACTCAGCCTCACTGGAAACACTGGAGTCAGCTCCCTGATAAAAACCTGGCTCATTCTTTATCTGAACAGAAGGAAAAATTATACTATCAACAGGAAATTGTTGGGAGCAGCCTGGCTTTGTGAGATCAGTTGTTTGCTGCAATGTTTTCCAAGCCTCAGGTGAAGTGTTGGAAAACTCACTGCAGGGGTTAATATTTCTCTCTAATATGACTTCAGATATTACTTTTTGTTCTTCTCAATGAACTACCCTTACTTACATTTAATCACTGCAGTGAACAGCAATTAATATAAATAAACCTCACACAAATTAATTCAGCTGGGTTTTTTTAGTCTATAAGGGCTCACCCATGAAAAACTTGTATCATCTTACCTTGATACTTTTGGACAATTGAAGGCTACTTAGTGGAAAATGGAAGTCACCAAGAAATGCCTTTTTTTCTCAGTTTGACCTCTTATCTGCCCTAGTAGGACATGCAGCATTATGCCTACTTAACATCCTGGTGCAGTGCCCATATCTGCTATTGTACAATACATCGAACAAACATAAAAGACATCAATCAAAATCCTCAAAATGTCTTTTTCTGCCAAGATGCATAAACGTTTCCTATCTCCCATCAAATTATTTTAATTACAGCTGCTGAGCTTCATAATTATTTTTAGCCAGGCTGGCTTTTCTGTTGTTATTGAACATATGATATGCAATATATTGCATTTATACATCCTACTGGATTTTGTTATGGCAGAGCGACTCCTGTAGCTGAGATGGAGATTGTTTTTGTGTTCTTATGAAACAATTTGACCTTTTGCTGGAAATTTTCCAGCATCTTTAGTATCTTGCTAAAGACTTGAAGAGAGCAAGGCAGAGAGAAAAGAAAATTTTGTATGTTCTCTCTGCTCGTTTCCTTCTATGGCTTTTCTTCTTCTCCCCAAAATGTTTCATACTGATGATTTTTTTACAAAAATCCTATAGCTCCAAAACAAATAAAACTGAAACATGATATGAACAGATCCTTACTAACAAGAGCTGTCAAATCAGGTTTTTTTTTTTTCATGACTTGCTATAATCCAAGATCATAGAACCTGGACCTTTATCTTTGTTTTCAACTACACATCCTTAACTTTGCTTAATTTTAGGGTCTCTTCCTGCAGGCAATAAAACATAAGGTAATTCCTGAAAGAAATAAAAAGAAGTAAGCCTGGCTTCAGCTGAGCAAAACCAATTGGGTTTCAAATTTACACCAGCAAGAACCTGTATGTTTGAGTGCTACTGAAACATGCACCATTTATAACATGACAACAGTGATCCTCTTCTGAAAGACATTGCTAAATGTGCAAGTCACTTAACCAGGAAGAATTTGTATTGCATTTCTGAAAGCAAAATTACAATAGCTGACAAAACATGAAAGTTTCATCATGGTGGATTAGAACGTGCACAAGGAATTCAAGGGAATTTATCGTTACTCAACATTTCAGCTGATGCTCTTTAATGCATCTTTGGGGAGCAGATTTGTCTCTGCACTCTGTAGTAAACCCATGTGCATAAAGAGGCTGGATTACAGAAACCTAGTAAATAATAAAACAAACAGCTAGTTAGGCTCTACAGCCAGAAGAGCAAATATGTGTTGTTCTTACATTGCTGATCCCCAAAGAAAATATCTTTCTTTACAGCTAAAACACCTGTTTCTTTGCCCAGGAACTTCCATGACAGGAAGGGATTGGCAGTTGATTTTAAGATTCCTTATCCCTCCCTGCTTGTCATAGACCATGCTTGAGCATGTTTCTTTACATTTCAATACATAACAGAGTACTTGCAGATAGAAATCTTGATGCCACCTCTCCCTGTCAAGTAAGAATTGCTCTCAGCAGCTATGATTTCCAAAGATCTGTCAAAAAAAGGCCAAGAAAAGTACACAGCTGATATTTCTTAGGCACAAAGGATGAAAAAAAATAAACAAGCAAACAAAAAAATGTCCTTTTGGCTGAAAGGAGACACAATGCTAACTGGCCTTGGATAAGGTCAGGAAAAAAATCAAGCAACCTTAATGCATTATTAAGAAATACACCAGAGAGGAAAGGGAGGACATTCAGCTATCAGTCAAGTAAACAGTAGTCAAAGGTACAGCATGAAAACCCTGGGGCTAGATACAGAATCACAGGATACAAACAAACTTAGGAAAACAAATGGAATGAACTGTCTTAAGTTCATCCTGGAGCACATGGCACCTTATCTAGCAGCTTTCAGACTATCCTTCATACTGCAGCCTAAATGGGACATTGCAGTCAACTTTTAATGTAATTAGCTTTCCTTTTATTACTCCAAGACATTTTAATTATTAAACCAAAAGAAACATGGCAACACTTTGTGCAATCTTTTAGGGAAGAGTTCTTGGCCTTGTTCCGTGTGTCATTAGTACACACTGGGAGGAAACCAATTGTTTCTGCAAAGCTCAGGAGTGAAACAATGTTTGGAAGGGTGGTAAACAAACTTGAGAAAGAGGTTACTGACCATAAAACATCTGAAGGCAAAGCTATGAGTTAGAGGTGTGACTTGGTATGAATTTACATATCTAGTTATTAAAATGTGAAGGCCACAGTCTCTAAATGGGGAACTCTAGTTCTACAGAAGACATGGGTGTGATCCCTTCAACATTATATTCAAGTATTAAGCTGTGAACTAAAGAACAAATCCATTCTAAGATGCTCAGATAGGAGTATATTTAGCAGCTGCACTTCTGTATTTCAACCTGCTGTTGCCTCTGTGAGAATATTGTGGAGTTCTGGATCCTCACTTTGAAAAGTACATTGAAAAATTAGGCAATTATTGTAGAAAGTCATAGGAAACATTAAAGAAATTGAAAAAGATGCTGTCTCATGGAAAAGCTCATTTAGCCTAACTCTGACAGGATCACAGAGCAACTTTATCACAGTCTGTAGAAATTGGATAATGCACTTAAAGAAAATTCCCTGACCACTCGCCAGCCTCAACTCAGGTTGCGGTGGATCCTCAGTCGCTGGGAGTTTTTAAACTGTGATTACAAAACTGAAACTAACCTGGAAATTTTGTCTGTTTCTGGCATTTTCAGGCCTGGCTTACACAGGAAGTTTCAGTGGCTGCATATGGTGCTCTCCTCTGTCCTCACCTGTGTTTTACTGCCCGGCATTTCCAATTCTCACTGACGATCCCGAACATTTCTTATTTGCAAGAAGCCCATTAAAAGACTGTGTGCTACAGCACCAAATCACACCTGTGACCCACAGTGGGCAACTGCTCCCACTTCACGTTAGGTTTATCCTAGGATCAGTCTTGCCCTTCTGCACATGGTCATCCTATTCTGCTCCCACTGGATGGGCAGGGGCTGCTTTCAGTGCCCAGGATGTCCTTGCACTAAGGAAGAGCTCAAATATTTCCTAGATAAGAAAAATCCTCCACTGATCCCAGACTCTCCTGCCCCACAGAGAATATTCTCCATACCATCTCCAGGAAGGATCCCTGGAGCACACCCTCCCATCCACCTCTTGGGAAAGGAAACAAATGAGGATGTGGCCCCATGCCCTGCTATCATATATAACACTTTTAATCATCTTACCTATGAAAAGTGCCATGTAAGCTCTTTTTATCTCCCAGCTAGTTTCATATTAATATATTATCTCCCTGCAACTCATGACTACTTCCAGCTAGTGCCAGAGAAATAGGAAACTGTTTAGATGCATTCCCCTGTTCCTGTGGCAAAAATCAAAGAAAGGAAAGGCAAAAGTATATTACAGAGAATTGAAAACAGGTACCTTTTATTAATGTAGCTGATAGTGCTGTACAGTTCACTGTTCTTGTTTAATTGGGCTACATATTGATTCAATTGTGGCAATGCAACTAGACAAATGTTCCTTAATTACATTTTAAATTCAGCTTTCTGGGGCTGAAGGTGCTTTTGAGAGCGACACGAACCTGCAGCCTCAGCGCAGCACAGGCTGACTTAAAGTTGTGCTAACGCTGAGTGGATGTGCCCAAAGCTGAACCATGGCAAAGCCTTCATTAAAATAAAAAGCAGCTCTGTAATGATATTTACATGACATTCAAAGTGCTCTTTGTTCTTACCATAAAATACATTCCAGATAATTCCACACTACCAACCATAGTTCCCATTATTCAATTTTGCGATTTTTCTCATGTAAGCAAAGTTTTTTGTAACGGGTTCACTAATTATTACTTTTGTAGGGAAAGGTTCAGAAGTATTTAAGCTCCTAGGAGAGTGAAGACAAATGCATTATAGAAATAATGCATTTAGCCTCCAGGAGTAGCCCTCAGCTCACTTATAAAAGCTCTTGCCAGTCAAATCTACAGAATATGATTTGATTCAACTCTGGGGGAAGAAAGAGAAACACTTGCCTGCCTTCAAAGTTCAAGCAAAGATGCTTGAATTGCAGCTGCCAAGATGGGAGGTGACAGAAAATGGAGGACTTGAATCTAGGGGGAGAATAAGTAAAAAAAATATTTATACATTCTGTCGTTCAGCTCTAATTGCTTCAAAGATTATTTATTTTTCATTTTTTTGGAAAATAGCTTGCAGCTTCTTAACATATTTTTCAAAGAAGGAGCTGGAAGGCATAATAAAAAGCAAGCAGGGATATGCTTTCCGAATAGACTGAAATAATTAATGTGAGAATGCTTCCGCTTGAGCATTTTTTATGAACAAAAAATACATTATTTTTGCTTTTAAATTGGAGATAATTTGTTACACGGAAGTGGTGGTTTCTTTAATCTTGAAATAATGCTAATTACAATGGTATTTGGGATCTGAATTTTTGCAAAGCTATTCCCTCGTTTGCTGCTGACATAATGAAGTTACTTACAGACTTCAGAGGCTTCTGGCACAGCCCCACTTTGTTTGCCTGTTGTCCCTCTTGGTTTTCCAGTCCCAAACCTCATTACTCCCCTGATTTGATTGTGTGGGGGTTTCATCTCCTCTAGCTCACAGTCACCAGTTGCTGGTTGGAACAGTCCATGGTCCAAACACAATTGTCATAAGGTTCTTCATTAAGAGCAGCTCTTCCCAGAGTGTGACCAAAGCTCCCAGTCACAGCTAAGCCCAAAGGAACAACAGCATCTCCCCACACTACACCACACCACAGCACATTTCCAGGGGGAAGGTAGGAAGGTTTTGTCCGTTTATTTTCCACTGAAAAGCAGCTTTTACTTACTTTACTGTGGGATTGCCAGGGAGCTTAGTCATGGAGCTGCACTGGGCACCTGCACAAACACAGACTGAAAGCAAGCCCAATCCTCGCCCTAAAATCCTGAAGTCAAAGTGTATCTCTGATCAGTTACATGGATGTGCCTGGACACTCCCTTTGCACTCCTTTGATTTCAAATCAAGGTCAGTTTGATTTAGCAGAGAGATTGATCCTGAGGCTTCAGGTCCTGCTCCCTCCCTTTCCATGGGCTCTTCCCAGAGGTGTTTGCCACACTGTGGGGCTGCATGGCAGGAATTCAGTGGGTGTATTTACCTGCTGGAAAGCAAAAGCAGACACTGTTTCTGCAGCCACAGAGTTTCATTTGGCAGAGAAGCAGGTGCTTATCCACCAGGCAAGGCCGACACTCCCTCGTCTCTGCTCAGGGCTGAGACACAAACAGAAACAACGCGCTGCAGGCACACAGACACGCCGTGTTCCTTTCTCCAGGCATCTTTCATTATTCAGCATGTTTTCAACACTGAACAACAAATTGTTAGTGGTATAACAAGACAGGAACACGTGTTTGGGTATGGTGTGCTACCTGTAAAGCCTGGCACTTGCTCTGCTGAGCTGCAGTTCCCTGCTCTGACAAAGCGGGGTCAAAGCAGCAGTCAAGACAGCAATGAAGCTTCTGGTGGTGTTGAGAACAGGTAGATGATAAGGTGCTGCATTTTTCAAGGAATGGAGATTATGAGAGTCCCTATTTTTGTATCCTTTTGCAGGGCAAATATTACCTCTCCTCCATGAAATACATACATAGTCCAGAATAGAGAGGCAGGTGAGATCTTAGGTAAAATGATTTCCAGGTTCTAGACCTGAGTTACCAGCAGGCTGACAGTGTTATTCAATGTGATCAAAGAAAAACCAGGGAGCAGAGGGAATTGATTACAATGAAAATTTTTTAGCTGTGCAGAGATTAGTGGTGAGCAAAACATCTGCAATGATATGTCAGGAAAACAGACCAAGCTTTTATTTTGAAAAGTATTAGCTGGGTCTGAGGTAGGAAGATGCACAGACCTGTGAATCATCAGCATAGAGATAGTAGCTAAATCCATGTTTTAAGATGAAGAGGGATAAGGCCAAGCCCCTAAAATAAAATCAGAAATAGATTTGAAAGGTGAACCAGCAGAAAACAGAGACGTAAGACTAAGAAGCAAGTTTTAAGAAGGGTGGGGATGAAGGATATCAACAGTTCAAGGTAGTCACAGGTTCCAGGAAGGTTATTCCTGGTGCACCCCTCTGCCTTACAGCAAGATCAATTATCCTCCTGTCTTTCCTTTCAGAAGTCTGTCTGCCCTGCTCTGGATGGCCTCCAACAGCGGAGATCCCACAGCCTCTGCAGGCAGTCTACCTTAGTGCTTTATTATCCTGATTGTTATGAAAGTTTCCTGATGTCTAACCGGAATCCTTCGCTGTAATTTAAGCCCATTATGTCATGTCCTTTCCATTATGCACAGATTGTTTCTGTCTTCCCTGCCGCTGTTTCTTCTGTAATTACTTACATGTCCCCTCTCAAATGCTTATTATTTAAGCTAAACAGCCTCGTTCAGCCAATCTGTCCTGCTAGCTCGAGGTTTTGAGATGTTGTGCTCAGGCTCCTCTCCAAACAAATGACAACTTTTCTTGAAATAGGGAACACAACCCAGGAAAAAGGGCATGTACAGAGAAGGGATAACTTCCCACCCCTTCCAGTGATAGGTCTGCTTGAACACTGCATAACACAGCAAGATGTCATCTGGACCCTCAGCCAGGCTGTGATGGGTGATACCAAATCAGCCACTTTCTTTCTGTGTGTAATTGTAGCTTGTTATGCTAAAATACCATTGATTTGCACCCACAAGGCTTGCTCAACTGCAACCTGGGCAGGAGTCTGTTCAGAAAGATCATTTAGCTGAGGATAGAGTGCATCTGTCCTCTGTATTTCCTACACATTGATTTTTGGTATTGTTCCTTTGGAGAAAATGATTAAAAGCTATCTATCTAGAATCAAATTATTTTTCCATCAGACTATAAGGCCTGTTGCATCTGGGCCCAAAAGATGTTTTAAATTTCTGCTATTTACAGACTTCTGGAGTCTGTGAAATACTCAGAATGACATTCTGTAAATAATATTTCCCTTTTTTTTCGCCCCGCAAATTTCTTTCTGGAAATAAGACACTCTATTTTATATGTTTGTATTTGCTTAAAATTATGAACCTTGGTGTTTTGAATCTATCAGTCTCTGCAAAAATAATTTCCATTACCAAAAGTGCATATTCATGTTGTCTTATCTAAATGTCCCTTTCACAAAACATCTACAGGAAAGTATAGATTTCCAACTTGTGCAGTGGCCCAGCATGACTTGATATTGTCCCCAAACCATTTGTCCCATCAGACACTCAGAGCAGCAGCCGACTCTGTCAGGGTAAAACAGCCCACATTTATAGTTTCCCTTTTTTTTCCCCTAGCTCTTAGCCCAGAAGTCTACTCCTGTTGGCAACCCTTACTGCTGTGTAATAATTTACCAGCTACCAGCACCCCAGCATGCCTGTGATGGTGCAGTAGCACAGTCATTAGTTTCTATTCTGCAGAGGCAGGATGTGACAGGGAGTCTACGATTTTGGATGATTCTGGTGTCAACTAACTGTGACACTCCATCAAACCCTGCATCCTTAATGTCATGGAGAGTTACATCCTTTCATGGGTGATAAAGCCTGGGCATTCTGACAACCCTGGTTTAAGTGTCCTCGTTGGCCTCGCTAGGCTCATGTCACTTCATTGTTTTATAACTTAAATTGTCTCATATTGAAAATGAGGATTCAATTTGAGATTTTATTGTTAACCTTTAAAGGCCTTGGAGCTCAAAGTCTACTCAAGAGGTAAGTGAAGTTTATGCTCCAATTCTTAATCTACCTTCAGTTACAGACTTCTGCACACGTACCCCATTGCTTCCTGATAGCTGTCTGAAAACTTTCGAGTTCTTAGTGACAGAATGGAATGAATGTGGATCTTCAGCTGTTCTCAGGGATGTTTTTAAAGATGGGTTCATTTTTCTTCTGTTTGTTTGAATCTTGCCACTTGTTTCACCTTAAAATTTTATGTTAGATCTGGAAAGAATTGTTCTTGCCCAGCCTCCTCTTTGAGGAAAATGCTGTTAAAAAACAAAAATTCAGTGAAGCTTCCGAAGGGCAAATGCTAACTTTTAAATTGAAAATGCTTTAAATTTTAGTTTATAACAGGAATCTTCTTTGTTCTTCAAGTGGTCATTTTTCTTTTTATTAAAACCTGTTATTATCGCAGAAAGCATTGCTCTTTGTGAAATAACATTTCAGTAGTCAAAACCCCAATTTTCCCTAAGGAAATATTTCAAGGGAAAACTTTTCACATGCCCTACTTAGCACCAAGTCTTCCCATTTAAACACCTCCACAAGTGGCCAAAGTTTCAAAAGAGATGCTCTTCCACTTAGGCACCCGAAGGAAGCGTTTGAATTCTGAGCAGCTTTTGAAACATCAGGCCACCTTGTTTGAGGTGTGCGAGAGAAAGACGTGCCCTTTTCAAGATGTAGCTCCAATGATGGGTCCTTAAGAACTTTTGAAAAATTCCCCTTTAAGAAAAAGAGGATTAGATCAAGGCGTGAATATTCCAGGGATAAATACAGCTCTAACTCTGAAATCCACCCCTATTGCACGTGTTTATATGGCATTACAGCTTGCTTTATCTTTGTGTTTTCAGTGCAAGTGTTTTACATATGGACTTGAATGGATTACAAATCAGCTGCCTTCAGAACAGCACAGAAATTGTTGCTGTTGGGAAAGGTGTTGTTTTTGTTGCACATAAACACACCTAATCCTGCTTGTGGAGTTGAGCTTTCTTGAGGCCAGGGCTGACATCCAGCATGCCATTAGGTATGGAAAGAGGTCCATTGTGCTCCAAGCTGGCAGAGAGTTTGCAAAAACTAAGCTTAAAGAGAAGTGGATCCAAGCCAATCCCACTGTCAGCTCTCAGATCTACTCTCCTGTTCTTCCCCTGGAACAAGTAACCTTTTGCCCTTCCATTTTGTAAGGAATAAACTAACTTCTTAATTAGGATTATTTTTTCCCCCGCTGGAAAACGTATTAGCAAAGATTATTGTCAAAGTATAGAACTTTTTCCTCTTTATCTGGCACAGTGCTGCTGTAGAACAACTGAGAGGTTCACAGAACTCTCTACATCAAGATGCTGTGTAGTATTTGCAATAATGGCTCAGAGAATACCATGAAATTGGGAGTTTTCAGTCATGCTAAAGAACACTCCTCCTTCTTTGTTTGTATCCCCCCTCCCTGTTTTAATTTTGCTATATCATGACCCATCAAACTCTATTATTTTTCCTCAAATAATCAGGTCTGGACACTTCACAATAAACCAAAGTGTTGCTGAGAATATTAGTTTGGATACACTTCATGGGATGCTAAGGAAATGTCAAACTTGAGGAAGGTTTCCTTCCATTTCCACAAGTCAACAAAACCTCATTGTCAATAACATCAAGGACTGTTGACAGATCTAATAAAATCAACAAAGATTTATTTTCAGTGGCCATTGCCAAGTAGAGATCAGCAAGGGATAACCACCTCTGTATCAAACACACATCTAAAGCCAACGCAGTAGGGGTGAAGGATGCTTGTGAAAGACATAAACAGCCTTCTCCTGCTTGCATCATCCCAGAGATACTACAGAGATTAAAAATTCCTGTCAATATACGGGCTAAAATCACCCACTGTGAACAAACTCATGAATTACAAAGAACTGGCCACAGCATCAACAAACCGGAAGATTTTATCATCAGAGTGCTTTGGTGGCTCCTCTCTGCTGTAAACTCTTGTCACACCAACCCCAGTGGAGCCAACAGCATCAAACAAAAATGCAGCAAGGACACATGTGAAACTGGGAGAGAGGTTTTCCCATACATCCCTGCTAGGAAGACAGAAAGGCTGTTTTTGTGCTGCAATCAGGAGGGTGATCTGATAAAGCACTTTGCTGAGAGCCCTTCTGCAGAGATAAGCCCATCTGCTCCAGAAACAATGCACAAGGAAAAACAAGGCAAACCCCAAACAAACAAGCAACCCCTGGCACATCAGGATGTATGAGTGAGGAGTTTAGACTGGATATACTTAAACTGATTACCAGAGCTGTTCCCCATATATAGATATATATATATATATTTACGTATGCTTGCATATAATTATTTTCAGATGGTCAGTGCAGATCAGACACTGGACACAAACTGATTTCCCTGCTGTTCCTAGGTGCTGCATTTAGAAGTGGCACTATCTTGGCTACTTTCCAAACTCCACAGATCTTCCTGAACTATTAACCTACTCTTCAGTGGAAAAGATAAGTCTGGTGATGAAAAAGAAGAGTACTAACATGTTCTCTTCGATTTTGAGTAGATCAGTTCACCCGAATTCAGCTGACTCACCAGGATTAGCGAGGTGAGGGTGGAGAGGCTTTTCCACTTTGGCTGAGAGACAGTTTGGTTGGAAGCAGAGCTGTGTCCTTTGAGGGCTGCAAAGTGTCTGCCAGCAGTACATCTACTACTCATCAGCTAAACCATCAGTAAACATTGACACCAATGAGTTCCTAATTTGGAATTACTTCCCCTATATGACCGAGATGGAGTGTGTTCGTGTATTTCTTGACAGGAAATAATGCAAACCCATGGGTTTAGCTTCTACAAAGCTCCAGTGATCCTCAGCTGGTTTGGAGAAACAAAACACTCCTGGTCAAAACACTCCTGACCTATGTCTACTATCTCAAGACCAAAATTTTGGTGATTACTTTTATCCATGGCTGCTGGTGAGTGACATTTTATCAGCTGACATTAAAGGGCATACAGAACAATATTAAATTTAAAATTAAATTTAATAATTTAAAAATTTAATAATGAAATAATTTTAATAAAATAATTTTAATAAAATAATTTAATAATAACATAAAAATTTAATTTTCATTTAAATTAAAGAATTTAAAACTGGCAAAGCCAGGCACTTTTTAAGTAAGAACATAAGAAAGGCCATGAGAAGTGGTAGAAAAGATCTTTCTAGTTTGGTATTTCATTGCCAGGGCTGAGAGGAAAGGCTCTGGGGAACTGTGTCTGAAGAGGACAAGCACCTGATGCCTTCTGGGGATGCTCCTGAGGTGAACTCCTGAGGTAGCAAATTGTAGAGGTGTTGTCAGGAACAGATTTTCTGTGACACAAGTTTAAATTTGATATTAGGAAGAAATTCTTCCCTGTGAGGGTGGTGAGGCCCTGGCACAGGGTGCCCAGAGAAGCTGTGGCTGCCCCATCCCTGGAAGTGTCCAAGCCCAGGTTGGACGGGGCTTGGAGCAACCTGGGATGGGGGAAGATGTCTCTGCCCATGGCAGGGAGTGGAACACAATGAGCTTTTAAGGTCCCTTCTCACCCAGGCCATTCTGTTTTTATGCTTTTGAGGCTAAGAAATAAACATTTTTTCATTCATTCAGACATCTTCATGTTTGACCTCTTGACTGAACTAATCACTGTTTTGAACTACCTCTTTCACTTTGTCTACTTTCTTTTCAAATTACTCTTAGTAACTTTTATTAAATGATTACCCATACGATTTAAAAATCACCTGGTTTGCTAAATACCATCATCTGCCTTCTAGATAAAAACCAATAATCCTTGGTGTTTCAATCTAAAAGTTAATTTTGCCTCTGAATTTATTTTAATTTCCTCAGCACTTCTGGATTGCCCTTATTACATGTAGCAAAAATCTTATTTCCAGCCTGGCAGTAGTCCAGAAATACCTGCAGACTTAAGAAAAGGATTTCCTCCTCCACGCCTTGTCCCCATCCCCTTTTCTTGCCACAGAGGACTGATGACCCATGGATGGACAGGTGGTCCCCTGGATGGCTCCAGTAGGTGCTGAAGAGTTTTGAAATGCAGGACTCCAGCTATGCCTGTCCTGTTTCTCCCTCCAGTGCAGGCAGCCACAGTGGAGAGCAGTTCAAAAGAAGTTTTCATTTAAGCAAAGCCAGAGTAAAAAAACTGGAGAGTAAAAATGACACTAAAGTACTCCACAAACCCCAGTTCTCCACTTAAAAGTGGTCACTCAAAGGCACTACAGGGGTAATAGCAAAAATGCCTGGCCATTATCCTGCCTCATTGCTGCTCTTTGCTGCTCTGTCTCTGTTGGGACTGATCCTATTAGTTCCTTTAGGAAAGCAGAGATGTGATTGCAGAACACTTTTGTGAGGTGGCCAGGGCAGGGAATCCTTTCTGCAAGGCTTATAAATTCTTGAGCTCTGTCCCAGAGGTAAATAAGTTACTGCAGTAAGGAATAATGCTCATACATCAGCCTTCTGCTCTGCAAGTTGAATGGTATCATTTGTGTGGGGCTGTGACTTAAAACCTCAGATCTTTTGATGGTCACAAATGGACTGGAAATAGCAGATGCCTTTTTCATAGTAGTTATTGCACGCCTGGAAAAAAAGATTGCTGAGACAAACAGCAAACTACAAGGATCAGAGTCATCTCTGCTGACTAAAAAGGGCCTTAAACACAGTCAGAGCACACACACTGGATGAGATTCTCCTGCTTTGTGCACTGTTTTAGCCTCCAACAGAGCGGTGAGAGTCCTTTTCTCTCTGTCACAGAAACACTCAGGTTGGTGCTGCAGAAAGACATTAACCATCTGAAAGGAAAACCCCCGTTCCTTGTGGAAAACCACCATGTGTGGGATAATTAAACAGCATTTTGGGAGATGAGAGGTTTCTCCTCAGAAGTTCCTCCAGCTCCCGTTCTGTGTGCAGGAGTCCCGTGCTGGGTTTGGATGGGAGGATGGTTTAACTTAACCCATGGAGAGCACACAGGCACAGGGCTGCTGTCCCTGGGACCTGCCTGGAGGGAGGACCAAGGGGACTTGGGCTTCCAGTAAGCTTAACCCCTCCACGAGTGTAAATTGATCACATTAAAAAAAAAAAAAAAAAGGAAAAGCCGATTTTGCGTCTGACCCCGCTCACCCTCATATGACGACATGACATCTTAAAATCATAGTGAGTATTAGAAAAATTATGTTTTAAATATGGGCCTTTGTATCTTTTATCACATTCTCTCCTGCTGTGGTTATTACCTAATAATTTTTGACACTAGTGATTAAATATAAAATTTTTACGTTTTATGATTCTATTTCAAATACACAATTGCCAGCATATATATCAAGGCCAAAATTAGGCTCTTCTTAAAGAATCTGTAATTATATTTATGCATTAAAATGTCACCTGTTTAAAATGAGTGATTTCAAACAATATTTTTATGTAATTGTTTTAAAAATCAAACTATTAATCAGACTTTATTGTCAATCTCAACTAATGGCTTGCTTTTCAATATTTTAGACCCCTCAGGATCTTCTCTAACTTGACTAATCTTTATCAGCAATTTAAAGAGTTATTTAAACAACAACCACAGCTCAAATGGTGAGCACACTCAGTAAACAAAATCTCCTCAGCAGCAGAACTCGGCCTAGAGTGAAATCCATCACTGAGAAAGGACTTTGTGGTTTACAGTTCTGTGCAACACTCAAAATATGAGAGAAAGGAAAAATGAGACCTTTCTTGAGGAGGTCAGAAGCAGGAAACTTAAAATTTTATTTCAACAATGATTTATCTTTCTGGCCTCTGTTTCCTAGATCTTTTTTATCCACTTGCTTAGGAGGCCAGATCTCCCTTCCGGTCAATAATATATAAACAAAATAATCTTTGAGTTCTGTTCTTCCCTAAAATGGTGTTGCTTTTGCACTTAGAACATGTCACAGAGCCAAGCTGGATCCCTGAGTCAGTGATGTTGCTGTTTACTCAAATGCCACTGGGTATACGAATCACATTTGAAGTAACAGATATTTTTAATATCCCAGATGATGAGCTCACACAGCACAATAATTTCAGGCCAACAGCAAATCCCAAAGAATTTAGGATGCGGCAGCCAGTGAAGATGCCTGGCTGGAACACCTCAAGAAGAATGATTTAAAAGAGTAGGAGTTAATTTATAAGTTTTTAAACAGCGTGCCAAGGGAAAAATAAGTCTTCTGTACATCTGCCTACATTTTTTTGAGATCAGATTTCAGTGACTGAATGGTAAAACAAAATGAAACAAAACAGGGGAAAAAAAAAGAAAAAAGCCCAACAAAAACCAGATGAGCGGATTTGCATGGGAGGCAATTTACTCTCTAGTTTGCCTGCAGGAAGAAAACAAAGTGATATTGCAATTTGATAAGTACATACTTTCAAATATTACACCTAGCTCAATCACAAATATGGATTTCTGGATCTTAACTGCAGCTTTAATTCTGCTTTGACAAATTTATGTAAATAAATAGACCTGGAACGGACAATCCCTGGAAGTCTAAATCTCTTTTATGTAATCTTTGCCTGAGCTTCCCCACTGGAGGCTATCTGTAAACTGGCTGTGAATTATTGCTCGTGCTTGTTTCCCTCCTGAGCAGTTCTCCAGGTGACTACAGCTGTTGTTTGAAGGAAGCGCCGGTTTTTGTCTATCTCAAAATGCAAATGTGGCTGTAGCATTTTTTGTAATTTTGTCAATTATCCGGTATGATTTCTGCATTTTCTCCACTCCTTACCCATGGAATTATGTTTGAAAGGGATCACCCATATAATGGGAATCCAATACCTTGAATTCTTCTATTAGCTCTGGGTTAACAATACCCAGAAAAAGCGATGGTGACTTAGCTACACTCCCACATTACTCTTGGTCGCACTTGATTTCCTCCCAAAATTATAAATCAGTCCATATTTGTTCATATTTGGCTTGGGACATCACTTGTCCCAGTCCTGGACTAGTCCAAGGCCAGGCTGGACAGGACTTGGAGCAGCCAGGGATAGTGGAAGGTTCCCCTTCCCTGACAGGGGGTGGAACTGGATGGGATTTAAAGTCAATTCCAACCCAAACCATTCTGTGATTCTGTGGTGATTCTCAGCCCACATTTGCCAAAAGATTCATGAACCCCACTGAACATGGCTTAGTCTCTGGATTTGTAACAAAGGCTCAAACAAAGCAACTTTCACCTGCTGCAGTTTTTTTTAAGGAAACTTTATCATTATTCTAGGAATCAACATTCTACTTGCTTGGAGGGTAGTGAAAAATTATTAAAATAATAAGATTGAGACACAGAGAAAATTAATCTGCCCAGGACTGGAAGACTTTTGCATGAAATTAAAGACTTGTAAATAAAGTATTTCAGATGCTTTAAACTAAACAATGAAAATGACACCTCAGGCTGGATTACAAGACTTCACTCAAAAGTTACAGTGGCCCCCAAACAGATAGCCAAGGAAAAAAATTACAAAGGGATTTTCAAATTATAGATCCGGCACAAGGCAAAGTTTGATTATTTTGATGAATTTGGCTCAGACAGCAAAGGTATAGCTGCAGGTAAAGGAGACCACACCTTCATGTAGCACTTTTCAATGCTTTTTGGTACAAAATGATTGCAGTTACTGGAAGGGATAACTACATTTTCTGCTGGTGAGTCCCTTTGCCTCCTACATTCAAACTCAATGGCACCAAAGTAAAAAACAGCATGAGGTTGAAAGTAGCAGTAAAGAAAACACCACCAGGAATTATTATATACTGCAGGATCCCCTAATTCAAGCAGTAATACTTTCAGTCCCCTTTGATTCACTGGACAGGTAATTCTGCTAGGACTGGACTGCATCTCCTGCTCACCCAGAAATGCGGGATACACCAGGAAAGCACATTTTTGAATAGAAATCAGAAATGTGAACTGTTCCCCTGCCTATTCCATTGCCAGGTTTGCTTCATACATGGTGAGAAGGGTTCTTTTTTTGTCCCCACAGCCATGGTAA
Source organism: Dicaeum eximium (assembly GCA_013396995.1). Lineage (NCBI taxonomy): Eukaryota > Metazoa > Chordata > Aves > Passeriformes > Dicaeidae > Dicaeum > Dicaeum eximium. Next base: position 2,387,853 of record VWZP01008455.1, on the reverse strand, counting down.
AGCATTTGGTGCACGCTGAGAGCTCCTGGCTCGCCGGCAGCGCAGGCACTTGGCTCTGCTCAGAGATTTCCTGACTTTTCAGGCTGCATTCTTCCAGCCAGTCTTGCTGTAGCTCAAACTGCATTGTATGAGTTTCCCTTTCCTTTTTGGAATAGTATAATTTGCTTCATAAATTACATATGGTGGAAGCCTGTTGAATGAATAACCTTGTTGCACAGAAAATTAATTCTTTTGACAGGTTTATTCCTTTAACAGATATTTGGTGGAGGATTTTACTGCATTATTGTATATATTGTGGCTTGCTGCACAGAAAATGTTTCACAGTATTTCAGCAGACTTATTCCTTTAACAGAAATAACTATTCCTGTCCGTTTGCCATTTGTTACCTATGAAATAAATTTCTTAGCTACAGATTCTTAAAAGAAGCTCACTTGTTTTGCTCTTGTGTTTCATTTCAGTGCAGAGAAAATACATATTCCCTTCAATCAGCATTCATTTAAATGCATGGTAATATATACAGTTGTAATGAACCATATTTTGTTTGATTATGTTAATCTCTAACAGTGTTAATTTCCTTATATATATGTTTATGTGATTTTTTTTTAAATTAACTTTTTACCATGCCTTACTAGAATATCTTGGATTATTTAAGGCTCCGCACACTATCTTGGCATGAGAATTACATAGCACAGATAGCACGACAGCAAAGGAAGTCAGATTGAGTGCCACATGACCTGATTTAAGCAAGGCTAATTATGTAATTAAGATATTGAAACAGGAGCCAGAATCTGTGAGTGCTGCTCCTAGTTTCGCCAAGAACCTCCAGTGGGACATTTAGCATTTAGCTTTTCTGTTCACTAGTTTTCCCTGCTGTGAAGGGGGGGTTCTGATATTCAAAAAGCAGAATATGCAGAAGAAAGCTGTTCTGGGTGCACTGCCCACAGCACACCGGACCTCAGATATGCAAAGTCTTTGTAAAATAATTCCAGTAGTTTGCACTGGTTTAGTTTTTAATTTTATTTATTAAATTTAGGAAAGAATTAGTCGATTTTTTTTTTCTTTTCCTCTTCCCCCCAGCTCCATCCCCTTCCTCCTTCATTATTTGGATGCTTAATCTAGGACATTCAAATTCTGTTGCTTTGAGATTTAGAATTTGGTGGATAATCAGCTTCAGGAAACTGATACTCTGAGCACATCAGTGATGTCTACCCTACATTATACTGGGACCCAAGAAATAAGAGACAAAGAAAATAGACATGACAGGAGTTTACGACTGACTTCTCACAAGGTATCAAGACAAGAGACACTTGTGTTATATCAGTACAAATGTCTGCACAGCCAATAAACTTCTCCAAATAAATGTTTGTAGGCTGCTGACATAAAAAAATAAAAAGGAAGGGAAAAAAAAGAAGGCCCAGAAACTGATTTTTTTTAATAACGTGAAATTTTTTTCAGTATTTTCTTATCAATGCCTGTATACTTGAAACATCAGAACTTTCCTGTCCAAAACCATAAGTCTTCCTTAAACTGAGCAACACCAGCATAGTTTCTACACACTTGAATGAATCAAAACACCATTTTTTCCAAAGCCAAAAGCAACCGTCCCAGCTGTCCAAGACAGAAAACTCTCTCCTCAAAGCAGGAGCAAAACAAAAATATAAACATAGGTAGATAGATAGATAGATAGATAGATAGATAGATAGATAGATAGATAGATAGATAGATAGATAGATAATTTTGTCCGGAAGGCTGTGAATTAATATTTATATGGTTCTCATAGAAGAGGAGAAAGACAGTGGCATACACAGGAGATCCCAGTCCATCACAAAAATAGGCTCTATGTAAAAATCATGTTTGCTTTCTTTAATTTTGGGGTAACTTTAGGATTGCATTTGGCTCCATTATCATATTCTTCTAAAATCCTTTCAAACACTTATACTTGGACTGCTTTCATGGCTCTGATGTGTGAAAAATTACAAAATAGCATGTTGTGAATGTAAAATCAGAGACGTGGAAAGGTGATGCGAGTGCAGAGGGGCTGCGGTTTGGGGCGGTGGAGAACACGGCATGGACAGCCACCATCTCATACCCAGAACCTACACCTGTGTGGATTTCCGTGCTGGAAAATTTCAGAGGCCCATTTTCTGCTCTGACCATCAATCTGAACAGCCTGAGGCTGAAGCACAGGTCTCCAAAGACAGCGGCGTCAACGCTAAACCCAAGCAAGCGAAGAAACAGAAGCTTTGATAGGTCACATAAATACTTTGGAGGTGGGTGGGTGACAATGTGTAAGCCACAGTGAGAGCTTTGGATGGCTTCCCTGCCGTCTTGCTGAATTTAGCACTGCTCAGACTCATCTGCAGCAGAAAGGTGCCCTCCTGATTTAGATCACACAGCTCTCAGATAATACTCCAGGAACAGGCTTCACACTCCTGATCCAAGCTGGTCTGGGGCAGGGAGCTGAAAGTTCTAATTACCTACAGTTATGGCAAGAAAGAGTGTTCTTTTAATTAATGACTTGCTACATCAAGACAACTTTGTAAGTCCTGCTGAGAGGGTAATTCAAAACTCTCAGGAAAGAAAACTTCACCAACACAAACATCCCAGAAGCTACTCAATGTTGTGTTTCATTTAAAAAAAGAAACAGAGAACCTGACTCACTGTTTCATAAATACACCAAGCTAGAGTTGTATGGCAGGGAAATCATAAAAAAATCTAGGCTAGCCTAGGAGTGAATTATTCCCAGACATACAGACTGATGGCACAGGGACATGTGGCACCAACTCAAGTCATTTTCTAGGGGTAGGGGGAAATAATATGGACAAATAATATAGACTGGCTGGACTGTAGGGACTTACTTCAATTGCATTCCTTGCACAAAACTTAAATCTGCAAAACGTGTACAATAAGATTGTGTTTTAGTCCTGTGCCCCCCCCCCCCCATCATTTTTTCACACCAAGTCTGTTCTTTCTGAATTTTCTCAAGATTAATGAGCAACTCTGCAAGTGGCCACTACACACTCCTCATTTTGCAATTTCTGGGGAATACCCTGTCTCGATTGCTGTTGTTTAATTATAGGCTAGTAAAAAAATATTCCAAAGTTCTCTGAGAGAGAGGCCAATAGGTATATGGAAAACACATGAATATGCAATTTTAACAGCTGAAACTATGTATATCTGGCAGACCTTACCTAATGGTTCAACCAAATCCCCTTGGCAAGCTTATGCCAATGTTATTTTTACTGTTTCACTGGTTTGTTATATATGTAAAAGAATAATATTTTATCCAAGTTTCAAGGCAGCTGGTTCATTCATGATTGGCCCAAAAGGCAGCTTTATAAAGGACAGAAGTAAGTTATTTTGTATGGAGTAGCCAAAAGTCCACTCAGAGGCAACTGTTTGTATTTGTCACCTTGAAAATCAAACAACTTGTCAATCAACAAGTTACCCACAACTGGAATTTGAAATGGTAAATTATATTTCTCTGACAGACACACTGGATTTCACAGCAGAATGATTTCTTTTTCTTTCCTTCACAGGGACCAATCCAAAAGACATAATGTGAGGAAAGTACAGATTTATACTTTGAAAGATTTGGAAAATGCAAGTTTGCAATTACAGCAATGGCAATTTGGTCAGTGTGTGCCTGTGCACCTGTCCAAGCACAACCTCATCTCTTCTGCTGGACTTGCCTTCATCTGTATTTGTAGCCAGCTGTCTTCCTCACAATAACCAAAACATCAGAAATATGTTGAGGGTGACACACAATCGACAAGGAGATTTCAGTCATGGCATCAAATTAGAAAATTCTCAATCCTGACTAAGATGCAGCTTGGAAACGAGCTGCCAGCAACACCCTCTGAAGCAGCTGGTTCCCACCACTTGGAATGCTCCTTTCTGTGCACTCCAGTGACTCCTGAAATAACAGAGCTCTGCAGATCGGGGAGGGAAAATGAGAGCAAAGTCAGACAGTGCTGAGCTCCACTTAGCAGCCTCTTAGCGATGCTTTGGTCAATGCTCCTCTGCCCACTTGAGAAAAATCACTGGCAGGTCATCACTAATGACACGTCTTTATCCTACCCAGGGCTGTACTACAAACAACCACTGGGTATCTCTCAGCCAGTGTGACTCAGACTTGTGGAAAAAGGGATATCCGAGCAGGATGTCATCAAGTGCAGGCCACTGGCATAGCTCAGCATAATTGAAGCAATAGATGGAACAGAATCCATTGTACAAATTGTCCAATGAAATAAATTACTTATAAGGTGTCTTAAAACATGCTGGCAAGGTAGGGATCGTGAGCAATATCACATGGTGAATAAGGATCATAGTTTTAAGTTTGGAGGTTTGATGAAGGGCATAGTTTGCCAAGAGTTGAGGAAGGTTATCAGTCACATGACGTTTTTAAAATCAAAATCTCCTGCCTTTCTAAAATGTTCTTTCTTTAGGCCATGAGTTACTGAGAACAGTGAAGGAATAGCTAAATGAAATGCTAAGGATTTTGCTCCACAGGATGTCAAATTAGATTATCCACCCTTTAAAGCTATAAATACATGAATTATTACACTTGTTTTACAAATGAGAAAACTGAGGCATAGACAATATCAAAGGGCTTTATAAATGTGAACGACTCAATAACATTCTGCTATTGTTTATTATCCATATTCCTGTTTTTAAATGACAGAACATAGGCACATAGAAATGAAATGACTATCTAAAGTCACACCAGTCTCCTCCTTTAACCTGATAAATGGGTAAGTAAGCATGCCATTTTGACATACTAATATATGTGTTAAGGTATTAATTTCCCATACATCTTGAATATATGGATCATTGGGGAGCACTTTCTGTTGAAAACAGCAACAGTCATATTTTTCTCACTTGAAACTTTTTTCTTATTGTGATACTTACATTAAATGGAAAAAGTCCTTGTTTTTCTCTAAGCTTGGCAAGAACAAAGACTAAAAGGCATATTAGTTTCTGTGGCAGAAAAGAGGGATTTGGGGCTGGAATACACGATGGTCAGAGCTAAGGAGGTGGGATTCCATCCACACATACTGGCCTACAGAACATCAGTGGTAAATTCCTTTCAGTCCACTCAGGGTGGACTATTTTTGGTGAAAAATTAATCAGCGGTGTTTCAAGGTATTTAGGAGGGCAAAGAAGCAATGTCTTTCCTTTATGGCTACACTGCAGTGATCAGTGCCTCTGCAGGTGTGTAATTTAAAGAGGTGCTAGGAGGAAGATGAGCATAACCAGGAAGGATACAGGGTGTATACGAAGGTGACTGTAGAGGTTGCAGCTGAATGACTGCAGGGCTGCATAATCCTCTATCAGATAACACTTGAGTTTATTTGCCTTGATTTGAACTCCCTGCTTAGAGCCAAGACACAATGCTCAGAGGTTAACAGGGTGATGCCACAGAGCACAAAATAACCTGAATGGAAAAGTTTCTCACAGAATCAGGCATGACAGTCCAGATCCTGGCCACTGTGGATCACTGCAAGAGCAGTGTATTCACAGAAACTGTATTTCAGCCATCCAGTCAGTAACACTGCAGCTCTCAGATCAATCTCACTGTCCACAATCCACTCACCATTCAGCCACTTGCTCAGTCTGGCTCAGAAATAATTAAAAGTTTTCTTAACGATATTGACCTGTGTCAGGAAGGGAAATCTCAATTCATCTGTTTGCCTCCCAACCAGTGCTAATAGTCGGGAATATACCAAAAAGGAAAAGTGACTGACTTATCAATATTATTTTCCTTGTTCTTGATCTAGGTCATCAAGTAGATTAATATGTAGTTGCAAGCTGTTCATTCATTGTAGAGGAGCATGTACATAGCAGGAAATATCTCCCATGGCACTGATAAACTCTCAGAGGCTATAGGCCAAGGTGTTTATGCTCCAATGGAGACATTTGTGCCAAGTACCTGCTCCCAGTGATATAGTTATAAGCATTAAACTCGAAATGTAACTTTAAAAATCTATTACGGTCTATAGCTTTTATTATTTCCAAGACGGACAACTGTGTTGGTTATTATCAATATGTTGTGAAAGGAGCTCTGACGCCTGGGATTTGAGGTGGGGGGATGGGGAAAAGGCACGTGGGAACACTTAGACCAAATGTTAACAAACTGATAAAGCGTTGCAAAAATGTTTGAGGCAAATGTTTCCCTTTTCCAGCCCCGCACCAGCTTTCAGCACACCCAGCAGGAGCAGTGCGAGATAACCTTTAACTGATAACAACTACACACTTCCTTGCCAGGATCCCTCTTTGTAACTACAATGGCAATTATTCCAGTCTCTCCATTTCTAGGATCTTCCTTCCATATTCCTCTCCTGATTCATCCATCTCTTGTCTATATGGATGTCCCACAGATTTACCCAACCATCACTACACACTCTGAATCCACTGTACCTGCTACTGATTTTTGACTGTCTTCCTCTTTGCTTTGTGCTCGTAACTTTGCCATCTCCTTCAAGAACAAGTCTTCCTCACTTCTGTGAGGGAGGAGACTGGGTTCAGAGACACAAATTTCTCTCTTGGTTTGGAAGTTTTCCTCTTTGCTGCCGAGTTCATCTCAGTGAATTCCTTGCCTGTGGCAGGGGGGTTAGAACTAAGTAATCTTTAAGGGCTCTTCCAACACAAACAATTCTATGATGCTGTGATCTTTTTGCTGGGAGCATCTGTCATCAGCTCAGATTCCTTCTTTCCTCCCTCAGGTTTTCCCTCCTGGCTCCTGACCTCACGTTTGGCTGTCACAGGGGAACAGCCCTCTTGGTGTACCTGTGGCACGAGGGCCACCTCTGGCTGGTGGTCCCTGTCAGGACACTTGTGTCCCCTTTAACATAATGGCAGGGGAGGGGAAGGGGAAATGGGAAACTCATGACTGCAAAAATCCTTCCAGAGCCAACATAGACAGAGAAGAATGCACAGAAACAGCCCATATATGACAGGTCACAAAGTAAGATCACCTTAAAAGAAGGAAAAATATATCCCGTACATTGACACACTGGAAGTCAGAGCACTCTTAAACAAGATTTGTACTTAAATTGCTTTGAAGGACAAAGACACAAGGTATGTCTTCCAATAATAAGTTACTTTTCTGACCATGTGGAAATGTGGAATGTCAACAGCAGTGGGTGTTTCAGGCTGTTTACCAGTAAAATGGTTATTGCACCCACTGTCATGTAGGGTTACAGCACTTTAACTGTGTGAACTCTTTGGTGTGAATCCTGAGGCAGCAGGACCCACATAAGACAACAGAGAACTTGGCCTTCAAATGTTTGGATACCTAACACAAAACCAAACCCAAAAAAGTTGTGATTTCTTGTCCTGAATGATTAGGCTTGCAGTTTTACAAGATGAGCTGCAGCCCACTTCCCCTATGAAAGAGAATAAGCAGTCTCAAAGCTGCATATTTGGATTAGAAAAACATCTACATAAATGGCCCTGTAATTGCCCATTGCTATTAAAAAAGTAAATCTCTGCTGTTAAACCCACTAACACAACTTCATTAGGAATAATGAAAAAAATAGATCCAGTCAAGAAAATATTTGTGTTTAATACACTCACTCTGTGACGCTCTTGTGGCCGTACAAATGTTTTCCTCTACTGACATAATGAAATTTTTATACTTTCTTATGTTCAAACACTCTATAGTTCTAATATTTTGAATGAAATTTATAATTCCTTTCCTTCACCAGCTGATACATTAAGACTAAAATAAGCATTTTTGTGAAGGAAACAAGACAGAGTTAAACTTAAGAAAACCACCCAGAAAAACAAATTCCACAGCAAAAATAAAACACCAAATATTAAAAAAAACTTCATAGACATCAGCAAAATTATTTTCCTACCTTGTTGTGACATTATGAAGAAAACAAAACTCAGAATGCAAGTTTTGATTAAAAAATCTGTCAGTTCACATGTAATTTAATATGGAGTGACATATACTGCTAAAAGGTACATTTTAACATTAAAGACCAAAACTCCAATGATTAATATTACAGTGATGACAGAATGGGAGTGCCTCATTTTAATCCACTGTTTATCTCAATGGGGTAATTTATAGATCACTCGACATGTTTTAATAGCAGGCATAAAAAGGTACCCTCTAATACCCACTTGCTTGCAAGATCTGACATTTGGAGTTACATGTTCAGAAAATACCAGCAACTGCATTTGTTGGACATATATACAAATAACCAGCCATCCCACACACAGTTTATAAAAAGTGATCTATTAATAACAAAACAGCTCTGGAGACATACAGCCTCTTAATATTCAGGTAGAGTATCAAGTGTTTAAGTTAAAATAAGTGCAGGAGCACAAAGAGTGGTCAACGCATTGATTTGGCTGCCAAATATAGTTTTTACCATCATAAATCTCTGGCTGACAACTGCACAAAGGCTGCTTTACCTAAACCCTGCCAAGGAAGGGTGTTTGCTGCCGGATTGCCTGATAGTCACTATGACAACTGATGCCACAATTAGACAAGTACAATCCCACTTTCAAACAGGCACACAAGTCATTAATTCAGCAGGACTTTTGTTGACAATATGTTATGAGGGAAATATTTAATGCAATTCTGAGGCTGATATATTCTCCTGTTATCTGTAGTAAAATAAATTGCAAGAACTGATGAAAACAACCATTTAATTAGTCTAAAGTGAGCCGAGGAAGCTACCCTGAACATTTTGGATTAATGAACTCACAGGTGCACGGAGCTCCTTAGAGTTGCAGTAGACGGTTTGAAGAACATGCTAAGAAAGATGTCAGATCTGGGGGGGACAGCAAAAGAAAAAGAGAATAAAATGTTTTGAAAAGAGAGCAAACAAATTGCCTTCCAAAGTCTCCCATTCTATGAAGATATCCCCTGTGTGAGGGAAAAACCTCTCAAGGGCTCAACAAGCTGATCTGAGGAACTGCAGAGGAATGATCTCTGATCACCACTACAATGACATTTTCCCCACCCAGGAGAAGTGAACTGACTTGTTTGCAAAACTATTTCCCACTTGATCTGTTCTGTGAGGCCACTGGGAAGGTCATGAGGAAAGCAAAAGAGTCGTAGGGGGAGGAAAATGCAGAACAGAAAGAGTCTTGTACAACTGTGAGTGTTAAACTTAAAGAAAGGGCTTGAGGGAGTCAGGGGACAAAGATCAGTGAGACATGGACTCACATTCCCAGCAGTGACAGGGGGAGCTCTGAGATCCCCTGCTCCAAAAGCTCCCTGAGATGTCCTTTGCATAACCCATACATTGCTGTAAAGCAGATGCTCTGGGGAGGGTGACACCAAGGCAAGAAGCATTTGACATTTTTTGGGCTCAGATGGCAGGAAGAGGGTGAATTGACCTTGACTTGGTCAGCAGCATGGTCTGGGGAATGTCCTAAGGTCATTCCAGGTATTTTATTGAACTGAAAGCATAGTGCATTCCACCCTAATAGATGCGGTATCAAAGTCTGTTACTAAATGTTACCTGTGATCCCTCCAATAGACCAACTTCTCAACAAACAGAGGAATCTCTCTTTGCAGCCACTGTGGAAGGTGGGCACAAGAGCCCCAGGAAAGCTCCACTGTGCCACTCAAGCGGAAATTATGAATAGCTTTAGAAAAAAATTACAAAAATAAAGCAGTAATTTGGTGTGTGATTCCCTTATACCAAAACAGGGTGTCTAGATGCTTGCAGCTGCTTCTGTGATTCACAAGATAGAGCAGGACTACTGTGTGCATTATAAAGAAAATCAGATAGAAACCACACTATGATAAACAACATTAGTCATGCTACTTTCCTCCTCACATTACGATGCTTTTAAAAATCAGGCAAATATGTATCATTCCAATTTCTCACACACAAACTGGTAGGGAGAAGTTAAATGAGTTACTCAAGAGCAAAATATAAGAGGGCAGGTCTGCTTCTCAGATCCCCCTGCTTGTGTGGAAGAAATATGCCTTGAGTTGGACTCCAGTGGTCCTTGGAAGTCGCTTCAAACTCAGGATATTCTAGGATTCAATGATTCTCTCTCTATCCAAGTTATGGATTAGACCAGAATAATTGATTCTGTTTGGTAACATTAGCCTGGTATTTGCAGGAGAATACGAGTGACGCGTTTTACCAAAAAATCAACGGTTGCATGAAAACTTCAGCTTCCTTTCTAAACAAAATTCCCCACATGCCACATCCCTTCAGGGAAATTTAGCAAGAGCTTAATCCAACTTCATTACAATTAATAAAGCTTCTGCCTACTTAGAATCAGCCACAACCATTTTCTCCCTTTGCCTCCCCTAATTGCTCCTCATGCTGAAGACTACAAATAATTCAGCAGCTATTGGTAGAGGAAACACACAAAGCTAAAACTATTGCACTAAAATAAATTTCCATGTTCTTATGCCTTGTGGCACTAATGGATGCTTGCCTGCAGGGTTTGTTTTGTCAGTTTTAATTTTAATTAGGAATTAACTCTGCAATGTGTCTAGTTTCTTCACCCCATTTTTTCCCCCGCTGGATTACATTTCAGTTGCATCATGCCTCCTTCCTAAGGCTTCTGGAGGGGCTCTGCACATTTAATGATAAAGATTCCAGTTTTCCACTCCAACTCTTTCTCATGTTTGATTACATCATCCTCTTCTAGATAAGTGTGTTTGTTAACATAATGACATTACTGTTCAATTTTCACAAAGCAATTAAAGATGTGTTTAATTTGAAGAATCTCAGTTGTTTTATTGTCTGCAATTAGGTATATTAACTTCAGTGGGAGTAGTAAATACTAATAAAAGTGCTTTGCTGAGTGGAAGTCTTTCAGAAGGGTATACACAAATGCATACTTTTATGTAACCAATTCAGCATGATTTTGATGTATACAGGTTATTAGAGTAACTTCTCGTAACATAGAAAGAATCCTACATTACAGCAGCAGACAGCATTTTCACTCTCCCCCAACTTGGCTACAGAAAATATATGGTAGTTTTGAATGAAAACTTCTTCTGTTTTGCCTGGCAAACATTAAAAAATAAATCTACTCTGATTGAATCGATAAGGATCCCTGCCCAATATACTACTAAGTAGCAATATCCACATTTTCTTTTCCATGGGGTTAGTTTACTGCTTTTTCAGATGAATGCGCGATGGCATCGTTAGCGCCAAATTCTTACATAAGAGTTATTAGATATTTAAACACCGTTGTTTGAGTGTCCATTGTACACTTAATATAGATGACTGTCAGCTCTTGTAAACTCCAGAGCAGAGCTGAAACATTTATCTGATCTGAAAGCCATTTATTGAAACTATATTTTGTGCCTTTCGAGCGGCGCTGCTATTATATAAAGGGAAAGCTGGAACTAACCCTGCAAAATCCTAATGATCCTCGCCTGCCTCACACAAGTCCAGTGGACCAGATCCAGAATTCATTGGAAGTGACAGGTGCCTGTCAATGCCAACATCAATGGCATTGGGCGGGAAGGAGGGTAAATGACAGTGATACAGGAATTTCAAATGGATTAGTGGACCCAGACACAGCTTGATGAGGGAAGGAGTGATAAGAGTGACAAGGAAGGTCTCCCTGCTCCCTTGGGTGATATTTCTGGCACCTGGGTTTTAGGGTTGCGATATGATGATTTTTCTGGCAGGGGGTGGATTTCTGGAGGAATATTATCAAGTTTTCTTTCTCAATGCTGGTTGTTCAGTGGCTGTTTTTGTCATTAAAGACCAAAGAGCTGAGCTGTGGTGGGATCTCACACAGAGTCCCACTGTCCCAGGTGACCTCTTGGTCAACATCACTGCTTAATTCTGCAAGATCAGTAGTTTTAACATTTGGATACTTGAGATTTCCTCAAGGCACTACAGCACTGCATGTTCCAGTGTTTACTGAAGGAATATATCAGTGTTTCTGTACAGCCACCCAACATGCAGAGCTATTAAAAAATAATGTTCACGCTGCTTTTATTTTGGTCTATGAATAAATATACTCTGCAACTTCCTTGCAAAACAAATGTCTTCTCTCTCAAGGCCTGCCATGTTATGTTGCATCTCTGCACATTAAAAGTTAAAAAATTATTTATCCTGAATTGTTAAAATTTTCATTAATGGCAATTTATGTCACTCAAAGAAGCCTCCTTGGGAAGAACATGGCATACTTGTACAGACCTATTATGAGAGTTGTCAGAAACATTTGTCCTTATGAAATATAAATAGACAGTATGTTAGATGATTTAGTGAGGGATCTCTTATTTATTTAAAAACAAACATGTTTTTTTCATTTCTCCTTTCAGGAAACCAGGTCATGTGGATTAGACAAGAAGGTTCTCAGGCTAATGATAACACATCTGTAAATATTTTCTCAAAAAGCTTATCCATCTTTCCAAACAGCCCAGGCTTCCACCTGCTCTGGGGCAGAATCACCTGAGTCCTTCTCCACCTCTCCCTGAGGACACACCAGGGCTCAGTGAGGCCCCACTACCTCCCCTCCTTCCCTGGAGATTTGATTCCCAAAGCACCCTCATGGGAACGCTTTCACCCAGGGCATCATTTCCCCAGCACTCACAGCTCCTTGGAGCTGCCTCCAAACATCAGGTGAATTTACCCCTGAAAAAAACCAGGTTGTGCTGCCTTTGAATCAGACCTGGGTGGGTAAACAAGGATCATTTCTTTGTTCTTGCTGATAACAGCTTAACAAAGCTGTGTGCAGAGCTCCGCAGTGATGCTAAACTTAATATTCCACAACTGCTGAGGTTCATAACCAGAATCCATTTCAGGTGGACATGAAAATCCAGCCCAATATTTACTTGCCACTGGATACAAATGTTACCTAGTGAAGTCTGCACTAGTGTCAGAGAGGTGGATAAATCCTTCAACTTTGTTAAATGTGGAATAAAGGAGAGAATAACTTGAATTAAATTCCTGTGCCCACTTGAAATGATGTCTGGCTGTGCCTCTGTACCTGTGCCTGATTTTTGCATGAAAATATTCTCTTTGTCCCTATCTGGTGTTCTCCTTCAAAAAGGAATTGAGGTTAAAAAGAAGGCAATAATGTAAGATTTTTAAGCAAACAGTTCAATATTTCCTTTAAAATGTTCTCTGTATTCAAGAGCACTTTGATTTCTATCTTTTTTTTTCCCTCCAGGCTTTGAAACTGTACCTCTTTTAAAAAAAGACCATCCCTGATTTTAGTCTTTTGTTCCTTTATGAGCTTTGTCCCTGACTTTTAAATGTGGAGAGAGTTGAGAGGCATGTTGTGAGAGGAAAGAAAATAAAAAAAGTAAAAAAAAAACTTGCAAACTGTGTTAAATACACCTTTTGTTCATTACGTTTAATATAACATTCACTATGAAGATTGATATTGAATTATACATTAATTTTAATGCTAAATAACTTTTCTATTTAAAAACCCCTTAGTTTTCTTATAATGTACAGTAATTAAAAAGTGAACCAAAAGAGGCAGCAATAAATCAGGGTGCACAATGCAGTAAAAATATTATAATTAATATTTAACATACGTTTTGATTACTTTTAGAATAAGTACAAGAAATATCAATTAGAATATATATTCAAACTTTGCTGCCTTTTCCCCATTATACTCTGGAAAGGGGCTATTTTTAATTCTGGATATTGCATACAAAATAATACATAGTCCCTAATTAAATATAAGGCTGCAATTCAATCGAGAGTTTCTGCTGATGTCATAAATAATAAGAGCACAGCTCGAGGTATCAATGAATGGCAGCCAAAGCCTGAGATTGAATTACAACTTCAGCATTCAGTCTGTGGATCTGTATTGTTATTTGCAATAGATGGAAAATGATTATTATTATTTTTTAAATACAGACAAAAAGAAGGAAATTTGAATTCAAAATCGGTGACTCGGTGGTGGAAGATTAGAAGTCTTGTGATTAGAGAACACAGCTTATTGGAAATTGAAATGTACAAATGTGCCAGGCAGCAAATCTGTGGTTGAGGCTAAATTCTGCCTTTTGTTTGTCGGGTGTTTGAAATCTATGGGCATTCCTAAAAAATCAAGTGTTGCTGTCATTATCAAGAGTTTTTCCTCTGCCTACCCTATCTGTGTCCAGCAACCATCCCTGGAGCTGCCCAGCTCTCACCTGGCCTGGGGCTCCCAGCAAGGAGCAGAAATCCTGGAGGTAGAAGGTGCTGCCAGGGTGAAAATCAGTGACACCAAGTCACCCCAACCCTGCTCGTGGAAGGAGCCTTCCACCCCTGCAGTCTTCTACCCCCAGTGGGTTTTCTGCATAAACCCCAATTATTTATCATTTCCATTCAGAATGAGTAAGGGCTGCAGACTCACGCGGACATTTTCCCCAAATAAATGACCCCTTAATAACCAGAAGGGTTTTTATTTATGTAACATATTGGATTTCAGTTATGTTATGGCAGCAGAAAGAAGGTAGTTAATCAATATGAAGGCTTGCTTTCAACAGATTGCACAGCACTCAGCATGACAAGATCCCCTTCTACTACACCACAGGTCACTCATTTGTATTTTAGGGCTATTTTTCCATGCTTAGAACATCCATCCAGCCATGAGGATGTACACCTCTCCATCTGACTCTGGCATGCAAAAAGTCAACAGTTTAAAGGCTCTAAAATGCCAGGAGTCCTGAGCAAGGTGTGAGACACAGCTGTGATGCCACAGACCCTAAACCACATTGGTGGCTTTAGAGGTTTTTGTCACCTCATTCCTGCCCAAACACAAGGCATCACAAAGTTCCTTCTCATTGCTCCCCCCAACTCCTGGTTCAATTTGTGCTGGTAGTGGGGGTCAATATTTTATCCAGCCTAGGGGAAAATAATAATGGTACTGGCACAGAGTCTGGTCTGTTTGCCCTGTAATACAGCCACATGAAGGGGTGCAAAGTGCCCTCCTTTCTTCCATGGGCAAGTGTGTACTGAGGGCTAGATCCCAATTTTTCAAGAAAAAACATTGATGGGTTATAGTTGGAAACACTGTGGCTCCCTACATCCCACATGCTAGTTTCTGACAAAGGCTGGTTATGCCAGAACCCACAGATTTTTCTTTACAAAATCAGGATAGTGCTGTTTAAGAACAAGTATTTTGTCTCATTTAGGCTAAGAAGAACAAAGAGCCAAGAGGCCCTGAAAACACACAATGAAGCCCCTTGGAATACCATTTCTCTTTGTATGGTACATTTTACTCAATATTTAAATATCCTATTGTTCTTAAGCACATAAATTTTACTGCCTTTTCCCTAAAAAGAGCCATTTCCTAAAGAGTCTTAAACTATACAATAACAATTGTCATGATAGCCTGTTTATGCCTTCCAGGTGATTTTTTGAAGGGCAGAAAATATATGTTTTTTCAGACATTTGCTGTTAACTCCAAACAACCTGTAGAAATTTTGATGGTCACCTTCATAACATCTGAATAAGGATTTAATTGTGCCTGTAACTGACCATAGAGACATGGGCCCATGGTTTTCAAAAAAGCTTTGCTCCTGGTATAAAGAAACCTTGAGAAATCTTGTTAAAGCAGACAAGGGAACAGTGAAAACAAGGTGCAAAATACTGAGATGGTCCCTCCTAACATGCAATACATCTCAATGCTTTTTATCAAGACCAACATGAGCAACAAAATTTACTGCCAAAATAAACCTGCCATAAACACAGATACTTTGATATTGCTGATAAACAGGTACTTCAATTTGTAAAGTATATGCTTACATTGGTATGGAGAGATGTTAGTCCCAGGGTGATATTTAGAAAACACAAACAGCTGCCTCTGTCCCCAGATGCACATAACAAAGTAATAATAATCTTCTTCCATGATAAGCTGCTATAGGTGTTCTAGTTACTTCTCTCCTATGTCTCACTTGATTCTGAATTTATCAGGATTTGTTTTTTTCTCCTCCAGCTTTTTGGTTTTGGAGATGATTTCATAAGGGCTAAGAAGGTTAAGTTCTAGCATCTGTTGTGTGACTCCTGAATTTAGACTTTTCTAGGTTCTTTGAAAAGTGAAAGGCAAATCTTTAACAGACACACCTCTCGCCATCTCCTCCATCCATCAGTGGCTCCCTGACATATCCAAGAAGCAGTGCCTGGAGGCAGAGGCCAAGTCCCATCTCTGCCAGCTACAACTCAAATTTAACCCTACCTGCACTCAGCGCCGACCTGCACACGTGGGGTTGTGTCTCCAGCCACTGCTGCTGAATTTGGTCCAGCCAGGGCCTCATCTGCAAAACACATCAGTAGGAAAGAGGTGTTAGATGATAGATTCTGTGGCTATTTCATCTCCAGATGGAAGCAGCTCTTCAAATAAAATGCCAGCAGAAAATTCAAGCAAAATAACCCAGTGGTTTGCTGCCCTGCAATTATTTGGTGCTGCTTTGGGATGACAGACCATTTCTGTTTGGAGGAGGAAGGGCTTGGAGACAGTAGCATTTTATTTCTCTCTCTGCAAGGTAGACATGGGATAATAGGAGAAAAGGTAAAGGAGGGGAGCTGGTCTATTTGACTGGGTGTCAAGGACAGCAGATTTATTCTGGGGGCAGAGAGAAACAAACCCTAATCCAGTGGTGCAAATTCATGGAAGGGTTTGGAAATCTAGAGGAAAAACAGCATGTCAGGTCCAGGCTGAGCTCCTGGGATTATGATGAGTTTCTCTCTTACTGTTGGTTGTTGTCACCAAAATACATCTGCTGCTTTATGCAACTGAGGCTTCCTATGAAATGCATACATAGGCTCAATGATTCTTATAATTACAGGCTGAAAAGAACTTTGCATATTCATGAGTATCACACCATTTGTCACAGCTGTAGACCTCCAGTAAGCAATGCCTGTGATTAGGGTTTTGTTCTTCCCAAGTATATATTTTTCCATGAACCCTTATTGGTTCTGAAAAGTTATGATCTTAACTCTCCACTCCTGTCAAACACAATTTTATTCCTTTTTACTGCCAGCAATATGAATGAATTCCTGCTTCTACAGCCAACATCAGGACTAGCCGGAACTGGAATTTGCATTGATGAGGCAGTATTTTATTTAACTAATGTAATAACCTACAAAAATCTATAGTTGGAGTGACAACAATTTTATTATCCCAAGTAAAGAGCTGCCCATTCATTTTCTCCTTGGTGATTTAAGACCACTAACCTCTAGACTGCCCTGCTCATAAACAAACAGGTCTTGTGGACCTTCTTAGGTTCACAAAAGAGGTCAAATGAAATAATAAAGACCTGGTATGCTACAGGATGTACTAACCATTAAGCAGCAGATTAAAGATTGAAAGTTTTTGAAAGCTAGACAGCCAAGTATGAAATCTAACCCACCCCATGGACATTTCAACATAAAATGGTAGTAGAAGTGAGAAAAGTAGACTTTTTTTCCTTCTGAAGCTATATTTTTCTAACACAGAAGACAGAGAAGTGTAATCAGTCATGGTCAAAACTCTGCCAGTGAGTATTACTTATTTAGCCTCATATTCCAGGTGACTCACAAATTGTCTACCTGCCAACATCTGAAAATAATAATTTATAGTAAAGTTATTAACTAAAACTATGTGAACTTTGAAGTAGCTAAACCTAAATTAAATACAAACCCACAAAACAGCCTGGGGCTAATTAATCTAATTTGGTCTCAGCCACCTCACTCCGTTTTTGTTTGTTTGCAGTTGTTTTCCCCCCCTTCCTCCTCCTATGTGGTCTGCAGAGGGGGATGATCTCAAGGCTGGTCCGGGGCAGAGATTGCATCTTTCTGCTGCTCTGATCAGAAAAGTGCGGTCACTTTTCCAAGAAACCACTCTCGGCAGAGAGCTGGTTTGCAACCAGCTCATCTCTCTGGATGTGCTGGGAAGGAGGGGAGCTGTGCTGAGGCAGATGTGTGCCAGCTGAGAGCCGGGCTCCAGGAAGCCCTGTGCCCACGCACCATGTGTGGCTGGAAGGGGAAGCCCGTCCCCCTCCTCCTCCTCCTCGCTGTCAGGTATAAATTGCACGCTGGAGGCTTTGATGACAACATGGTGCTCTCTCCAGGAGCTTCCTCAGAAAGCTGAGCCTGAAAGCAGCACCAAGGGAATCACCTCTTCCTTGTTTTTCAGATGTTTTTGAACACACTGAGCTCTTTGACCACTGATGAGGCTCTTCTGCCATCCTAGGCAGGCGGACAATGTGCCCGAAGATTACGCAACACTCAGTGTTTAGAGAGGTTATGTTGGCCTGGCCATTTTTACTATTTTAGAGGTTTTAAACTGAAAAAGTGGAGGGGAGAAAAAAAAAACATGCTAAAAATAAGCTCTTGATTAGGTGTGGGAAAAGTGAAGACTCGAGGAAATCTCAGGGCTGCAGCCCCAGCACGAGGTAACAATAGACTCAAAACACAAAAAAGTGTCAGTGCAGTTCGCTTGTAAAAAGAGGAAAATGCACAATAGCACAACAGTGAGTTCACCTATTATATAATTGGAGGTTGTGTGTACATGTGCAGACAAGACGAAAGAATAAAAAGCCTCCTCTAGGAAATCCAGAACTTGGCAGCTTTGGCCAGGTAGAGTATGAGGCGGGTAGTGTCTAACAACAAAAAGAAACAGTCTGTAACTAAGGTTTGAATTGAGCTACAGCTCTCCTTGCTAAACAGCAGCCAGATTTACTGCTGCAAAACCCATAAAAACAAAGGGAGAATAAGTCTGGCACAAGAAATAAGGCACAGAGAAAGAAAGGCAAAAAAGGAGACGCTGCATTAAACATACCAAGGCTGAGTTGTGCATCTGCTTTCATACAAGGATCATTTGGAGGGCTATGCATAAAGCAAGAGGATTTCATTCATACAGAGTTTCCACATGGTCTGAAATGCCTTTCCAGGGGGCCAGAGGAAACCCAACCTGCCTGATAGGAGGGAAGTGGAGCAGCTGCTGTGCCCTCAGCCCCACCAATGCCTTGCTTTGGCATCTGGGATGGCTCCCCAAAGCTCTCCTCTTTCTCACTCCAGAGTGTCCACCCTACCTCAGGGAGCCAGTGAGATCTCTAAGCTTCATAGATTTTGTTAACAGTACAGCAATCCTTGATTTGGGCTTGTTTACAGGGATTTTCCTGTTCCTTAAAGCCTAACTATATCCAACACTCTGGCTAAGGTACATGAATTTACACAGAAGAAACAGTGATTGTGGTGCTCTTACTGTAACAGGATGAAATGTTTCAATCAAAGTACGCCATACTTGATATTTTCCAGGGGAGATGGCTCTACAAAGATATCATTGACCACGTTGGTAGAAAGGATCTCTACAATCTTCTCACACAGTCACCTGTCAGGTCATTGCTACCCCAAAGGTGTCACAGATCTTTTCACACTTACCCATATTAAAAAAGTCAAAAATACTTTCCTTAACATGAATTTAGTGTATTAATAATCCTCTCCTTGTTACCCTTTACTCCTACTGCTACATCTCCCAGAGTTCTCATGCTCATTTCCAACTCAATTGCCATGATTCACATATATGCATTTTGGCCATAATAAAACTACAACCAAATCCATCATTTAACTTGTTTCCTTTTCCATATCCACCACATCAGTCACAGCCCTCAAAATGTTTCATCTTTCTGGGCTTCTTACATTTAACAAAAGAAAAACATACTAAAATGCACTAACAGCAATAAAAATGCTTCGGTGTTATTTTTTGTTTGGCACACTTCCTTCTGTTCTCTGATCTGCAGGAGCTCCCAAGTCATCCAATAACTGACTGTGTCACTGGGATTTCCATCCTGATTCTGCAACAAAGTTGATGGGGAACTTCTCTCTACCCCATCACCTTGCTGCACAGGCAGGCTGTATTTTGAGATGTTACAAGATCATTTTGATGTTCCTTTTGATCAAATAGAGTATTAAACCTGAGATTATTTATATATAAAGACAAACGTATCTCTCCTTCTTATTAGTATCAAGATTAAAAGGTACTTGAAAGCTAATAACTTATTTCCATTTTAAAACTTATAATACAGTAAATACTTTACAAATGATGATGTATGTGCTCATAATGGACTCATTAGGTATTTGCCCAAACAGCAGACATAGGGTCATTAGCAAGAAGCTTGAAATATTCCATGTTTTGTGGAATGTGGGAATGAAGCAGATAAATGATCTCTCCTTTCTCCTATTTGAGACAAATTCTTGATGCACCTGTGGACTTACAAGATGAGGGTTTGAGGGTTTTTGCTGTTTGTTTTTTCACCAAACTAGATGACAGAGATAGAGAAAAGCGCACTGAGCAAATTCCAGAACAGCTGTTCCTACCTAGGATTCTTTTCTTTCAATCCCCCACAGCTGCCTAGGCAAGTCAATGCATTATTTTGGGACTTTTATTTTAGCAGAAGGCTTTGTAGCCACCAGAGCTCAGACAGGCCCCTGGGAGCACACAGGGAAGGTTGCAAAGAAGGTAGACTCAAAACAATGTGACAAACAAGCTCAGACCATATCCCAGGCAGGATTTCTCTATGAACTTTTTTTTACCACCAGCATGAAATCAGCCACCTCTGAAGTTTGACCACACTTAAAATGTGGCCAAAAATATGGTAGTTTAGACCCATTCTGTAACATTTACCATTTCAGTCCAGCTCCTACAGATATGTAAATACTTTACTTGTACGAGCAGTCCCACCAAGGACTATTTCCATGCATCAAGGTATCACAGGTAGCATTATTTGCAGAATAAGAATATAATTCCTTATGACCCTAAAATGCATGAATGTATCAAATTACATTGACATTGACAGAGCCCAGGCCAGCAGACAGGCCCTTAACTGATTTAACTTTTATGAATATGACTAGTCATGTATTCTAATTTCTAATTGCCTAAATACATTTGTAAATCTATCCATTAATACCTGAAGTTTAAGCTTCAGGGGCATATTCTCAAGAACAGCTTCCTTCAGATCTCTCTGCAAAGATACCACTGTTTTCAGGAGAGTTAATAAAGTCCTGGCAGGTGCAGAATATAAATCCACACCAGTGAGGGGTACAAGTCTGTTCATTCCTATTCATGAACTGTGTATTATTTATACAATGTTTGTGGGCTCAGCAAAGCAGAGGATATTTTTAAAATAAATGTTTATGTTCAAATAACTTTGCTAGTCTTATCTAATCTACCTTCAACATCTTAAGTGCTGTAGGTGATTTTAAAAGTTTTCAAAATATCTCTCATCTGCTTTTACGCATTGGGTTTGGCAAAAACCAGACGTCTGAATATTTAGCAATTCTGACACACAAAAATTATCATGATGCCATCAAGTATCTTAAATCTTTTGCAAAAGAGTGTTAGCAATTCATCAGTGGGAGGATTTTCCTCTCCCTCTCTTCCTACTCAACGCCTGACTCATTCAGCTCTTTACTGATTGAACAGGCTTGTCCACTCCAGCACTGCAGGTAAGTGTTGGGCTCTTTATTTTCCACAGGGACAGAGGGGCACTACAGCCTTGTCCTTGGAAATGTCCACTCAAAGTCCTCAGAAATTGCTGAGGGGTCAAGTCCTTAATATCTGCAAAGATCCAGGCCTGTTCAGCCTCCTCATGGCCACAGGGAAATGGCACAGCACCATGGGGTTTGATTTCTCAGCTGCACCCTCACCACTGAAGCATCCTTTCAGTCCTAAGTCAAGCTAAGAGTCACTCTCCTATGAAGAAAATCCATTTCTAATCCTTTACTTTTGTGTTTGGTAGCAGCAAAATCTTCTGTCCCATCCAGAAAACTGTGTTGAAAACTTCAGAAACATAACATAAAATGATTTTACTAAGTTTTATCCAAGTTTGGGTTTTGTTTTTTTTTTTAATCCTGTTAAGTTTTGGGCCCCTCTAATCCCTGCTAGTGGCATGCAGCTCCACAGGCCAGTGACCCACTGTTCACACATGCACACTCAGAGCACTTTGGCAAAACCTTCGGGGAAACTTTCTGCCTGCAGACAGGAGGTGTGCTCCAGTGCTGAGCTTCTACCAGTTTAGCGAGGGCTGGCTGGTGAAATGCAATGTCACTGTCATGCTACAGCCACACTTTGGCTGTCACTGAGAGCCTGATGGATCACAGAATGTTTCCTGGTGACACAATGGCCAAGCTTTGGTCTGCATGACCATTGCATGGCTGTGACATGAAGCACGTGACTGAGAAACCCACACCAACAATCAGGCATTGTTAGCCTTGACTTCTTTAAACTAAATATGTACAATTTTGTGTCCTTTCAAGTTTAAAGAGAATGACCTAGTTACAAAACTAACTGTAGGCTGGGGAGAGAAGTAGGTGGAAGGGGAAGAGCTTGATCCTGTTTGTAAGGGAGGTTACAAGTATTTGGGTGTCAATTCATATGAGAAGTTTCACTTGACATTATCTGATGTGGTCAAAATACTCAACCCAACCAGTCAGGGTTTATAATAGGAATGCCCACTCAACCTTAGCTCCAACAGCCACAATTGTTGAAGTATAATACACCCTCACTGGACCTACTCAAGCTGCATTTTGATGATTTGGCTTACTGTTAACATGCAATCCCTGGCAACTCCCAGGCATCAGGACTCTCCTGATTGTTAAAATGCTCTGTCTGAACATGGCTCAGACTTGCTCACCTCATGAGCGCTGTCTTTAGGCCTACTTGGGAAAAAAAATGGCCCTTTTTATTTAAAGTGGCAGTACAGAGGAAAATGAATGTGCAGCTTATGAATAGCTACAGTGATTGTGGTGGTCTTCTACTGACTGACTGCACACGTGAAAATTACCCTCCTTGCAGGAAGACTTTGCTGCACCTTCCAAGCCCCCAAACCCTGCTCTGGTTCTTCCCACTGCTGAGCAAGGGCTCGATGGCTGGGAGGGGATGTGGAAGGAGTGGAGCTGGGCTCCATGGTCTTTGGAACCTGGCCAGGGCTGAGGCCACGGGTCTAAATTTAGGAGGGGTTTCACTTAATAGGGCTTGCAGCTGTGCATAGGTTGGGGTGTGAATTCCATCTCTCCCGACATACAAAACCAAAGCTTTATTAAAGAAGCAGTGACTTCGAGCTGTTCTGAAGTACCCTATCATTTTCACTACCCTGTTCATCTGTTAAGGCATTTATATGACACATATAGGAAATAAAAGCCATCAATAAACCCTGTGTTTTGAGTATACAGATGAAATGACCAATAATAGGGTTAATAACCAGGAACAATGAGAACAGAACCAATACTTTGTACCAATATAGCTTCTCACAAATTAATGTTCAAAAGTATAAATTCCCTAACCACTTGTGTCAGAGCTGGAAATATTATTGCCTCTGTTTTATACGTAGGAAAACTTGGAGCACAGAAAGGCTTTGTGAATACCCAGAGCCATTCACAGCCATGACACATCCTTACTTTGAGATCACTGTGCATAAAGTGCAACGTCAGGGCAATATTTTGGTGCTTTGTATTTGGGCATGGCTCAATTCATTGGCACCCTGAGCACAACCTGATGCTCTCCAAATCTTCCACTAAGCAGCCCAGAAAGGAAGAGTTCAACACCACAAGTTTCTCCTACTCTGGTCCAGCCAAAAATCAGTGCAGGGGTAAAATCAATCAGTTTCCTAAGCCTTCACTAAAGGATAACCCAGGAGAAAAGGACTTGCCCAAGTACAAAATCTTTATTTTATAGTATATATACTGAATTTTTTAAATTTTAAAATAATTCTATGATTATATAGATATTCTGTTTAAAGAAGGTTTCAAGAATACACATTTTCCTTTTCTCCATCAGTTGGTTTTAACTCTGTATTTGTGCAAGCTCACAGTTAAAAGTAAGAACTCGTGCTGCAATTGAAATTGAGATTTTTTCTCTAAATTCATACATATGGGCCCAGCCTTGCAAAACATTTCCGCGTAACAATTCTCAGACATGACCTTTTCTGCTAAGCCACAGAAACACAGCCATGCATTGTGGTGCTCAGCACCCTGTGTCCTGTTTCTTCTTCTTCCTGTGTCCTTTTTCTTGCTCGGGATGAACATGCTCATTTATGATACTGCCACCGAGAACATTGCTCTAACACAAAACTTAATCACTTCTCTCTTTGTGTCTGTCTCCTGATTGCCCCGTCGCTTCCAAACTAAAAATAAGTTCTTTGTATTCGCTCAAGCCCGTTTCAGCTTCAGCTTCTCTTCCCCATTGTCTCCAGTTTGCCATTAAAATGTACTAAGTGCTCCTGCTTACACCGTGACGCAGCCTCCTTTGCTCCAGTTAAATTTTCCAACATGCACATTTCTGCTTTTCCCCAGTCTATCCCCACAGGGAGAGAAGCTCCTCATAAATACCTAAAGAGCAACCTCCTCCACTCGCTTATTTGTTATTCCTCCTCACCAGCTCGGCAGGGACAACAGGCCCAAATGAAATCTTTTTTCTCCTCCTGTGTTTGTGGTCTAATAATGGCCGTATGTTTGACCATGACTCATTGGATACCTATGTATTCTCCCTGGCAACGAGCAGAATTGCTCCGTTTTTGAGACCAGACTAGATTGGGTTTACCAAGGACAACATAGAAACAGACCAGACTTTATCCTTCTTAAAACATTTCGCTGCTCTAACTAAAAACAAGAATTGTAGGCACTCTCAGACAAAGACCATCATTCTGTTTGGCATTTCATAACACCGAGCACAGTAGAGGCCTGGCCCTTGCCTAGGACTCTGAGAAAGAGTTTAGTTATAGATAAAATAAAATAAAATAAAATAAATCAGCTTTTTGAGTGAAACCTCTATAATAAATGCCTGTCTTTATATGTACAACTGGAGAAACAGCCACATGCTCCCACATGTACCTGTTAGAGAAGCACACAACGTTGCAAAGTCACATACACACAGTGATCACCACTAAAAGCATTTAAATTTTCTACTTGCAGAGATGGTTCTGTACAGAAATGGAGTTGATGCAAAATAAAGCTATAGTTATTCAAAACCGACCTCTTACAATATCACCCAACTTAAGTTGTTCAAATTATCTTACTGTAACTGATTTTTTTTCCAATTGGCTAAAATAACTATTGTAATACTTAGCTGTGAACAAAGTGCAGAAATGAAGAGCTTTGAATTGTTTCAAATTAATGGCTATAAAGTATGACTTAAATGCTTTTATTCAAAACTAATTATTTGAGAGCAGGTATTCTTATACTTCTTTAACAGCAGGATGCAACATTTTTAGCATTATGAAAAAGAAGCTTTTGCCATGTAAACTCATGGGGTGAAATCTCATCCTTGATCTTCAAAGTGTGACAAAGAGCTATTGATTGGGAGCATATTGTCATTTAAATTACAATTAGGGATGGGTGAAAGGTGGTTATTCAACAATTCAAATCTTTTTAAAAAATGCTGTCAAGGGCAACTTAACCTTAACCTAAACACACACTTTTAAAAACTTCTGAGAGTTTCAAGTGTTTCAGAGAGCAATATGATGTGTTTAAAGCAACAAATCTGTAGATTTTGAGAATAACTTATAGTGCATTTTATTAATGCTGTAATTAAAAAAGCCCTTGTAGAACGCTTTAATTCCCTGTTACCATGAAACACACATTTGCTCCAAAACTGAGCGAGGGAGGTGGAAGGGGAGGTCTTTGCAATTTTTAATCAAATTGTATCTCTCAGTTCATCTTGCTAGAAGAGCTAATAACGTGATTTAAAATCCAGATCCAATTTCTACTGTAATCAATGCAAGTCCTGCTCTCAGAGGAATTTAGTTGTGATCTCCAGAGCCAAGTGAAGAAGAGCACTAGATGGGGCTCAGTTTGCAGGTGCTGCTGACCACCTGGCAACCTTCAACAGGCCACCACTTCCATCCTTCACCCCCTCTCTTCACTGAGATCCCAGGATCTCAGCCCAGAGCCCACATGGACCACAAGACCCTGCTCAGGCAGGGAGGTTTTAGTCACTGCTGAACTGCCCATGGTCTATGGCAAAGGTTGAAGGTTGAAACTCAGTCAGATTTTGCCCAGGGGACCAGCCAAGGCAGCTGCCTCCCCTCTAAACCACAAGCTCAGAGGTACAGCCTGCCAATCAGCAATCTTTTGGGCCCTTGTTGGGATCTAGATCCATGGTCTAGCTTCTGCCATGACACAAACACAAGCCACAGTGAGAGTACCCAGCAGTGTCACCTGGCGTGTGTTGGCAGGGCGGGCGAAGGGCTGTGCCAGCTTCTGATGGGTTTTCCTCAATCTCATTAGTCAGTTTGAGTTCAAGCAGCTCTCTCTCCCCTTTCAGAGAGGATTATGCTGCCCTGCCAAGTTAGGAAGAGCATTCCTAGCCCTGCAGGACAAACAGCTTCCCAGACCTGTGTTTATTTTCTTGGATGGCATATGTAGCCCATTGTGTGATTAGGTAGCACAGCAGGGTTCAGAAAGTGGAATTTCCCAGAGTGCTCTGGGCTCTGGATGGTCGCCAGCATCGGGATCAGGGAGGAATGTTTTCTTTCACTCTACACTGGTGAATGTGGCAGAGCTCGAAAGAGATTTTGACTTCCCCCTTTAGCACTTGGGAGGTGAAGACTCCTTTCTGCCACATATACAGTGGGAACTATTTCCTTGCCAATTTATTTCATATTTGGGTCCCGCTCCAATATCGCAATGAAATCTGTGGAACCTGTTAGCTTCAAGTAAATTTACATCAGATTCCCCATGGGCTTCTCTTCCCCTGGTGTGTCCGTGCTCTGGTGGAAAGGGCAGAGCTCGGAAGTCTCCACCAGATTGCCTCAGCTCTCTGTGCTCCTTGGGCAGTGCAGGATGTGTGGCACATCACCAAGGACTGTAGCTAAGGTCAAGCTTCCCGTATTTTGAACTTGTTGGCACGGACTAGCTGCAAGAGGAGGAGGAATTATTTTGAACAAAAAAAAAATCCCACTGATCTGTTTTGGGAGTGGTGATAATCAGAACATCCTATTTAACTTTTGACCACAGAGCAAGGGAGAAGAGCCAGCAAGGTTTTAGGAAGGAGAGCTTTTATATGTTTCTTATTTCTGATCTGTTTTCACACTGGAAATTTTGCTTAATATACAGTAATCACAACATTTGAAGCTATTCAGTTGTCTAAAGAATGGTAACTACAGTCCACATTTTTTGAAACAATTGTGACAAGTAGAAACTTTGTACTGTGAGGATGGTGAGACACTTGGGCTGCCCAGAGAAGCTGTGGCTGCCCCATCCCTGGAAGTGTTCAAGGCTGCATTGGAGGGGACTTAGAGCAACCTGGGATAGTGGAATGTGTCCCTGTCCATGGAAGAGGGGTGTAATGAGAAGATCTTTAATGCCCCTTCCAACCCAAACTGTTCAGTGATTCTATAGAGTAGTATCAGCACAGAAAATCTTGTTCTAAAGTTTGTTAAGATCTCTTTTAAACCCTGATATACTAAAATCTCTCACTAAAGCAGCCCTGCTTTATTTGGAATAGGGACACAAGATTTGTGGGTCTTGCAGAGTGACCCCCACTCAGCTTGCCTTGGGTGACAGAGGGTCAGAGGAAGCATTTGCTGCTATTCCTTCATTTCTCCAGTTGCATTTTTACTGCATACGTAGATGAAATGGGCAACCTTACCTCCTTAGTGATAGCAGCAACTCTGAGCTTGCTAATGGGACTGCCATCACTAAAACCTTTGTTTTGCTGTGCCCACTGCTCTCCTCTCCCATGTTGCTGTTTATTGACAGAGTTCAGCATGTATTTAATCGAGAAAAGGCAGTAGGGCCTGGATCTCAGCTGGCTGGAGTCAAGTTTGTAAAGACAAGAAGTAGCTTCATCTCAGTCACCAGCTGTGATCAGTGGGGGGAGAAAAGAATCGTGCATGCAAGTGGTGCATCCATTTGCTAACCCAAAGAAATCAAATAAAACCAGTTTCTGAAACTTTTTGAACATGTTGCAAAGGCCACGAAAAGGAAAGCAGCAACTGGGTACAAAATTCGCAAGTCACTGATACACTGAAGCACTAAAAGAATATTGTTTGTCGCTGCAAATAGGCAATTTACATTATCATTGCTTTAGAGCTCCCAGAACACACAGTATCCATTGTATAAGAAATTACCGACGGCTTTTATCAAGGTTAACTCCTATTTTGTTAACCCAACACTTTGCAAGGTAACACGAAAATTTAGAAGCGGAAGAGTTTTTTGATAAAAAGCGTTCACATAAAATTCCTGAGCGTTTGGCGAGGGAGCATCCAGCAGGGAAAGGGAACCGGGATGCGAGATGCGCCAGTGCCGCCTTGTGGAGGCTTCAAACTCCGTCCAGATCCTGTTTACTCCAGCTAATGGCTCATTTACCAAAAAAAAAAAAAAAACCAAAAAACCTCCCCAATGCAGGGCTCTTTCATAAGATTCGTACAAAGCAATTCTGCAGATAATAAATAAAACAAAGGCAGAGGAAAGCTGGGTTTAATTCCGGATGTAATCCTTACTTAGGGCAGGGTGGTACACTAATTCTCACAGCTACAAGAACCAGATTTTTTCCCAGCCGTGCAGTTTGCAGAGGACTTTTTTTTTATTTTTCTCAGGAAATAGTGTTTCCGGTTGCTATCATCAAAAAAACTACCAAATCATCAACAAGAAAAACAGTAGGGAAAATGCAGTAGTTTTTTTCCTCATCAGTGCTCCTTGCTCATCCTCTGTCCTAGGGCACTGTACACGCTTAACCTGAGCAGGTTTTCATGTCAGCTCTCCAATCTTCTCTGCTTTGGGTTAGCTTAGCAATTTTCTCTCTCAGTATCCTTAGTTTTTCTGCCCTGGCCATAATCAGAATGGGCAGATGAATATGAACTTGCTTTTAAGAAATAGTCTCCATCCTAAGTAAAAAAAGAAAATGTCTGGGTTTGAGATTTTTTTTTTCATTTTCTGACAAGTTTTGGTTTTAGATGAGGTTTTTAACCAATATTCTATTTGATCTTTAGTGTCTGAAATCCTTTTTCTCAGTTCAACAGACACAAGTTATATGACTGTTTCATACTGATTACTGAAAAGAAAATACCTTGCACGACATTTGCCTCAGATGGGACTCGAGTCTCTCTCATCTAGTTCACTCCTAAGGGGTACCTTTTGGCCAAATGAGTTGGGCTAAAAACAGAAAATGAAGTTTTATGGCCCCGAGAGCTTTGATTCCTGTTCATAAATATGGCAGCAGCAACATTTAACATTTTCAATCACTCATTTTCTTGGGAGCTAGGGAAGTGTTCAGATATATGTTCTTAACCACTGCTGGTTCATTCAAGATTTTTTACAACATGCATAATTCTCATGGGATAAGGAGCTGGGTAAGTGGCCACAAGGCTTCTGAATTATCACTCCCATGCACAATACATTTTGTTTAAGTTATAACCACATAATTTAAACTGCTTACTTAAATTATAAAATACTCCCAACCCCAAAACCAATGCATTTGCATTAAGTAACATTAATGTGGGACTGGCTTATGCATTCCAAGATTTTGTGGTTTCCCAATTAGTCCTCCAGTAACAGAATCACATTATCATAATTTTAAGGTGTTACGAATGTGATATCCAAATTAGAGATCAAATTCCCTATATTATGTGTTTCTTCCTTGAGGGCTTACCAACCAAACACAGGCTCTGCAAAAAAGGAGGTGTGCTAAAAATGCTTGTTTTCCATATCCAGCCCCTGCTTTCAGAGCAGAGAGAGAAGTGACTCTGAGAAAGGCAGGTTGTGAATAGCCCTTAGACAAACACTTCACAAGGTTATTTCTGAAGAGCAGGGGAACCTCCAGAAGCAATCTTTAATTACCACAAGTTCTCAAGTGGTAAATTTTCAATAATTTCACTAACATCAGCTTATACAACTGAGATTTGCTCAAATTCATTTCTGGTTTGCAGACGATACCGATATCTCATGCAAACTAACCCCCAGTGCAAAGTCCAAGCCTTTGGAAACTGAGGAGTTTCATTTACTCTCCCACTGGAGCAAGATGCTGTGACACGGAGCCGTGCAAGGCAGCCTCCTTCACCTCAAGGTTGGAGAATATTACTGAAACTTTCATCAAACAGAATAATGATTTCCATCTGTAACCTAACTCGTCCAGTGCCTCTCCCAGTTCCTGGTAACTTACTTTCAAGGCACAGAAACACTGTGAGTGTTTGGATTTTTTTGGCTGCTCAGACTTTAAAAGGAAGAGAAAAGAGCTTGGGTTACCATGTCAGCCCAAAATGGGAGAGGTTAAAGTTCTCAAAAGATATGTAACAAATCACTGAAATGAAATGAAATAAAATACAGCTGTATGCTAGAAACAACCCAAACAACAGCTCAAGCTACACTCACAGCAGAGGTAATTTCAAAATGCCTCCAGTAATATTCCAACATGGTTGTCCTGCACAGGTGAAAAAGGAAAATGATGTGATCCTTATTCCAGAAACATCACCCATTTCTGCACTGATGCTTCTTGGGTGCTGAGGTATTCAGCTCAAAATTTTGGCTAATAAGAAACTTCACTTATCCAAGCACGGAACTTCCTCATCTGGACACTCCTTCCTTGCAGCAAAAATATGAAGTAACAAGTACCAGCTTCATCTGACAATCTTTAATCAGACTTGGCATTAGTTTAAAGATTGATTAGGTATGTAGGACATCAAAGAGTAAACCCCAGGGAATGAAAATGAACAATGGTGTTATTTTCTTACAAGGGCATTAAGAATAAGTCGTAGCTAGATAATATTTATGACTAATATAAACCCACCTAGTTTGCTTACACCTCAAAATATCCCAGAAATATTAATGGACCAATACTGAAGAATTTCAGAATGACTGTGTCCTTTAATAAAAACATAGGAAGCAAAATCTTTTTGATTTCCAGGAAGGATAAACACAATGAATAATAAACAAAATGTTTCATGTCCATTACTTAATTTTAAGAAGTCGTAGAGCCTATAGCAAAGTCTAGATGAAAACATATACAAAATTTTAAGTCTAAAATATTCCGTTCAACTCAATTCCAGAAAAGTAATTTTACTCAAGTTTTTTGTCAAATAGACCTAAAGTTTGCAAGCAGCCTAATGTTATCCTATTTCAGTATTATCAGGGTAACTGAAGAAAAATATTCATGCAGGATTAAAAAAGAATAATGATCATTTAGGGGAAATTTATTTTTCTCTCCCTTAGACAGAGAAGGTTCAGCCCAACAGAACAGTGAGCTGAGGATCACACAGGCTCCTACAACTCACTGGAGCATTAATAGCAGCAGCTTCAAACAGTCTGGCACTAACACACAGCATTTTTAACATGGCTTGGCTTAAGGGGTGAAAACAACTTTGCAGAATTGCTGGCACCTGAGAAAAATGCCATTGTTGTCCAGAGATATCTGAGTTTACAAGTTTACATTTAACAAAATAAAACTGTCATTATAAAATGATCTTTTGGATGCTTTCCCTGCCAGGTTCCCACAACCTGGTTTGAACTGGTCATTTCCAGAAGGCCACTATAGATTTGCCTCTGTGGAGTCTCAAACACAGGCTTTTAATTCAGTAGGCACACATAGAAAAAAGAAACACATTATGAAAATATTCCTTTTAGATGCCTTGCATTTTTTCCTTTTATTGTGTATTAATACTGTCATTAAATATCAATCACTTGGTGTAACCTGCACATTGCAGGAGGTTAACCTGTATTTGAAATGCCACTCAACAAATCACACGGACAAAGCCCCTAAAACATTACCAATAACTCACTGTAGAGCCCCTTCCTTGCTTTGCTCTTAAGTGATGCATTTCTACAACCCCCAAAGCCCCAGATCTGTATTGAGGGAATTCACACCTTTTACCTTCCCAACAGGATCAGCCTTCAGGTGTGAATTAGGATGAGCAGCCCAAGCTCTGCCAGCACACGCCCGGCACAGACATGGACCATGAACCCCATCTCTGCCTCCAGTTTAGCCTAATCCTGACTAAATCTATTCACCCTCTTCCCTCTCTGCTCCAGGACTGAAGATGACTCCTGTGGGAAGCCCGGCAGCTGAAGGACCAGGTGCTCACTGCTAGGATAATTATTTTGTAGCTGTCACAACTGGCTGTTAACACTTCTCTCCTGGCCTTCCAGCCCCGTGCACAGTTGACTGCACTGTTTTATTCTCTTAGATGTAATTTTTTTCTCCTTTTTTTATTTTTTTCTCTCTCTTTTTTAATTTTTTTTTTCAGTTGATTCCTGGTCTATAGCTCTCCATGGTGGGAAATACCAGTTCTTGGAGGGCTGTATATACAATGCTCTTTTAAGATTCAGAAAGCCTTCCCTGATGGCTGCATGATATTTGAAGATTGTATGAAAATACATATAAGATGAAAAACAGAATACATCTTTTTGTGCATTCAGTTTACCTCAAGGTCAGGGAAATTTTGCAGGAGAATCTTTTCATCAGCTCACATGCCTAAACAGGAGACCTAAACCATTTGGCCCCGTAACATCCATAACTTGATTCTCTATGCCATCAGGAGCACTGGTAATACCAAATCATTGGTGGGTTTAATACTGTACTCAGGGTTAATTTTTTGTCTTGGTAGCAGACTAAAATTATGTGGTAGATATCAGCCAGTTGAAAAAATGAGACATGGATATAAAAAAAAAAAAGGAAAAAAGTAGATACAAAAGGAATATTTAGACAACTAGTAGTTATGAACAAAATTAATTCCATCCAAATCTTAAAATATAGCATATTTTCTTTGCTCTTTTTCTAGAGTTTTCCACACAGACTTGCATGAATAAGTCAAACTGGCAGCTGCAACGTGTAAGCAGAAAGGAGGTCATCAACTTTTGATAGATCCTCTTGTAATCAACAGGTTTTGTGGTGGTTTTTTTGGAACATGAAGAAATATTGGCTCAATTTGCTTTTCAGTATAACTCAAGCTTCCCTTAGTTTGGTAGCATAAAAAGGTTTAGCAAATTCAACACTCAGGCAGTGATGGTTTCTGCAATGCCCCAACATAATGTCATTAAGTGCTCAACAATGACTTTAAATAAGTAGCTTTTGGAAGTTATATGTCTTTGAAGTTTCATTAATTAGTCATATAATCGGGAATGTATGGCTAAAGTAAATTACACTGTTTAAAATATCTACTCTTTCAATGTGAAAAATGAAAGGATCCAGCTACCTTGTCTTTATACTAATGAAGATATTATTAATTGGTTTAGCAAAAACATAGATCTAACCATAATGTGCAACAGTTATTAAAGATAATTAACTACAGATCATTGGTTTGAAACATCTAGTCCAAAATGATTTCTGAAGGGCACATTATTCTATGAGATAAAATAATTAAATTTCTAACAGCTGCATAAGACAACTGTGGCATATCTAGTGTTTTAATTTCTTTTGTTCTATCCTCATGGTATTTCTCTGTTTTAGATTTTGAAAATGCTACGAGTGTTTCACTGTGAGCAGCCTGTGCAGCGTGGTAGACTGAAATATTTCATGTCTGAGGAAAAATGATTGAAAGAAAAGGATTAAAAATGACAGCACAGCTAATAATACACACACGCACGTGTGCACGTGCACACACATAAAGGCAGTTACTCCCCTTCGAAGGAGAAAAGGAGATGATAGGAAACCGATGAAACAGAGGGTTAAAAATGTTTCCATTCTAACATTAGTTACACAAGTCCTGCTCAAACTAAAACAGCACATTTGCAAATTAAAGAAAACCTCAGCGATGAAGCAATGCCAAATACTTGTAGATTAATTAATAATGGAAGCATACACAGGCACATAAAATTAAGCAAGAACAGTAAAAAAAAAAAAAGGAAAAAAAAAAAAGCAACTGAGGAGCTGGAACAGAAGTCTGTTTATTAAAACCCATATGTTCCAGGTCCAGAATTTCTGAGCTCACATCTGCTCCAGTACCATTCCCAAAAATGTTTGTGGTCAGTATTTATCCTACATGCCAGTAGTGGGTTCAGCATCAATTTCTTGATCTCTTTTTTGATAACCGTAACCTACAAATGCTTTCAATAGCCTGTGTCTGCATTAATTAGAGGGCTGTTTGCTTACAGCATAGATCTCTCCCCATGTTTTGTAAGAAAACTCGTGTCTCAAAATATTCCTCATTTGCAGCAAATTTAGCTGCTTCAGCAGAGAGTGAGATTTAGACAGGAAAGGCAGGGAGGCAGGAAATAACATAGTTCAGTCAAGATTAGGTGTGTTGCTAGCTAATGTTGATTTAGCAAAAGAGAGACTGAAAAAAGGCATTACCCAGTGCCCCAGAATCCATAAAGTGCAAACAACAACAGTATGGCTTGATTTTATTTGTTTTAATATTACATATTTGACTTTTATTGTAAGAATTTTATTTATTGGGACCCACTGTTTCCTCTGTGGCTTGAAAGGGTGGGGAAAAAAGTTATGAGGACCTTGCAGGCTTTAAAAATAATTTTTCTTAAAGCCTCTAAAACAGTGGACAAACAGTGGCATCATTTCCTTCAGCTCCCACACATTACCCTAATCAGGCATACAAACTGTGATACATCTATAAATATAATTTGGGGTAAAAGAGGCTTGGAAAGGTCACCAGTGACAAAAATAATCTGAGTGTTGCATTTTTACATAGAGAAACCTTGAGTCATTTTGAGTGTTCAGTGCCGTGAGGAAAAATCCTATCCTGCAAATGCCTAAGGAGAGGTGAAACACATGCAATTTTGGGGAAATTCTGGGGGTTTCTATAAGGTACTGTCCACACTGTACAAATAAGAAACAATGGAATGGTCTGGGAAGCCAATCCCCTCCTGCCTTCCAGCCCTTGTGAGCACACAGGGGCTGTGCAGATGCTGCAGAGTGCTCCCAAACCAGCAGAGCTGCAATGGTATAAGGGAAAATATGGGAAAATGGGGAGGAAAGCCCCTCCCCACGTGGTGGTTACACCAGGTACACTGCAAGTGGGGGACACCAGGATGCAGGGGCACAGAAAACCCTCGAGTGGGAGAGACCTGTCCACACTGCCCATGTTTCAGAACTCCTGCTTCCACCCCAGAAATACACTTTCCCTGAATATCTTTTTTTTATTTTTTTTTTTAATTAAAGATTCCCAGACTAACACATTTTCCAGTGATCT
This sequence comes from Dicaeum eximium, assembly GCA_013396995.1. Taxonomy (NCBI): domain Eukaryota; kingdom Metazoa; phylum Chordata; class Aves; order Passeriformes; family Dicaeidae; genus Dicaeum; species Dicaeum eximium. The sequence continues at coordinate 2,352,851 of VWZP01008455.1, read as the reverse complement.
TAGTCAAAAAGCCTGCAGAGGATTTTAGAAGAAAATGTTACTGTGAAAAGGAAGACTTTCGCTGGCAGAGTCGCCCTCGCTCTCCTCACGGCGCTGTTGCGTGAGGTGTGTGTTTGCAATCTTAGCTGACCTATTTGTTGATGTATTTCAGGTAGCCAGATGTCCTGGTACTTTAGGAATTCAGAAGAAAATTATATTCCACTGTTTGTCCTGGTTTTGACGCGATCAGCCAGCTGGCTATCCACTGCTCCCTTCCAGTCCTCCCTCCCCCATCAAAAGCCTCCAGGTCACTTGCTGACCCACAGCACATCCCTCCCTACCTTCCAAGATGAACCTGGGGTCCAGCTACATCTGTGCTGAGGCCTCTTGTTGTGTGTCTGGCACACAATGAATGTGAGGCTCTCCAAATGTCAGAGCATGCCAGCTGATGCACATTGAGATTTAGAGCATCACAGATTTCATCGCACAAACAAATGCTCAAGAACTTGACAGGGGAGTTGCCGTCTTTGCAAGGGAAGGAAAACTTGCCAAGGGTGATTTAGCTACAGGTTAGGAGAGCATTGAGGAGAGAAGTAATGAGGAAGGCTGGCCAAGCACTGGGTGTTGGGGGAAACAGAACCACAATCAATCAGCCTGCAGCTAGGTAGATCTCCTGTCTCACCCTCGAGGTGCTCCAGCTTGTTTGAATTCCTGCTCCCAGAGGAAGAAATGCCCCAATCCTACAATCTTTGCAATCAACATAAAATAATTTTTCTGGAAAACTGAAAATCTGGGGGCTGCCAGACTGTTTTTCCACCAACACAAGTTCACCCCACCAGTAGTGGACTGTGCCTTGCAAGCACAGGCATTTTATCTGCACCTCAGCGTGATGGTGAAATTCAACCAAAAGATCTTCCTTGAGAATTATTTCCTTCATCAGGGAAACCATTTGCTCAGGTTGAATGATTCACATCCCCAAGTAAGGCACCAGTCCAACACACCCCAATGGAAATTCATGCTCCTCTCTGCTCTCTCTACACCCTCTAGCCTTTCCATCACTGTCCTTCATACCACTACTCCCAGGCCACATATCCACTCGCTCCTCCCACATGGTTTGGCTGTTGGCACCTGAAATCCCAGGCAGCAATATTGCCCCAGAACCTCTGCTTGCCAGGGGAGCATCCCTCAGTGCCTGAGCTGGAGCAAAGAGGAGAGCACAACCCTGGCTTTCTTGAAGGTTTGTGGCCTCACAGCACCTGTTCCTGTAAGCAGAACACAAGGTTTAGCAGCCCCATTCTGCTGCAAGGTACCACCCTTGGAGACCAGAGAGAAGCAGTGACAAGGATGGGAAGAATCATGGTGAAACCTTCTGGGATTCAGGCAGGGATTAGCCCCTCTTGTGTCTCCACAGCTTCCTCTGCCAGAGGGTTAAATTCAAGAAAAAAATATGGTCTGGGAAGAGCAAAGTCCTGTTTTGTACAAAGGAAAGCAACAGCTGCTGAATACCTGGGACAGCAAATGTCAACGGGGCTCCATTAACGTTCATTCCACTAAAGGGCTGAATTTCCCTTCCCCTCAGTTTTATAACTTTAATTTCACTGACTACAGTGATTCCACCAGTCTAATTAGGCCCCCAGATAATACCCAAAGTACTTATTATGTTATCTTTTCACTGATTTTATATTATACACATTTGTCTGCTAAATATAATGATACGATTTTGCAGATTTACAAACTTCAGTTGGCAACCTACTTAAACATCACAAGCTACCTGCCACTGGTCTGGTATGTTCTCTATTTACAGCAGGCCCAAATGTTTGTTTTATGCTGTCAATGAAGAGAAACTGTTTGGGGGGGAAAAAAAAAAATTTGAACATCAGCCACTGAATCAGCAGGAACGCAAAATATTTCCATGAAAGGGAATCCAACAGGACCAGCGATCTGTAGGGTAACTATTCTCAGTGTGAGGAGGAAGAGTGAGCCAAGAGCAGAAGCCAGGCTTATTTCCTCTCTCTCCACAGCGTGTCCTATCCCGGCACTTTCTGGAAGCAGGGTACATGAAGTTCCTAGGAACGGCCATACTATTCCACCCCCTGCCGGGAAGCTATTTATTTTAACAGCCGCAGAATCTTTTCATTGTGTTTCTGGTCTAAACAGTTGGCCGTGCTCGCCGGAGAGGCACAGCTGCTCCTTGGCTGGGAGCTGTGGGACAGCAGAGGAGGTGTCAGGAAGGAGAACCGTGCCCCGGTGGCGCCCTGCCCTCCTCCCATCGCCTCCGCCAACCGCGCACAAACAAAGTTACTAAAACAAAGGAACGGCACCGAGTTCCTAGGTTGAAAATAGCCCTACACTCATTCAGGAAAAATTCCCACTGGGATTGCTGATGGATGGCACTGCTGTTGCTGGGGGGAGCTGCTGCTCCCCAGGGCAGCTGAGCATCTTCCCCTGACCTGGAGCCCCACGGATCTTCCAGATTTGGTGCCTAAACCTTCTTTCCAAAACAGTTTGTGATGTCCATGGTTTCTGCACTGTTGCTGGAGGAGTCATCCAGCAATATACTGTATTATAGGGTGTCTGAGTTGCAGTGATTTCAAAAAAAGTAGCAGCAGTGAAAATCAGAAAATCAACACTTCCTCTCTCATTATCCACGAGTTCTGCCTTGCCTGCCAATAGAATTGCAGGTGTCGTTACACCTTCCTGATTAAAGCAAGGATACCACCATCCCACTGTCCAAAATTTAAACTTAGATTGTGAATTTTACACAGGCTGGGACAAAGAAAAAAATGCATTACCCTAAATAATATTTCAAAGATGCTATTTTCCCCTTGGACTTCAAAGAGGTGAGGTGGATAAGCTCTCTTTTCCTTATATCTGTCTTTCAGAGGCTTATTATCAGGTGCAATTTTACCAAATGTTTGTCATTTATTCACAGAGTCACAGTGACACCTCTGTTTCTAAAACTGCACCTTACACCTCTTATTGGGTGTCGTTCCTAGTTCAGGTGGGTTTAATTCCCAGAAATAAACAGGGCTTGGAGAACCCATTTACAAGGGGTGTCTGCTTCCCATGGCATTCCCATGGCATTCCCTGTTCCCGAGCCCATCCCTGACCCCTCCGGGCGCCGTCCCCAGCGATAAAGAGCAAGAGAGGATTCAGCCAAGGAGTCTCCCACTGGCCATAGGAGAGAGGAAAGAGATGTTTGCATCTGTGTTCCATGAGCTCAGACTGCCATAAAAGACATTACTTAAAAGCCTGAGAGATTTTATTTATTTTAAATTGAAAGCAAACAAAGCAAACATTACTTAACCATGCCTGTTTTCCCAGTATCCCCCCTAGACTTGCTGAGGGACCCTGGAACTATGGCAGGCATTTTATCTTTCCCCCTTCCAAACAGCAAGTTAAAAATTAACTGCTTCATCTTCACATTGCTCACTCCTTAAGTAGTTTAAACTTACTTTTAACTGTTACATGCCAACAAAACAGGTTGCTTAATTGATTTGACCTTTCACAGTATTTTTTAATTTTCAATCTTAGTTTCATTGTTCCATCTGGCACTTTAAAACGGCATCTGGTTAACTGTACTTAACCAGCTGATCACTGTACAGTTATTTTTAAATGTAATGTATGCTTAAACAGATGTTATTTTTATAGATGTAGATCTAAACTGCACTTGTATACGTGCTATGTCTGCATAAGCTCTTTCTGCAATTCAAATGTTGACACCAAAAATTACAAGCCAGAATGCTTATGAACTTCACTATTATGTTACTGCACTTTTTTGCAGCTTGTTAGGTAAACATCAATTCAGTTCTTTTTTCTCTGTTCGTTGCACATAAATAAAACATTAGCGTTTAGTTTATAAAGTGATGAACACTTTGCTGTGTTGGATTTAGCTTTATAAATACAACTGCTGTCAGCAAGAAAAAAAAAGGATTTATTGAATAAATAATAAGAAAGCTAGAGGAAAATAAAAGTATATATATTATGCAAAACACTGTGTCTGTCCACAGGTCATATAAGGGTCTTATAGAATCATAGATATCCCATGTGAGAATATTTAATAATGGTGCATTCTTGTAATATACACTTTGTCTCCTGAAGCAAGAGCAGATTGGTAAAACACGGTCCAACTCTGATGGCTGTAATTGTCAGCAACAACTGGGGGCTCCATTTTTATATTTTTATTATCATGGAGAGCCCAAATTCAAAGGCCCTGTGAAGTCAGGAGTTTTACAGAAGCTATAAAAATGAAGAGTAAGATAGGACTAGTCTAACCAACTAGCACTGGCAATCTATTAAATAAATACAGCTATATCATAATTACTAATTTTTTCTGAATATTGCCCAGTTTTGCAGTTGCAAGTAAATTCATCTTTATTCACTAAGACTAAGACCTCATTTTCGCAAACACCCAACTGAAATCAGTGTTAATTACCAGGGCTTGAACACAGGTTAGCCAGAATACATATTTTTTCCATTCATTTCACACCTATAATTTGCTTTGTAAATGACAATTTTTGAATCCATGTATTCCTTATATAGGTCTGAAAAGCATGAAATAGTGTATACAAGCACCCAATCCTAAAAACTCAGCTTGATTTTTATATCAGCAAATAGAAAAAGTTTTGCAGTCAGGCCACTGATTTTTTTTTTTTTCCCCCCCTGGGGAATAACAAGTTCTGCACTATCTAATATATTTTCTCTGAAAGAACTTAAAATGCAGTATCAAAAAGAATTTGGGCAATAGGCAAGGGCGTGTGTTATGTGCACAAAGGAAGTGGTCGCAGCACTGAATATTTCATGGAGAACTTTTAAGTATCATTCTCAAGGTTAAAAATTGCTGTTATACATAATACCTCAGTAATTGATAGACATTTTCTCTCTCCAGAGCCCATTTTCTGTGAAAAACACCACATAACATCTGTTCATAAACAGTCCTTCTGTGAGAACACTGACACAGGTCTTGAGCTTCTACTGGCTCAATTCCCCTGCCATACACAGATGGCACGAGGTATTTATACAGCTGAATTCTTTGTAATACAAGCTCAACTATATCTTCAGGTAAGGCTGTGGGCAAACATGTGCTTATACTATTCTGCTGACTTACCTCAAGTCATTTAAACAGTTCCCTCTGACACAAAGACAAATTGTGTCGTGCCATTCTGCAAGTGTTTTGTCTCAAAATCACCTTCAGCAATCAGCACAGAGCTCTGCAGAGATAAGGACATTTTGGGACGTAGAAAACCCGCCGAGTTTCGTGTTAATGAGCTAATGGTTATATTAAGATTCAAGACTCAGGGCTATTCTCCTTGATTTTGATGTATCTGTTCTCCTTCCATTAAAAAAAAAAAAATTTGTTTTGATGGTATAATACATTGTTCTTTTGCATGGAAAATGTTAAATAAAGAGACAAACTCTGGCATTCAACTTTCACATACACAGCAAGGCAACGTGTAGGTTACCCACAGTTTTTTGTGTGCTATGCTAGTTATTCCTTCTAAGCAATTCTGAGTGAATAACACTTCATAATACATTCAAAAATTGCTTTCCTACTTATCCCCATGAAATGATGGAAGGCTTCAGTTGACTTCTGAAGAAATCTAGGTGCCATGGCACCATCTGCCAGACGACAACCTAGTCCTACGCACACATATGCCCAAGCTTTGGCTGTGGTCTGTGTACACTTGAGAAATAAAGCACATACGTAGAGATTTGCAAGGTGAGAGCCTTGAGAATGAGACGCTCCAAAAGCAAGGACAGCCTGTTGGTGTTTTGAAAACTGGGGAGGGAGGAAGGGTAAAGTAAACTTTACCCAAAATTTCAAACGTACATTGGAATCTCCTTCAACTGTTCTTTTCATACCTTGACCCCTATTACTGAAGTTACTGAAGTCCATGATGTTTACAGGGAATATCATCTATATAAAGGTATGGGGAAAAAATCTGAATTCTTGACAAGAGAACCTTTTAATGAGAATACATCCTGATAAAACTTTGGGATAAAAAAGATATTTTAGGTCATTCTTTCGGGCAGAAGTAGTATATACCTGCTGGGGTCTGGCCACCAACAGTTTCAACTATAGATGAATTCTGATTTTAGCTGTGGAACATTTAATTAAAAGGTTTTTCTGGAACTATTCATCCTGCAGAATAAACCAGAATGCACTTTCCCTGCCCAGGGGAGGTATGGGATGTGTTTTGAGACACCTGTGTCTCTGCTGGCCAGGTGACCCCACGATGGTGGGGTCCACCATGCACAGGAAGGGCAAAGCAGTAGTCCTAGAGGAGAGGAGAAAACCTCCTGTTGTGTGTAGTGGGACTGGGGAACCCTCTAACAGGAGCAGCACAACTCTGCCAGTCCCAGAGCTCCACTCAGAGTTACATCTCCCTCAGCATTCTCAAATATGAAGGAGTCTGGATTTGTCTATTGGCACTCACAGCTACAGGGACTCGATGGATAGATGGATTTCACAGGGCAAGAGGTGTCCCTTAGTGGGGGACCAAAACCAGTTAAGAAAATCAAGAGTGGCAGATAAAAGAGTAAAAGGAAGGTGGTTCTGTTTTCAGCTGCACCACAGAGTCCCCACGGGGCACAGGCATGTCACTGCATTGCTTTGGTCGCTGCAAATGGAAATATTACTGATGCCTCCTGGTCTCAGGAAGATGTGAAATAAGCCCATTTCTGTTTGTGATGTGCTTAAACACTATAGCCATCAAAAAGCCAATAAATAGCATGTCCTCACTAAATGTCTTTGTAATACCCTTTTCAAATTTGGTGGCTTCTCAGTTATATTTGCTTTTTTTAAGCTGATGGGGAAAATACAGTCAAATACAGATAAGTTTGAAGAGAGATTATGTGGAAATGGATGCTACTTGCTTTTTTTATACTTTATTATATAGGAATTAACTCAGAATGATATTGGTATCATTCAATTTAAATATAGTGCTTGCTTATGGCCTGTAAGATGATCTGACACATTGTAAGCAATGCCTTGACACAGCGTATGTGATGAATACAACTCAGTGTATCAAACACCAACTGCACTAAATCCACAATAATGCTGCCTTTTTGTAAGTTCTTTATGCTCTAGTAGTTTTCATTTTTATGATAAGTATGAACCAGACCAGCTCGGAATATGTTCCACCAAGCGCTTGCTCTTTTGCAAGAATCAGTCACCTAATATTTATCAATTAAGGCTTGTAGAATAAATAATGCAGAGAATAATTTTATAACAGAGATGTTAAGAAAACATAATTCTCCAAATATAATTTGGCCTGCTTCTCTTAACACTGAATGATTTTAATTTTTCCTTCTCTGTAAATTCTCCTCCTTGTTACCCAGCATTGTTTTACTCAAATGATGTTTCAACTACACTTAATGCACATTATAATGATCATGTCTTTAGCTTTTTTCTTTTGAAGTTGTATTTAATTACAAAATAATATCCTGTTTGAAGAACACTGCTTTGATATGTCCCTCTGCATTTAGTAATTATAAACTTGTTCTCATTATCAATATATTTTGCATGTTGTTATTTAGTTGGTTTTGCCTATTTTTTGTTTTTAAGCCCAGGAAATATAACTTGGGTGACAAGAGGTTTTGATTGTAAATTACACGGGAAGTAGAAGTCCATTTCAGAGCCTTGATGTCCACAGCTAAGACTCAGTAGTCCATGACTGTCATCAGGATAAAATTCCTGGATCAGAAATGTGAGAAACGGGTCAGTGGCTGGGACGTGACTGTGGGGGGTCAGCATGGTCCATCAGCCCCACTGCATCGATCTGTTGGTGGGACTGCATTGTAACTAGCACGATAGAAACCCAGCAAGAGGCATAGCCAAACCTAAACCAAAAAATATTCTGAAAGAGGGATTTACACTCCTCTCTCATAGGCATCTGAAAAGGGATTGGCAATCTCTAAGCTTCATGTGTCCAAAATGGAGAGGTTTAAGTTATTCACATTTGCTAGCATTTTCAGGACTTCTGAAAAAAAGGTGTTTCACAAACAAAGGCCATTACAGTGTCCAACAATACCCAACAAACTCATACATTTATCAGCAGTGCAGATTAACAGAGCTGCCACACTCGTAATGAAATCTGCTGAATAATTTTACAGAGAACTGAACCTATCTGCTGATATCTCTGGGTGATTTTACTGCAGAGAACAAGATGCCAGCTCCTGCCCTGACAGACCTCAGCAGCACAGCCAGAAATGCTGGGGATGCTCTGCAAGAACTCCTTGATACATTGGAAGCAAACACACAAACACAGAAGGGTTAAACGAGTGAAGTCTTAGGGAGGTCTGGGCAAAACTTACTTTAGTTTGGATTTAAACCAGAATTTGGCATTTGAGTAACCCTAACATATACATGACAGAGTATAATGTATGTCCTTTTTCTGAGCTGGTTTACATAACTGCCTCTGTAGACTCTGGTCCAACAGTGGTGCCTTTCGGGAATTTCACTGTGGTCAGTAAGATCTTTGTTTTAATAAGGCTGCATAACAAAATATAGCTTTTGCTGGCTGTAAAATATTAAGTGGGAAATACAGTGTAGGGAAATAAGAGGCACCTAGTGAAAAGGGGTGGTGTTTTTAAAATAAAACTTCCATACAATCATAAGGCACTGGAGGAGCTTTTTCCTTTCCCCATTATGTATTCACCCTCTCTGTGATGCAGAGTGGAAACGTTAACTTTAATTAGTACTGTGGCCCCTGCAGGAATGCCTTCTACATAAGAAAAAGAAAATACTTTAATGTGTGAGCTAGAAAGATTTAATGTGTATATAGTTGGTCACCTAGTTAAGTGTTTGCAAGATCACCCTGGAGATTGAAGCCACTCCAGGACAAGGACTCCATCTTCCTCCTGGTGTCTAATGCACCTCCCTGCTGTTAGTGCTATAATAAATAATAATAATCTGTGAGCATTAGGTGAGCATCTCTCTCATGATCAATTTCCTGCTGTTGCAGGAGGGTGAATGTTGGTGGTCTTTGATCCTTCCAAGATTTTATGTTTCTATCATAAGAGAATCATAGCACATAAGCACATTTTTTACTAATGCAGTAAGTAAGGTGGCAATATATATTGCACTGACATTAAATGAATATTAAAAGGAATTGAAACCATTTCCACATCATGAGGGGAAAAAATCTCCAAGCATTAGATATACAGTAGCGATTCAACAAAGATACCACTTTTAACCTTCTTCATAGATTAAAAAAGTCAAATCCATTAGAAAAAGAAAACCTAGTGCTAAAGGTATACACTGCACTGATGTATCTTAAAATAACAATGTTCTTTTTAAGTCTGTTTTTCCCACTGACAAACCTCTCCTTTGCCTCTCATACACAAACACTCTGCACACCACCCCCATCCCTTTCCTGCTCCCCACTCTCATCTCATTGTAACATCTCAATAATGTATTACAGTACAAATCCTACATGCACAACGACTTAGTTTGAAGAAAAAAGAGAGATACGGCACTTCTGCATATAAATAATACAGGCAGATGTTTCAAAGAGGGATATACATAGCAAAACATCTTATTTGTTGGAGGGTATCAATTCTGTGTACATTACACACTTGTAATTTATGTTGCTTTCTTATTTTTGTAACATCTCTGCACAGCCATATATTAAATTAGAGATTTCAAACCAGACTGAACAGTCCTCTTTTTACCCCTATTTTGTTGCATCTTGCCAATTCAATGTTTTATTATGTTTTCTGTCATAATATTACTCTTGTCCTTAGAAAACATGTATTTATTCCCACTTGGAATATAGTGTAACTACTGTAAAGCACTGCTCAAAAGATGACTACAAATTCTGTCTGAGAATAGAAAACATGAACTCTTCTATTATCCAAATATTTTTCAAAGATTTCGCTTTTGTATGCATGTCTGTTGCTGACACACATAATGAGATCATGGGAAAAACCACACAGCTGACCTGAACTTCTGAGTATAGAAGTCTAAAACTATGAGATCTAATAAACCCAGTGCATGACCCCGTGCAGCTTTTGGACTTAAAGAACTAAATGCTATTGTGAGAGGAATGAGAGCCTACATATTTTTTCCTGTAGCATGGCAGAGTTCAGCTGTATTATATTTACAGTTGTCAATAAATGTAACGACATAACGTGGAGCATATAGACATCTCTGGTCTCCAGCCTCACCAAGAGAATATCCCGACACCTTCTTGTCACACACAAGGCAGATATTATTTTTATGCACCAAACAGTAGGCAGGATGCAGCAACAGACTGACTCTGTGCTACCACAGTGTGTCTGAGAGGCTGTCAGCACATACTTTGCCTACTTAACGTTGCTCTTTCAAATAATATAAAAATACTTTGGGCTCTGAGCTTCAACCTCGCTCTTGCTGTGCCTGACTAGTAAACAGGGAGCCAAAGTTTGCTGCAGCAGCTGAGAAATACCTTTATATATAGAAAGAGATGCTCTAGGAGATAGAGGTTACATATCTCAGCTGTTGAGCTCTGCATACAAGACTGGTTATTAAATTTAAGGGAAAATTTAAGATCTCCTAAAGATTATAAACTACGCTTAATTAACCCCCATGGATCCCATCAACACTGGAAGGAGCATAGCTAAATGAAAGGTATCACTGTATATAATCTGGAAGCTGTGGAAAGCAGAACCTTAGCATATAAGTATATAGGACTAACTCTGTCCTCTGAGACCCAAGGATTATTTTGGTTTTTAGGATTTAGGTGAGCACTTCAGAAGAGTACTAAATTCTGAGGGAAATGCAGTCTTTCCCTGCTTTAAAACTAGATTCTTTCAAACATACATAGACAGAAAAACCCTTTTCCCCAATAGTACAAATGCCATTAACTTAGAAAGGAAACATACTCATTATATGAATAAAATCAAGCACCAAAACTTAGCATAAAGGGCAACAATCTGAGGCATGACTGTTCCAGTAAGACAAAAAAAAAGGGTTTTTCATTATGTTAGTTCTTGAAGATGTTAAAATGTTTTTGTTCATCTTTTTATATTCCATTAGCTTACCATTTTAGTATAAATAAAGGATGAGTGAATGGTTGGTAACACAGACATGTTAGAGTATAATCAAAGTGTTTATTTCTTTTAAAATCTTACCTCTGTATACCCGGCTTTGCTTAAATAAACGCCAGAGTGTGAAGTAACAAAACATAAATACCTGCCTAAATTAGAAGTTATATATTCATTTTAAATCATGGAAAATTCTCCTCAGCCCTGTGTTAGCTGGTAGCTGCACTCAGCATTGGAACATTGTTTATTCTTTACTAACTAATCATCCTTCATGGTCTTTCAAAAGTTCCTGGCATTTCACTAGTTTACACATTGATTGAATACTGTTCCCAGAACTGCTTGTGGCACTGAGCCAAATGCTGTGATAATCAGCTGGAAGATTTATTCCAGTTGAGGAGTGTTATAAACATAAGGATTCATAAGGCTCAGCATCAAAAATGAATACTGATGCTTTCTTTGAGAAGGCTGAAAACTTTCTGTGAGCCTTCAATGAGACACACTAATAGTCTTTGCAGTCTCCTTCAATATACAGGCTTTGATTTGAAAAACATAGTCATTTAACTTGATTTGATTTAAATATTAATAACTATTGGAGGTTTTAACAAATTAAAATATAATTTTACAGTGGCATGTGCAGAGCAAATCGTACATGAAAAACCTTAAGGAAATTCACGGATTAACTACTGTGCACAGGATCAGACACATTTGCTGCAACAGGATATATTATTATACTGGGAGATGGGTGGAGAAAGAATACAAAGGAAGCTGAAAAAATTCAAAGGGAAGCAGCTGGCAGGTAAATGCACTGAGCCAGAAAGAAATAATAAGGAGAGAGGCAGTGAGTGGAAACGCAAAGGATAGTAATTTCTTAAATAAAGCAACAAGAAGTAGAGAGAAATGTAAGCTACAGATGAGAATCCTGAATAAAATAGAGAATAGCAAACATTCCCAGTAAGAAAGAGGGAATTGCAGTTTGATTACTGGCCTAACAGTAACAGTAAATTAATATTACAGAGACTGAAAAGGTGATGCTGAGAGACTATCAGCTTAATTAAGAGCCAGTGAAACCACAGAGCATGGCTGACTGGCATGTCCAAAGTCTACAAGGCTAAGAAGTGCTTACACAGAAATTAAAAGTAGTAAAATGGATGAAGCAACTTCATTGCTTGTATGGCTGCTGCATCAGTGAAATGATGCTGGTATCAGCTTAGGGCACTGCAAATATTAGAGCCACGATATTCAAAACTTGCAAGGGTGGGTATCCAGCCTGATGCATCTGAGAGTTTGCCTTATGGTCTTCCAAATTTCTCTGTCAAACATAGAAATTACATTTCTTAGTGCATGCAGTTGTGGTAAACTACCCCTTGCTGATCAGTTCCTCAGCACCATCCTCAAAACTCATATGAGAAGCTCACTCTTGAGCACTGAGGAGTGTCCCTGCACCTCATAAAAATACTGCCTCTTGCACATGTGCTCACAGTCCCCCATACACCCAACACTAAAAAAAAACAAAAACAAAAACCAAAAAACCAACAAAACCTGACACCGAGTAGTTTTCTGGACTTTTTTTATGCCTTGTCTTTGCCACAGGCAACAATTAAGTATTTCCTAGGTAGGTAGAATGGGGATGTCACCAATATCTGAAACTACCAAAAGCATTATCACAACACAGTCTTGACTTCCAAAACTCTCAATATATTGTACATCTCCCCTTGGATGAGACCAAGGTACAATATTAAAGATGAAAGGGAAAAAGGGAACTTGCAGTTTCCTCTTTGTTGCATGAGAGATTTTCACTCAACAAGGCAATTTTGGGCAGTCAGTGGCTCTTTACAGCAATGCTGGAGCCAGGGATCAGGTGTTTAGTGCTTGCTCCTGTAGAAAGGTGATGTTTTCTCACAATAACAGAATTAAACATTTTAAGAGCTGCCAAAATATCACGCAGCAGTAGGAAAAACAGTAAATACTCAATAGAGGATCTCGGTATTTTAATGAGTGCACATTTTGAATCATTTGAAGAAATAAGACATAAGCAAAGACTTGCATGTTCTGACAGGGAATGTCTAGATGTTTGCAGCAAGAAGGGAAATTGAAGAGGGAACGAGGAGATGTGAATTACGATGTTTCCAAGAAAATAGTTTCTTGGCAATGTTTCATCTTCTTTCTAAAATGATTGCTATAAGAATGAATTAGTGTTTTGCTTTTCAAAAAGGAAGAGCACATTTTTAACGACAGATCAAAGCCTCATCAGTCCATTTTGCAAAAGAGCTTTGATGCAGACCTCTTACTGACCAGTCCTGAGCCACGAGATTCTTATGACAAAGGCTCTAATGAGAACAGGAAAGGTCAACCAATAACCCAGTCCTTAACAGAGACTTAAAGGATAAAAAAATAGTGATAACATGGCTGATTTTCCTAAAAACCTAAAATTGTGATTTTGGGGATTTTCTCAGATGCCAAAGGGAGATTTCTGGGTAGAATTTAAGGGTGAGAACACGAGTCAGGCAGCAGCCTGTTGACAGCATGGCCCTCCAAAAGTGCCCTAAACACCACTAACACAGAGAAAAGCACTGAAGATGAGTGACTGAAAACCAGTCCCTCTCCAGTGGAGCCACCATAAACAGGCCAAAAAACAGGACCCAGATATGTCAAGGAGAATTTTGCTTGTGTATCTTCTTTGTGCTGCACTGATGAGGACCACTTCTCATTTGAAAGCCCTATAGACACACAAATGTGCCCAAAAACATGGAATAGAAAAAGCTGCATCATTTCTCAAGGGAAAATGAGATTCTGCTTGGAATTTCATGGGTATTTCCCATCCTCTTTGAGGTGTGGATCCCAGAATAGGGTGTATTGCTCTGTTTGTGATCTTGACACTGCACATGAGGCAAGACCTCTACTCTTCTACCATTTCATATTCCTCTTTTTCTACTTTGCCTTGCTGCTTTTTTCTCCACATTGTCCTTGGCACACTTTATGGAAAATACTGCTGAAGACCTGCTCCTGGATTGGTAGTGCAATGTGCATGTTAAAATAGAAGGGTGCATTTGATTTCTATTCTTGTAGAACGTGGATGTGGGACCAGTTGGGGAGGAAGAGGAAATGTCTATAGCTACAGTCTGCATTTAGTTTCATATTTAAAATACTGATTATGCTAAGGCAAGAGGAACAGTCGATGTCAATAAGACCATTCAGCAAATGGGATCTCCAGAAGGGAACAATGCAAACAGATTTATGACTTTTGATGCCAGGAAAGGGTTTTCAGATTCTGTTTGCTTTGCTTATACTACTTATTAAGATAATTCTGCTGGACTAGTGCACAGTGCATTTATTATTGTTATTCAGTGTTTTATCAGGAAACAGATGAGAAACTATTTGAAGAGTCTTAACAAACATTCACAGGTCATTATACTTGAAGATGACAGATATTTTTAAAATAATCTTTGCTTGCATCATAGTAACCTCAGCATGCCAAGGTTAACAATATGCCCTTAGTTTAAAAGGTAAGGTGGGATAAAGCTGCCTGTGAAGAATGTACCACAGATATAAATAAAACCAATACTAATGTTCTTCCTCTGCAACTGAACTTGAAGGTAGCTGACATAGTTATCAGCTTCATAAAATCAGAATCCCACCCCCCCCCCAATCAAATGGTTTAATACCATTACAGAATTGTAGAAAGGCTTTCTTGCTATCATTTACAAATTCATGAAATATGACATTCTAAATTAAAGACTAAGACTGGCCTGTTTCTAAATGAGAGATTGCAAATAGCCATCACAATGGCTCCCAGCACATAGATAATGCTGAAGGGAGTGGCTCCTTGACCCTTATTCTACCATTCCGTTGTGACCTCAGAACTTAATTTTGCCTCTTCTGCAGCTGGAAAGGTCAATGTTGTTACTTCTCAACCCACCCCTCTTCTCCACATTTATGCAGAGATTGCCGTGGAAGGGGAACATTCTGATTCATGTGGGTTTTTTCAGTCTTTTGCTCAATTTATATTTTGGGCAAAATAGCACATATATACTAAAAGGAAGTTGGATGAGAAAAGACAAGTTCATATTTAGATAAAAGTGGAGGGAATTTTTGGTTTTGTTTTAAACAAATTGAGGCTATTTGGCAGGTATTTTGATGTCTGAACAGTAACTGTTCCTGTTCCAAAAGCATCCCTGACAGGATGAAATAGGCTGTTATTTAGCTATCTATAGTCAAAGTACAGATTAGTGAGAATTTTTACTTGGCAGCATTTTAAAAAAGGAGCTGGGACCTCCATCAAAACCAAATCCACAACGATGCAGAGGACAATGCTGGTCATATCTGAAAGGTGTTGTCCTTCCCCTCTACTAATACCCCTGTATTTTCCAAGCTGACATTTATCTAAATAATCCTGTCCACGCACTGAGAGCAGCAGTTTCCACAGGAGGTGAAGGACATGTATTGCTGAGAGCAATCATGAGTTGTTTCCCTGGAAGGGCTATGCATCTGACAATCAATCCATAAACATGGGAGAGCGAGAGCAAAAGAGACCCTTTAAGTTATTTCCCCACATTTCAAATCTACTTGACAACAAATCTGAAAGTCAACTGTAATTTTAATCATCCAGTAATGTTTTATGTTAGCCAATTACAGGGCTCCAAGAGATTAGCTGAATGTTTCATGTCTGAAAAATATGTGACTGGGACTAATTCACTGGACCCTTCTCTAACCTGAGGTAGGTATAAATGAGTAGAGCTTCACTAAAATCAATCGAGCTGTATCCAGTTATACTGTCACAGAAATTGGTGCTTTAGACTTAGGATAATTTTCCTAATAAAAATAAATTTTAACTAGTGGATTTTTTTGACTCATACTTGTAATCTAATATTTCAGGCAATATACAGACCTACTAAATCATCCGCTTTCCCTGCATGCATTCCAGATGAGCTTTGCTTTTTACATCCCTACCTACTAGGAAGAATGCTCATGAAACAACCCATAATTCAATTATAAGTACCTCCAGGAACCTTCTAATTATATGTTAGGCAGGTCAGAAATGAAATAGCCACGCTACCCTTTAGTCTTGGATAACAGACTCGAAACGGTGAAAAGAAAAGTTCATCTGTTCATTAAGAGGCCAATTGTAATACAGTTAAGGGCTCCAGCGAGCTGTTTTGTTGAGATCTGAATATCCGTGAAACAAGCCCCTCCAAAGCTGGATGTTTAGGCAGCCTTTGCCTTTCAGCAAAGAATGGGGAGCTGCTCTGCAGAGTAGACACTGTTCATTAGTCATCTGCTTTCTCTTACACTAAATTCAGTTGTAGGAGTTCACGGGACCGGAATGAAAAACAACTTCAGGTACTTAAGGGTGCTATCCTTTTCCTGGAGATTTCCGCACTTGGTCTTAATTAAATCTCCCGTAGGATTGCAGGGCTTTAAAAAAAAATTAATACAAAACAAGAACATGTCCATCAGGCAGGTTTTTCTAAGCTCTGACAGCTCTAAATGCAGGCAGCTGCAATACAAGCTTGTCCTCAAATCCTTGACAATGACCTCAACCTCAGGGTGAAAGATAATGTAGTTGCCATGCTCATTCTGTGTGGAGTGTCTACTGATCAGAGGCTTGTGGCAAAATATGGATATTTTTTTCTTATGATATAGACTATTGTTCACTGGCAATTCAAGTGATACCACAACATTATCTCTGTGACAGTTTATTTTTTCATTTTTAAATGGGAAGGAGTGGCACAAATTCAAGCAGACTTCAACAGCTATAGAGAAATGACTTTGTAATGCCTTCCAAATTAACCCCTCCACAGCCAGCAGGCTGAAAGTGAAAAGAAAAATTAAACAAACAAGCAATCTAATCCCAGGTACTTTATAAGGGACTCCACACAGACACCTACACCAACAACAGGGAGATTTCCCAGCAGAGTGGTTCCTGTCATGTTTAGCAAGGTATTATTTGGGAGCAGTTTCCTCCAGTGGTGAAAAGTGTCACTTAACTAATTTTCTTGGAGTAATGACAATTTACATCCTAAGGATCTCCCTCAAAGTGAGAATCTGCCTTCAGTATTTAAAGGCAGGTAAATTTTGAGCTAAGAAGAGAGACAGCCATATAGGAACACTGTAGGAACCATAAATGACAGAAGAAAATCCCTACAGTAAGTCTTGAACATTAACATTTTTTAAATTAGTTCTTAATTATCATTGATATTTCACTAATAAATTAAATACATTTAGGAACTGCTATGGGAATATATTCTGATTTAGTCTGAGGGTGCAGCTGCCCCAGAGCTGGGGAGGGGATGGGTGGGTTCGGCTCGGCGCGGGGGCAGCAGCTCTGCCTGTGCTCCACAAGGACAGAACATATGGAAATCTGAGCTGCTAAATATCAAAGTCTTTGTCGTTCAAGTGCAAACTGCAATTTCTGTCAGTGTATAACCTGGCTGGATTTTGAAGGTTTTCACAATAAAAGGCATGTTATGACATAAAGGCTGTCCCCTCACCAACCTTCAAGTCCCTGCTCTGAAGCCTGGGCAGAGCAGAGCTGTTCAAAAAGAGCAGCACGATTGCACTAGTTGCAAATATTTCTCACAGGAGCATACAAAAATAGTAATTTCAAGTGACACTTGTTAAGCACGGTATTTCTCACAAAGAGGAAAACCTTTTTTTCAAAGGCATTCTGAACAAAAATAGGAAGAGACGAGGCTAGTGCAGAATGCACTTACACTACACATACCTTTTGGTGGGTGTGCACTCTGAACATGTCTCTTCTTATTCAAAGAGCTGGGATTTTTTACGTTACATTAGTCAGC
Organism: Dicaeum eximium; assembly: GCA_013396995.1. NCBI lineage: Eukaryota > Metazoa > Chordata > Aves > Passeriformes > Dicaeidae > Dicaeum > Dicaeum eximium. Next base: position 2,335,047 of record VWZP01008455.1, on the reverse strand, counting down.
TAAGAAGTTAAGGGGGAAAAGAATAATTTTCATGTGGGAGCAAAAACTAAATAATTTAATACTTAAATGAAACAAAAAAAAAAAGTTTCTTCTGGATTTATTCAAATATTTTACCATAGAAAGGTTTGATTTGAACGTGAGATTCTTTTAAAATATTAACATTAAAGTAAGCTAAATTTGACCTTGAAAAAATATGTAATTTTTTAAATTAAATACTCAAGAAATATTTTTTTGTACATCAGAAACTAAGATATTATTAAAATGGCCAAAAATCACTTAGCAATTTTGACCCAGATGTGCATAGAGATTTAATTTGTTACAGCTTTGTTGCAGCTTAGTATTTTTTCCAAAATCAGTCCAACCTGCCTTTAGTACTGGCGGGATTCTGAGAAACCATCATGTTATCATAATTTTTGAGCTGATCTCACAAACTGATGCCAGCCTAGAAAATATTTCATCATATCATGCAATAATTTGAGCTTTATTTACATATAATACATATTCAAAGATGTGGTTGTTTCTTTTCTTTTCTTATGAGAAGCCAGAGGCAGAGGCACAGTTTTTGTGTGCACAGGGAAACTTTGTGTAAAAGCATTCTGGTTTTAAAAAATTGGTCCAACAACAAATTATTTATGCGTAGCTATAAGTGTTAGTGTGTTATATTAACTATTTTTATATGGTCCCTTCTCTTGATTATCACTACTGCTGAAAAAAAGACTGGCCTCCCAACACATTAAGAAAAATTTGGAGATCAAGTCCTGGTCTCCCTTCATTTTCTGCCCACACTTATTTCAGGTGAACCATATCAGACAGATCCATAATTCTCATCTGGGGGAGATGACTCACAGATTAAAATAATCCTACAGAAATCCATAGCTCCTCTTTTGTCAAATTCCTCATGCTTTTTCATGCCATTTTCCACTTCAAGTATGTGTCTGCTTTTTTCCAAAATGCTATTTACTCATGATTGCTATTTGGTCCATTTTTAATGATGTTTTTAGAATATGTTTCACTGGATCCTGCCAAAATATTTCACTGCTCCATTAAATTCTCTTCCAAATATTTCAAGATTTTAGTTTTATGATTTTTTTTCTATAAACCATAAAATCCCACAGTAAAATAGGAGAAAAAAATAGAATAGAAAAACATACCAACTAGAAAGGTATATGAAGAACGTGTTAACGTGATATTGTCAGACATTTATAAACTTCTTCCAATGAACTTTGAATTACCCTGATCCTTTCATATTTTCCAGTTAACATACATACATCTGCTCTGCCATGTAATCAACTGATTGTTACACAAGCATTTGCTGAAGCTATGACAAACCCAGATTTATGAGGTCAAACAGTTCAAACTTAATCCATTCAATAGCTGCAATTTATCGTCTGATGATAATTGTATACACAAACATTGTAATGATTTAGATGACACAGTGTAAAGATGAAATCCGTTTATTTTAAAAGGGTTTCTAACCCCTAAAACATGTTGCCATGAACACCTTTCTAAGTCCGCTTTTAACAACATCGTTACTATTGTTTTATTGATCAGGATTTTATTACTGATTTGACACTTATATTTCACACTAATCGAAAAAGGTGTAATTTTTCTGCACGAATAAGACCGTAATTAATTATATCATTATTGTCTTTTCAATTCCTTCCATTTAAAGGGGTCCAGAGAAGAGTGCTTAATTTATCATACATGTATTATAAGGAATATGTAAACCTCTTAAACAGACAGAGAGCATGATCCTTTTGGAGATGATGGGATATGACACAGGCACTATATTTATAGATTCTTACCTCTTTAGTGACCTGATTTTAGAGTGACAACTATTGCAGAATGGGAGAGTAAATTACCAGCTTCGAAAGCTTGAGTATCTAAAACAATTACTATTCATTACTTTTATAACACTTATTAGTGACCATTCTCTAATGCTTTCAACAGATAAGGAAACAACCTGCAAAGAGTTATATGACAGACAAGTGGTGTTATGTATATTATATCAGATGTGTAATTTTATATGTGCATTTATGTATTTTCAGTTCACAGATTTAGGAAACAATTGCCAGAAATGGGCAGTAGCTGTATTCATCTATTTCTTCTAAACATAAAACATGCTAGTGACTGTAAATTTCAGGGAAACTCTAAAACAAGTAGCTAAATGTGAAATTTAAATTGATCTTTGGTTTACTGCCATTGATTTTGTCAATTTTCTAAATGTAACAGTGTTCACCACTGGGAACAGAAACCTGTATATATATCAGCAAAATTTATGCTTTCAACCAACATAAACTTCACAGGAGGAATGACAGTCCTTGCTGCATAAAATAAAATGCTTGTGAAGTGAAGGATTTTCTTCTCTAATTAGATACTGTATATTTTTTCAACATCATATTAGTAAATTTGCCACATAAATTTAAATGCTATTAGCAATATTGCCTGCCCATATTCAGTTAAGTTTCCTTACTACAGATTTCCACAAGTAATTTGTGATAATGGTACTAACCCATATGATTAATTCACACATACAAAAACCATTATGGGTACTCAGAGAAAAATACCTCTAAAGTGTTTCATAAAAATGTCAACATAAGCACAGCCTAAACTAGCTGATACTTGCAGACCTCTAATATCACTTGTTGTTTTCACAATTAAAATACAGTAGATTTGTATTTCATGCTGTGGTACCCCCTTAGACCATGAATCTCCAAACACTATTCCAGTCTGCAAATTCCACTTGCAAGAGGAGGGTGTTAATACTGATGTAAGAGAAGATATCCCACATTTTTCAGGCTGCTTCTCTGAGTGACAAGTGTGGCATTTTGCTCACGGATGAAGCTGAAATGCAGTTTCAGTTGGCGTTAGGAACCTGCCCTCACCCAACCCAGCCTCATCACCTGGGGAGAGCATCACAACTGTCACAGAGTGGGATCCCCAGTGCATTTATTTCCTCAGGATTCAAACCAAACCACTTGCAAACTTGCGTCACGGACATCAAATATGTGCTGTGGGAAGCAAGCATACAACCTACTTTAAAACACTAAGTGAAATAAAATCAATGGCTGAGCTCATTTTGTGCTAATAGTTTTCAAATGCCTTCATTGTTTCACTGTTCTTAAGCAACACTCAAGACAGGCACATGCATAAGGCTTTGTATTATCAGCCTCAGAAAAGGAACTTTTTTTTTTTGCTGGTATAATGTCTGATAAGGTATTAGTACACAAAAACATTTGCCTTTAAAGATAACATCACTTATCTTAGTATTGTAATTCACTGGGTGGTGAAAAGATCCCCCTCATATTAATCTATCTGCTACATAAACACGTGCAGTCAGTTCACAGAAAGCACATTTGTTTCCTTGAAAAGTGATTTTTAAATAGCATTATGAGCCTTACTTTGTGTTAGATCGTTATGAGCCAACCTGCAAAATGAACACAACGAGGGAGCAGAGCACCAGCCACACTTTCTGCTGTCCACAGGCACATGACAACTGAGCCCCAGGGGTGGGGCAGGGCCAGGGACACTGCTCATCATTGCTGCACCTCTGAACTCCTCCAGGGACACTGCCCTGCCACCAGGCACACCAGCTCCTCCTGAGGATGGAGCAGCACACGTGTTCATTCCCTAAAAATGTGACACAAGGGGAAGGGATGCTGGTGTTGCCTCCCTGCGCTGGACATGAGACTTGGGAGGTACCTCCAGCTCTGCCCAGGTGTGACCTGTCCGACATGGCCCTGCACACTCCCTACCAGCACACCAAGGATCTGAGGAGCTGCAGGGGAGGGTGGCTGGGGTGCAGCTCCCCCAGGCAGGGGAGACATTTCCTGGGTGTAGCTCATTAGCATGGAGAGGTTCTGCCAGTGCCAGCTTGTGCTGTGACTCACTGCTCTGCTCTCCTGCAAACCAAAGCACTGACGCTCTAAAATGATTTGCAAACAAATGCTCACAGGTAGGATGATAAATACAATACAATTCCAAACTATACTTAGCAAAGAAAGACTTTTCTGGCTGTGCCACAGACAGCGCTTGACATTGTGGCATTTACCCAGAAGCACACGTGGAAACCATCGAGTCCATCAGGGTTAGGTCAGCTCTTGGTGTCTACAGAGGCAAAACTGGCCCTTCACAGCACCCAGCTTTCTGCATCAGGCAGAAGGGGAGTAGGATTTTTATGTTTAGTGCTTTAAACTGCCTCTTCTATCACCCATAAGTACTTGAGTCCATTACTGGATGCAACTCACAGATGTTCCCATTTATGGTGCTTTTCCCACCTCTGGTTACACCAGGGCTCTAAACAAAACAGCCCAGCTCCCTCCAGCCCACCTTTGGATGAGGGTCAGTTTTTGGTTTTGGTTTTTTTTAATTGCTTTCAAAATTCTCAAAGTAGAAACTGCCTTATGGTGCAGCTGGGTACAAAATGTTCCTCTGGTCCTTTGAAGGGACAGGGAAGAGTCTCCCAGATAAAGACACTTGTGCTTGGACAGATGAACAGACAACACCATTATCTCTGATTCCTCCTGGGTGAGCCACTGCCACCTCCCCTGCTCTTCTGGATACACACATTTCCCTGGAGCACAAACCCAGGCAAGAGCCTGTCTGGCTGGAGGTCTGTGCTTCAGAGGGGACGGTTACAACGCAGCCAGAAGATAAACAAGCTCTAATATCTTGTTTTTGCTACTGAACTCCTGTTATCAGCAGTGACCGACATTTGGTGGGAGCTCTCGTTTTCGTACACTCAAGTGCTATTGTGCATTTTCTGATAAGAAACCTCAGTAACAGAAGTGTACATCAGAGTGACAGAAAAACCTCCTTTCAGCCTGACTGCATTCCCACTTCCACCAGTGCTACAGCAGCTAAGGAGTTCCTTCCAGTTTGTACTGGAAAATGGGAGGATCAGAGTCACACAGTATCTAAGAAAAAAGTCAGTTGAAGAATCTGGCAGAAACATTAGAGATAAAGTTTTCATTTTGCCAAAGCAAAATGAATTTTTTTACTTATTTTTCTAAAGATAAATGTATCTGTTTGGATACAATCTCTTCTCACCTGCTATGCAGCACACATGATCACCTTTGGCTTCCAAAGCACCACATTCCTAACAGCAAAGTTCTCTTTTTCCAGTTTTAAATATATATAACAAATCCCTCCACTCTAAGTGAGATTGAGGCCATGGGACCATGATCCTGATTTCTGCAGCAGCAGAACCAAGGTGGGAATCAAATCTTTGGCGGAAAGAGCCTGCAGCTTTTCTGTTTTCTTTTATTTCACCCTCCAAACATTTTCAGGAACCTGTTTCATAAAGTTTTTCTATCTAAGCACTGTCTCACTACCCAGATGCCACATTGCTGTGGGTATTTTCTGCTCTCCTAAAGTAGAAAGCATAGGGTCTTAGGAAGACCATCAGCCATCTACCACCAAATTCAGCCTAGATAATGCCACAAGGCATCCTGGAGCTCCAGCAGCCTGAAGAAAAGCAGCAAAGAGGTTTTCTTTCTGCCAGCTTCCTTTGTTGAGGCAGTGGTGAAGGTTTCACCCTGGGTGCTGTAGTGGCAGCCCAGGCAATGGGGGGGGATGCAGAGCTACCCTGGGCTACCAAGGGATGTTCTGTCTGGGCACACACAGCCAGAAGCATTCCTGGTCCCTGTGCTGCAGCATTGCCTGGCTGCTCTCACCAGGCAGGCCAGAATGGATATTTGAGGTGGCAGCAAGGTTGAGTCATTCCCAACATGTGCTAGGGCAGGCAGGGTGCTGAGCTGAGCTTTCTGTTGTTCTCATGTACAAGTCACAGCTGCTTGGCCCTTTTTTCCCATTATCTCCTCCCTAGAGGGTTGTTTGAGGGAGGGAGTTTGAGCTGTGCTTACCTGGAACTCATGTTAGCAGAAGGGAAAATGCCAATTACTTCTGTTTTAAAGCGGGCTGAAAGAACATGCTTTCCCTGTTTTTTGGTTTTTTTGTTTTGTTTTGTTTTGTTTGTTTTTGTTTTTTTTTTTCCTTTTCATTGCTGATTGCCTGGTGGTACTGGCTGAGAGAAAAATCAAAACACCATCCCTGATTCATCCAACATTCTAGGCTTGCTTGTGTTTGGTAGCAATCTGGAGATGGAATGAGCTACCTGGTGGCAAAGGGAACGTACACCCTACCAACATCCCAGGCACAGGGCATGTGCCTCCCTCCCAGCAGCAGGAATGAGAAAAGCACGAGGTGGAGTTTAACAAATGTTACCATTTTACTGGAAAGTTCCACATGCTCTGCACACAGATTCCCCATGTCAATGGGGATTGGAGCCCTTGGGGCAGCAAACAGGAAAGAAAAAGAGCCCACAGCCCGGCAGCTGACTGCAGCACAGCTCTCCGTGCTGAAGTGACCTTCTTCACTTGTGTGAAGGGACCAAAACACCTCAAAGCTACTTTGGAAAACACAAAAGTGGCCATGTCATTGGTTACAGGTGAGCAAACAAGAATTTAGAAACATCCAACAATAGGTTGAGAGAAGAATCCTTCGCTCACACAGAGGATGTCACATCTGCCTGGGGAACGGGCAGAGAACACTGCTGAGCTCCTTGGCTCATACTCATGGAAACTCTTTGGACTTCAAACACTTCAGCCATCAGAAGTGGGTGCCTCTGAGATGAATCTAGCTCCCTTTTCATTTTGTTTCATCTTTTGAAGCACATTTGAATAGTTCAATTTTACAGCAGCCAGGGAGGAGGGCTCAGACAGAGCCGTGCTTGCTGTCTCCATGTCCTCAGATGTATTTTAGGGGTAAAGGGAATTTTAGGAAGGAATTCATAAACTATGTGAAAGAAAGACTTACACGCTTTTCAACCACTGTGTTTGGGTTATTAAAATATGCTTTGTTATCTTCACACGTGGTGGAAGCTTTATAAATTATTCTTATGGAGATGATACCTTGTATCGATGACTGAAAAGCCCTAAAGTTAGATGATACTTTGTTTGCTGTTTCTCTGGGTAAATAGCAACAATCTCTCTGCTTTTTAGGAAAATGAATATTCCCATATTTTCCCCAAACTATCCACTGCAGATATGAAGACAACACCAGAATTTCTCTTTGTTTTTCAAAACGTGTTCAGAGGCAACCCACCAAAATACTCCAATACACAAAACTGTGAGAGAATTACTGCTCAAAGATGGTGGGTGGAACTGTACAAAAGACCCAGAAATTAAGTCCTTTAACATGTTAAGATATTTTCTGTAGGTGGTTGTGCTCTCTGCCTGTATGCAGTCTGCTCAGGCTACAGAAGAAGAGACAGAAGAAATCAACACATCCTTGCCTTTCTGACTCAAGACATGTTAAAGGTCTATTATTGAGGACTAAACTGGCATCTTGCAACATTTATTGAGGCTTAAGGACTATCTGCAGTGCTCCTGAACTGGCCATGGAAGATGGAAAACCTCTACAGCACATGGGGACATCTCCAGGATCAGAATGACACAGCATCCAGCCTTGGACTGAATGATCCTGTCTGATCTTAAGGGATTTAAAATGTAGGGAAGATAGTTTGGGGCTTGCTCATTCACTCCAATCTTCCTGAAAATCTGATTAAAAAACCAGCACACACATACAGACACATGGACTAGGGGTGTCTTTCCCAAACACTTCTTAAATATTTCTATATCACAGTGACTATTTGATACTTGTATTGTCTCTTCTAGGAATTCTAGCCATTAAAGGAAAAAATAGAAAGTAAAGTGTTTAAGAGAAAGAACTGTAAGTATCTCAGTATCTATAACAGATTGTGAAGAATTTATCCTGCCAAAAATCAGGTAAGAAATTTTGAATATAAAAACATGATAGTGGATTTTTAATGCATAGAAAATGTTTTTTACTTAAAGTAACAGGAATAAATTACTTTGTAGTGCATAAAGTTATTAGTCAAAAAAGTGTTTGTAAAATGCCTCATATGGATGTTTTTCCATCAGTTTTCAACAGGACATTAGTAAAGTCAAACTTATTTTTCCAGAAACTTGCAGAGCAAGAGTAAATTTCAACAATAAGTTATTCTCAACGCACTATGGAGGGCCTCACCACCGGACAGGGCTAGCAGATGCATGTGTACATTGGATGATTTTGGGTGATAAAAGCACATGTTTGGGGGTTTGGTTTGAGGCATACTTTCCAGAGGATGAGATCTCTGATACTCATTATTTGTTTTGGTCTTGCCAAGTCAGAGAAGTTTAAAGCACAATAACAACTGTTTAATCTGTTAAAACATTTACTTAATATTAGTAATACAGAGTGCTACTGAAGGCTGATTCTAATGCAAAAGTACTGTGACATTTCCTGTAAGACTTATATAAGTTTAATTAGGCTCTTTAGACAAAAAAAGCCCCATAATTAAGAAAGTTATTTAACTAATCATCTCTGCATCACTATCACTGATGTAGATTTTTATTTAGGTCCAATATACACCAGGACCAGAGTAGGTCAGGTTTTAGTTGAATCCTCTGGCTTTGCATTGCAAAACTGGTCACTGAAACCATACATGGACAGTCCAGTATCCAATGGCATCAACCTAATAGTGCCTGTCACAGCCTTTCCTGCTGTGACATACAAGGATCCACTGAGCAACCTCAAATTGCAGGATGTGGTGGGGTGTTTTTTGTCATTTTGTTTGGTGTTTGGTCGAGTTTTTATTGAGATTTTTATCAGCAAGCCACCTTTTTAAAAACTTATCTATAGATTTTATAGGGTATATTTATCCAAGTTGTTATGGCAATGGTGCATTAGAAATCAAATGAAGTATTTGTTGGCATGACAAAATTAATTGTTGCCTAGGGTCTGGAACAAACAACAGTAGAGATAACATGCCACTAATATGGCTTGTTTGAAGTGACAGTACTGTATCAATTAAACTGGGGCTATGGTGCACAGCCTGCCTAAGCTATTTAGCTCATGCTTGGGGATGTGAAACTTTACATTCCACGTCAGGGAAGAAAGGATAGACTTACTGTGCTAATGAGGAGCTGGAATTTACCATTTTCTGTAATACACACTCACTTTCTTGTCCAGTGTTTTGTACTCCTGTTTCCTTCCTCAACTTGGAACTTGAGCAATATTTCTGTGCCTCCCATAGAAACAGAATTATGGAAGTCTATTTTTCTTCCAGGTATATAGTGGGCTAAATTAAATATTGTGTCAACTTAAGATAAGCATAAATCACAGTGTTCTAACATCACAGGAAAGGCTGGAGCTGCAGGGCTTCAGGTCATTGCCTAAAGTCCTTTCTTTAGGATTCCTGATCATGTCTCCAGTTTGTTAGTGCTTATAATCAAAAATAGGTGGCAGGGTGATCTCCTGACTAAGGGGTACAGAATCACTGAAGTTCAACTCTGCAAAGAGGAAACAAAGGCCAGGACAGCCCTCTTTTGGAGGGATTCAGTCGGTGTATTAGACTTAGCCCAGATCTTTGGAGAGGAATTCATTTGATCTGCAGTATAGGACATAAATCTCTCTGTAAGGAACATCACTAACACCACTCACAGGTGCTATGGAAGCCTTTAACCCTTCACACTCAAGGTACTCAATGGACAAACTCAAGTCCCAAAACCCATGAGGTGAATTGTGCTCATCAGATGAAGCACCCAGGGTCTGGCAGTGTGAGCCACATCTACAGGAGAGAACTTTCCAGTCCCACTTTCCCTGAGTTTTAACCCTTGGTCCTGTGGAGTAAAGCCATGGATGTCACCCATGTACTTGTTCCAGTGCGTTATCTTAGCTGATACTGACAGTTATTGACATGAAATGAATTTTTATAGGAAAACACCAAGGCTCTTATCTGTTGCCCAGGGAAACACCTTCTACTTGAAAAATGCCCTTTTTTAATTTGCCATACCTGGGTGCAACCAAACCTTGTGAAGGACCACATTTTTCAAACTGTGCATTCAAAACCAGAAATCAGCTGTTAGAAAGACCAGCACACATAACATAATATAAAAGATTTTGGCCCACAAATGTGGCCAAAAACCAAAACAAAAGCAGAGTAGCTGGACAAAATTGTATTCCATCCTGTCCTAGGAAAGTGCATGTTTCACCTCGAATCTGTTGCACGCAGCCAAATTTTCCATACAGTTGTATTTACAGCATAATGTAGTCACTGAATGCAGCTATGATACCTTATAGGAACCTTTAATAAGACATCCTAACTTTTGTGTCCATCCACCAGGAATGTGCTGCCAGGAGATATCATATTTACAGTATAAAAGGGGACGCATTTTAGATTTGTCCCAATTAACCTTGTAACGAGATGTATTGGAGTGCTTATTAATGACAGTAATGAGATGCAGACAGGACAATGTATAAAACATCATTGGCATATAAATTGAATTCATATACACAGATACCTTTATGCACTGGACATGGAAGGAAATTATGAAGAGGCAATGTTGTAGGGAAAAAAGGCTAATTAGAAAAAAACTCAATACTTTTCCTAGCTTGTATCCATCAATGTTAGAAAACCTGTTTACCCACTGACTGAGGAATTGTTTCCACTGCTTTTACCACACAAGTCACAAAACTAATTTTATGATGGTTCTCTTGGAAGTATTTACTACAAACAGCAAATATCCATTATCCCTGAACTATGTATTGTTCTGTTTAATTTACTTCGGTATAGATGCACGACTTAGAAACACATCTTCTCTCTTTTTCTGAAAGCTACTCTAAATATAAATTTATTTCTCATTGACACAAGTTTTAATGACCTTATTTACAAAGATCCCACAAGTCTAGATTTTGTAAGGCAGCATAAGAGCCATAATTCCATGCCTTAAAAACTACTATTCTTAAGTTATGTGGGGAATGTCTACTTAAAATATGTAGATCAACTCACATAAGTAAACATTCACAAACTCAAGTGTCCTGTTCTACCACCACATATCTTCATTAAAGTTATGGCTAAATCCCATCCAACTTGGAAAAAATTTAAGGTGTGCCATTAACAAAATGGAGACTTAAGAATGATTGTTGTGGCCAGCAATAACAACAAACTGATTACCATGCTGAGCTTCATAATAGCATTTCACTTTCTTTTCATTATTGGAATTATAATAAACAGGTAAATTACATCCACACATACACAAACAGCTAGGTAAGCTTGGCTGAAAAAGTCAGAAAATCACTTTGTCAGGGGAGTGATTGGATCTCAAAGGATAACAGAAATTATGTACAGTAAAAGTAATAGCTCATGCATGACTTATAGTGATCAGGAGAGGCAGGAGGCAACAGAATAAAGCTTCAGATACCTCAGAGTTTTTCATATTATTACAATCGTATCCTGCCGTGTTACTTATTACTTCCTTAAAACACTAAATGAAGGGAAAGTATTTTTTTCAGTGCTGTTTAACTCTGAAAACCACCACACCTCCCCAGTAACTTTAATCCCTCTCCCCCCATTTTATTTTGATTAGTCAGAAGGGGAGGAGGAATAAAGGAATAAAGAATAAGTGGGAAGAGGAGAGAAAGGCAGCAACAGTCTCAGAAGGAGTCCATGCAGTGTCAGACAAGGTGCAGAGGTGAAGGACAGGTCTCCAGAATATCAGAGCCTGTCCTCTGCCCCATCCTCTCTGCAGGGCTGCCTGGCACTGGGCAAGGGAAGGCATCAAGGACCAGGTGCCACCAATCCTGTCCTCACTCAGCCAGCTCTGGGCAGTCAGGGCTGCTCAGCACCTGAGTCAGACCCCAAAGGGGATTTCCCCCAAGGTCTGTACAATATTCAGCAGAAGGGTCCCAGGCATGGGTGTGGAACAGCCCTTGCCCAAGGAGACTGTAATCCACATGGACAAACAATGGATGAGGCCACCCTGGAGCCCCACTGGAGGGAAAAGGTCAAATCTCCTGGTCAGTGCACTGTAACAAGCCAGTGATCTACACTTTCACCAGATGGATTTAAGCTAAACCCATGCAAAACCAGTGTTTTTCCCCTAATGCAACAGCTTCTGCTCAGCAAAGGTTTGAAATCTGTGCTGTGAAGGGAGGGAAGTCCATCTCCAGAAGCTCTTATCTCAGACTGGTGTCTCTTTTCTAAACTGCCGTGGAGTTTTTAAAGTCTACAAAACTCAGCACGTGATCATGAAATGTTCAATATCACACCATGTGCTGTTTGTCTCAAGTTCATCCTCTGAGCTGCCTCAGCCAGGTTTAGGGAAAGCTGTCTGGGTTTTACACTCCTAGAAGATTTTACTGCTCCTTCATTTAGGGCTTTAAATATGAGCTGATGGCTGCTGTGCACAGTATCTTAACTTCTCCCTTTTATTATAGAATATTACACTGGTGAAATGATAAATGCAAAGCAAGGCATGACTGAGTGACCAAAGTACTGGGTTGGGACTACCTAAACTGCCAGATCCACAGGAGTATATCAGCAGTGTCAAGCCAGCTCTTCTCCCTCAACTTAAATAAATTAAGCCCAATGTAAACTATTATAAGGGGTTTTTTCACACTTGTCTTTGGAAAGAACTTGTTCATGTGGCCAAATCTATTGCCACTTTTAATTTTTTTTTTAAGAGAAAAATTTATTTCAGTGCTCTTGCTTCAAGTGTCACAGCCATATGTTATTTTGTAGAAAGCTGTAGGTTTCCCTTTATCTGGACTGCTACAGACCTGGGCTTGGCACCTTGACACACAGCAGGCCTCATGCTGAGAATCAAGTGGGTGGCAAAGTCTACTGATATTCCATTTACTTGGCACTCAGGGTTTGTAGAAGTTTTGTTCAGTTTCTTCTCATTTAGCAGAACAGAAAGCTCTGACTACTATCACCCCCTCCCCTTAATATGCAGCTATGACTGAAAACAGGAGATCCAGAAAAACAATTAGCAAGCAGTCTAATTGCAATTGATACCTCAAATGCCAGCAGATGAGTAGCATCGGAAACCAAAATATGTGTCTCATAAATTCTAGTTCTTAATTTGGGGATTTTTTTGTTCTTTGCTGATGAAAAATCACAGCTCAGGGAGCTAAGCACAAAAATCTTGCTACTGAACAACAAAAAAGCTAAATTAGCTATTGAGTACCCATTGCCAAGGGCAATACATTCAACAGAGGATATGATGATGACAGATGAATCCTCACTACACTCTCAGTCTACAAAATAAGTGTACAGTGTCTTAGATAGTTTCACTCGTGCTTGAGCCACCCTCCTTCCACAGCAGCTGCTTGCAGCTCTATCAGGGAAAGCCAATAGAAGTCTGGTTTCCCACCATTAATACAACAGAATCACTCCAGTTTTCAGCTTACAGCACTGGATTTTTATGGCTGTTCATGCCTTTTCCTTTCCTCCTGTGTATTTATCTTTTCCCCTGTGAACTTTATTCTCTTCCTTTCTCTGTTTCCCCTATTACTGTCCTTTGAACCAACAGAGATTCCTACACCTTCTACGTACTTTTTACACCTTTCACAAAGGTTGTTTTTGTTCCAGACAACAATAGAAATGATGCAATGACAGAATAAGGTGACTTCATTCAGTCCAGCATCTTTCAAACAGGTTCAAAACACAATCCAGTCAGGAGCAACACAATTTCAGCCCTAAGAAACAAGAAAAGACTGGCCTGGTGTGGGTAAGACTATTTCCTGAGTAACCAAAACCCAACAGGAGGACAAGTTTGTGAACCTTGTGGTGGTGGGTCCTCCTGGAGGAGTTGATTTCCCATGAAGGGAGAAGCTCATAGCTGCCCTAACTGCACCCTCAAATGGACATTTCAGCTGTCAGTCCTTGTCAGGGCTCCAGCATCCATCAGCCACCATCAGCCAAAGAATGCCATCCATTTTGTACACTAAAACACCATAAATTTCACCTGTCTCCATGTTTTTGCTTGGGATGTAAGAGTTCTGAAGCTGCTCATGGGCTTGGCATGGGACCTTGCTAGAAAAACACATTGAGGCACAAACCTCGTTGCCTCTCTGAAAGCACAGCCCCAACCACAGCCATGCCTGCACAGAGCAATTACTCACTGTGCTCCAAGATTCAAATCAAACTTTCCCTTTAAGCTAAGCAAGCACATTCTTAACAAAGCCATCGAACCCATCAACATGCTTGCTAATTATTAGGAAATAAAACCATGGCCCATGCTCCCAGGATTCTGAAATTACCAGCGACCAATAGCGAGATCCAGCAGGAAGCGCATGAAAGTGCCTTTGTTAACGTTCTTTTTATTCCTTCATCAAATTCATTTTGTTTAGAAAGAATATTTCTCCCTATTTTCTTTTGCCAGATAAGCCCAGAACTGGGGAGCTTTTTAAACAAGGGCTAGCAAACAATGTAGAGCTTTGGAAAGAAACCTTGTTTAGACAGGCAAACCACGGATAACAGCGATATTGTGTGTGTCAGGCCAGAGAAAGGAGGGACTACAAACTAATAATGACAGGGCTATTTATTACTGAATAACCAGCCTCTAATTTTAGAAACATAAGGTCTCCTATTTTCTATTGTTCATTTTAATTAGTATTTTCCCTAAATAGTCTCCCTCTTCCTATATGCTATTTATACAATTGCAGAGAAAATATAAAGTACATGCAATGTTAGCAGAATGGCAACAAAACTTGCTGTGAGTGGTATAGGAGCTGTGCATTGTCTGCAGCAGGGACAATCTGGGGAATGATTTTGTCTTTTGCAACACGACATTTTTATTTCCTCGGGGAGAAAATATTTGCCCTTTAGTATCCCACCATAGCAACCTATCCCATAGACACAGAGTTATACAAAGTATTTTGAACCCTATAAGTAGAATGAAGTAGGTAAACATTTCTGTGAAGAACAGCCTTGAGCAGCTGGAGGAATCAGCCCTGAACTGGGCTCTCTCTCTTTAAAATTCCTCTAGGTTTTTTTTCCCTTACCAAGCTGACAAAATGCTTGGCAGTGGCTCAGGGGCTGGTGCACTGCAAGATATCCTGCCTTGCTGTTTCCTTGCACTTCCCTCATCTGCTGTAACCACTTGTTTCTTGACATAAGTAGGTGAGAAACCTGTGATTTAATATGCAGGAGCCCTCAGCTACGCCCTTCACTCACACAACGAAGGGCATTTGGGAAAGGGATATTTTCATCATGGGCAGACAGGGTTTGTTTACCCTCAGAGAACCTAAATATGCTATTCAGAATGATGTTGGATTTCTCCTTCTCTAAGATGGCACAAAATTTTCTACCTGATGGCAAAGAAGTCAAACAACCATAAAAAAGGCTGCACTGGGCCAAAGTCCTTCTCACCCTGGGTCTGCCTCCACCTCCAGACACAAGTGGATGCCTGGGCAGCAAACAGTGACAGGTCAAGCTGAAATAAAACTTCTTCCCTTAAATACTACTTAACTCTAGTTTTAGTCATGTGCAATTTCCTTCTTTTAACAGCAGTCTGTGGATTCCTACTCCAAGAATATGTCCTGTCTTCCCCTGGACTCATGGAAGCCCTTTCTGCAAGGAGCTTCTCATCCATAAAAAAAAAACCTCCAACATTTTTGTGTGCTTGAACTCAGGTCTGCTAAATTATTTTGTGCTTCACCTATGATGCACTTCCATACAGGTACTTGAGAGCAGATTTTCTTTTGACTAGAGCACATACTTTCTAGGCAATCTCCAAAAGTTCCAATGCCCTCACTCTTATTACTGCTAACATGAAATCCAGAATAAACGAAAGTAAAGCAAACAGAAACAGCAAATGTAAAGGTGAACACAAAAAAGTGCAAACTGGCTTCCTATAGGAAAATGATGCTGCAGGGTTTAGGCGCTTCTGCTCATTTGTGCCATCCCCCTACCACACACATTTCCATAGGCAATGACTGTGTATGTGACACTATCAGCTCTTACAGATAGGAATGGGAAAAGTGCATTTGGTTCATAATGCAGGGGCTCCAAAAAGGGCGTCCAGCTAGAACCAAATTATATAGATTGCTGTAAAATGCTACTTGTTTCTGAAAATGATTCAAACTCAAATATTTAAACTTAGTGCATCTCCAAGTCTTATAAATGCATATCCCAGGAGGGGAAAACAAATAAATAAACAAAATCTGTAAAAGCAGTGTAGATCTCAGCATAAAAGACAAGGGAAAATGGGTTTAAACAGAAAGAAGAGGAATTTAAATGAATGTGAGAAAGAAATTCTTCCCTGGCACAGGTTGCTCAGAGAAGCTGTGGCTGCTCCATCCCTGGCAGTGTCCAAGGCCAGGTTGGACAGGGCTTGGAGCAACATGGGATAGAGGAAAGTGTCCCAGCCCATGGCAGGGGGTGGAACAAGGTGATCTTTAATGTCCCTTCCACCCCAAACCATTCTGCAGTTCTCTGACAGAAAGTTCTCCCCTGGGCTGCTCGATCCCCAGGACCCCCCTGCCTGCTGCACCCCTGAGGGATTTCAAGAGAGCATTTCCCACCGCCAGGACCAACTGCAGTTGGCTGCTGCTCCCCAAGTGACAAGAAAGCAGAGAAAGGCAGTCCATGATGGGATGTTTTGCCCTTGGGCAGGACTGAAGCTGGGATGGGGGCTCAGGCGTTTCCTTCATTGACAGACTCGCTTCAGCCTTCGCCAAAAGTGCGAGAGCTGGCAAAAACCAGCTGAAATTCAGTTTCTGTTGTGTTGTGCCATGATCCTCCATGAACTATTGGTGCCAAGTTTTAAGCAACTCCATGTGCAGCGTTTTGTAAATCACTTCCAGATATGCAAATAGCATCATTAAAACATTTGCATATACCCATAAGTTTCTGCTCCAGGTCCATATGCCCAGGCTGTAGGAGAGGGCAGAAAATAACACCTCAGCATGGCATGGGGCAGGTATGTGCATGGAGCGCAGGGAGCAACGGGAGCAGGAAGGTGCAGAATGTCTCTGGCTGCCCTTTTAGAGCTGCTCCAGGAACCCCAGGAGCTAAAACCTATTTTGCAAAGGAGAAAAATGCAAAACACACCCCCACCTCTGCTCTTGGCAAGGAGAACCTGGCCTGAGTGAATGCTCTGAGACATCTCCTGTGATGGGACACCCATCCACAGACTCACACAAAGGTGGGGCTTTTAACCACTCATCCCACTCATTTTAATGCTCTCCCACTCTGCAAGACCTTGTAGCATCAAGGCTCCCTCAGCTAACAAAATACAGCACTAAAACTTGAGAAATACGTTTGGAGAAAGAAGAAAACCACCCATGTGCAATCTGGAGAGCCATTGCAGGGGTACAGACCACAGGGACCTTTGAGGAAATGAAGGCTGGTGTGGCTTAGCTTTAAGAAAACAAGGCAGACAGGGCATTGGAGAGCAGAGTCAAACACATAAAAAGCTGCTGCAAAGAAGCAGGGAGGAATCTATTTTCCATGCCCATGGCAGAGAGGAGAGGCAGTAATAGGATTAAATTGAAGGAAGAAAGATTAAGGTTAGACATTAGGGAAAATTACTGAACAATGAGGCTAAGGAAGCACTAGAATAGATTGCTTGGGGGGGATGGAGAGACTGACCCTGGAGGTCTTAAAAAATAGATTAGACAAGTGTCCATCTGATATGACAAGTACAGGTGGTCTTGCCTTAAGGTGGAGAGAGGGGGAAGATGGGACTGATATGTGTCCTGCAGCGTGGGGAAACAGGCAGCACACAAATCCTATCTATCACAGCCCAGCTGCAAAATTATTTTAAATAACATTTTATACTTCTAAAACCAGTCAAAATTGTAGCCCTCCTGGGAAAAAAAAAAACCAAACATCACATACATTTTTACTCATAATGCTCTTCTAATTGTATCACAGCCCTGATTTTAGTCTTCACCGGTTTAGGATTTGTATCATCGGTCACACTCTGATGAAATCATTGGGATTTTCTCAAAGCTATAAAGTGGTAATTTTGAAACTAGCAGTTTATAATGTGAACACTTTCATTATCATTTTTACTAAAACTAAAAGCATCAGGAAAAGAAATTATTTCATTGACTAATACAACTGGAATTTTTTTTTGTGTTTCCCCTCAATTATCTTCTATAAATGCCAGTTATATACTTCATTCACCAAAGTAATAAAATATAAAAACAAGCTGAAACTGCCATATTATAGTTGATAAACTACAGTTTATCAACTATACTTGATAGTTGAAAAACTCTGTTTTAGCCCAGCTCTATAATGAAATGTAAATACACATCCTGTAAACCCTTCAACACATGCCTAAGTCCATAATGACCATGATTATCTGGTCATAATGTCACTGCTCTAAACTTTCTATAACATGCATATTTGACAAAATAAAGTGGGCAAACCCACTGTCCAGAAAAGGCAAACCAAACTATGCTCCATTTGTTTAAAGAAAATAAATAAATAAATTTTCAGCTTCTTATTCTCCCCGAATCCAGAGCTGTTGCAGAGCTGAGTATTACCAGCCATATTTTTGAAGAATAAACCAAGCCTGTGCAGCTCACCCTGTCCCACACAAGGAAGCTGAGTCTGGAGAAGAAGCTGTCAGATTTTAGATGTGTTTAATTCAATGAGATTTTTCCATCCACTCCCATGAAACCAAGTTTTCTCCCCAGATCTGCTGTTGCTCCAACAAGTGAGGCATGCTGTCATGTGGCTTCCCTTACTCAGACATACAGACCTAACACAGATGAGCCTATTTATGGATAATTAGAAATAAATCCACAGAACAGAGTCCTAGAAAAAAGTAGAGGAGAGATTTGCCAGTGCAAACAGGTGCAGAACGTCATCTGGAGGGGACCTGTGCTGCAAAATGAAGCATTTTGCAGGATGGTATTTGAGATAAAAGTGTAAAACAGTTTACACTTTATGTGTAAATGATCAAAGAATCCTAAACAGGCGAGTGAGGCTAATTTGTGGCTTGGATATCCACATGGAAAAGACTGTCAGGTTTACTGCAATCCTCATTAAACAAGAGCAGTGGCTGGTGTGGCTTCTGCAGACCAGCCCTCCTGCCTGTGCAGAAAGCACTGAGCATACATTGGTTTCTTTACACAAAATCACTTTCATTGTTCAATTCTAACAACTGAACTAATATGATATAAACAGACACAAAATTCACACTGCCAGCTTCATAAACAAGTCTTTAGCCTTGGCCACAAAACATCCCCAAAAGCAGCACTCCTGCCTGGCATTAACTCATTCACAGTAGCCTGGAGAAGAAAACCTTTCTACCACCTTGAAGTAAAAAACATCTGCCCAAAACCAAACCACTGCCCTCAAAACAATAAACCCACAACTGCCAAGGTGAAGATGCCAGCCCACTGCTTCATGGAAGTATTTCTGCCCAAAGGGCACACTCTTCAGACAGGCACATTTTTCTTAAGAGTCCCAAACAATAGGGAGATGCATAAGTGATAAGATGCCAAGAAGAATGAGGCTGAATTCTGAAAGAGGGGATTTCAGAAAGCTGTGTGTCCCCCTTCTCTATCCCTGCAAGAACAGGGAAAGGTGCACAGCTCCCCAGCTGACCTGCCATACCCTTCCTCTTTAATCAGACTGAAATATTTAAATAAGGGCATAGCAAAAAGGCATCATTAAAAAAGCAGGGCACACTAATTCTTGAACAGAAATACATAATTCATAACGAAAGTTCCCAGTTTGTCAAAAACCTTAAATTCCTAATGCTCCAAATTCTTTGTGAGCCATGTCCTATATGACAGGTTCAATATGACACATCCCTGCAGGCCAGCACAACCTTCTGCCTGCACTAACAGGTCTAGTGGATAGCAAAAGGGACTTAGGATCGGCCTTTTAAAAGAAAACACGATTTGGATTACTCATCTAAGAGCACTAGTTATGCAAGTTTCTGTGTCAAAAGAGTTTCTGGAGGAAGAGTGATCTGTGAAAACAACATTATAATTTTTGCTCCAATTAAAGTAACTGTAGGAGTAGGCATGTTCTGTTAGAGCTTGGTTTTGGTAGGAAACGTGGTCAACTAGCAGAAGATTTGGCCGTGGAGGTCTGACCAAGCCATTCCAGAGCTGGTACAATGTGCAAATGGTCCAGCTTCCATACCAAGGAAACTTTTATACACATTCCTGACTGATTCCTGCACTGAGAAGTCAACACTCAGATCCTGAGGTGTTTGTTAGCACCCGGCAGGGGGGAACATCAGTGTTGAGCTGGTTTTAAAAGAATTAACAGATTTTTGTTGTGTGCAGAGTGGAACCACCACTGCTGCATCTCTGCAGTGTGACAGAGAGGAAGAAAAGTGTGTGCCAGAGATCCAGTCAGGATATGGACCATCTTTGGGGTTCAGCTTGCTTTGATTGCAGAGAGAAACAAAATTGGGCCCTTGAGAGCGATAAAGTAAAAGGTGATAAAAATGAAACAAGATGAATCACTGAAGACCTCACAGAAAAAGATACCAGAACAGGTATCCATCCAAAGCAATGGAAAGATGAATTTCCAGCATGGAAAAAAGTGCTAAGCAAAGCACAACTACACCAGGAAAAACATTTTATTAGAAACAGATTTGTTAAAAAAAACCAAACAACCCCAAACTATTTTAAAAACCAGTTTTCAACACTGCTGCAAACATCTCAAAAGTTTAAAAGGATGATTCTTCTTATTCTCCATATATTACCATATCATTTAGCACAGAATAAAGACCCATCAGTTTAATTATACAGCTAAAGACAGGTGGTTGTTGTTGTTTGCTTTGATGGTGATGCACTGCAACAATAAACAGGCCTGTTATTTCTATATTAGCATATGGGTTCTTTCTTTGATGATATAACACCTGTGGTTACAGTGTATGTTGAACCGGAGGAAAAACCTCCTGGAAACATCTCCACAGACTTAAGATTTCAAATTTAGAGCAACAAAAGCTCTGCTTGAGTCCCCTGTTGTTGGAAGGAACAGCAATTAATTATCAAAAAAGGAACCAAAACGTTACCATCAATCCTGCTGACAAGAGGTGCTGGTGGTTGCAGTGGACAGGGACAATTATGCACATATCACAGGGCTACATACAACTTCTGAATTACAATTACACCAGGAAATTCACTATAAATATCACAGATGAATACCGCTGAAAAACATTATCTGGACTGGCTTGAAACATATGTTGCACTAGTGCTGGGGGGAAAACAAAACATACACCAACTTTGGAAAAGATGCGTGTCCAAGCAACATGTATGTTAAAAAATTCCATATTTCCGAAGTCTGTACAAGGAAAACACCCAAAAAATCAAAAATAAAAATCTTGTGCTGCAATAACTAATTTTATTTAAGATATTTAGTATCAAATGTTACTCATATTACTAACACTTAGTAAGAAAAAGTTTCCAGTTAGAAATTTTTCAAGTGCAAGTAGAAGAAATGCACCCTTGAAGGTTTTCCTGATGGAGGTAGTCATGACCATTCTGATGAATTCAGCAAAAGAGGATGATCAAAGGGTGTTTGCAAGATGTGCTGCAACTTGAGCAGCCATCACTGGGGCAGATGGGCAGGCCAAGACTGCTCATCACCTGCATCATTCTCAGACTCTCTCACTGGCAGTGCCATTCCCCCTCATATAAATCCATTGAGAACAATGTAGATAGAAGAATAAGGAAATTAAAATCACAGCAGAGAAATTATAATCTAACTGGGAAAAAAAACCCAAAACATTTCTTTGAGGTGGACTCTGAAATCGGATACTGCGTGGTATTTTACATCAATATTTTAATATAAAGTAGGATAAATGTCCTGGGTGTCTGCTATAATGGGTTAAATTGTATTTAGAAAGAGGTAGAGGAGGGACTCCAACTGAGCACACCTGTAAGACCAATTGAAGTGACCTGGCCCTTCTTTGTGCTAAAAAAACCACTTGGGTGAACAGAAAAATGACTAAAGAACAATCTGTACACAGGAAATGGAGAAGGAATAAAGAGGATTAAAATTGGAAGGTGATCATTAAAGTGATGCTAAGAAATCCTATCAATATAGATTCAAAGATGGAAAATTCAGCAAACAAACTTCTGTAGTTGGCGTTTCTTATTCTCAGCCTGGGTTTCATCAGTGGATCTCAAAGCAGTTTACAAATATTAACTGATGAAATTTGTTCTTCTGCCATTTTCCCATTGACAAAAATCACACGTGTTAATGCAACTAAGTAATGAAATATAGTTTTTGTCATGAAGATTTGAAAAGCTTTTGGTTGGATGTTCTGTTTCAAAATGTCATCTCTAAAGTTTTCTAAAGTAGCTTTAGAAAGGAAAGTTTGCAGGCTGCCCTTAACACATACAATTTCCATCAGCAGGGAGTTTTTATCAATCCTCTGGTGTCCCAGTAAAAAAAGTACTGATCACTGAAAATAACTATATGATACAGACCTAATGGGCCTTTAATTCAGTCCTTACTTGTTAGATATGAAATTGCTGAGCTTAGAATTACAGCTTGCTTTAGGTTTGTTGGTCACATCCTCATCTGCCATAAATTGGCATCCTCACTGATTTCAACAGGCTTCTAATACTTTATTCCAGTTGAATAAGAGGACAAATACCACTTATGAACATGCCCACTGTGGTCTCATAGCACACAAAATTTAGAAGTCGCTCTATTTTAGATAGCCACTGTTAAAACAACAAAAAAAGACACAATATAGCCTAGAGGGGTATAATAGTATTCTGCAATTATGCTACCTTGACATCATTTACCACTTCTGCTACAACCTCCTTTTTTCTTTGCCATGTTCCTATTCTTCCAGAAAATAAAATCTATAATATGTAATAATTTAGAATTAATACCTTGATTCCCTAGATCCTTTAATGAATTCAAATGCACCTAGGGAATCCAACCGAAGACATCTGTTCATGAATAGTGAGAATTATTACCAAGTCCTGGTGGAGACGGCAAGATGCCATCTCTTCCTGAAGTACCTCCCAGCTGAGAAATCAACTGTCTCCTGGCTGAATTTCCTTGTGTCAAGGTTTTTTCCCGTGTTATGTCTCTTGGGATTACTTACTAACAAGAGCTCCCTCCCAAACTTTTACAACCCCCAGAAATGGGGAAGATGAGCCTGGCATTCTTTTTGTTGTCCAGCTACACGTGCATACTACCTTTATCATATAAAATAATGATGGCCTCAATTAATATTAATTACTACTCCAAACTTTCACAAATCCCTTTTTAATCATCTTTGGGTTTAACTGATTTACCCTAAACCCCTCTGACTGCCAAGAAATTAACATTTCATTAGACAAATCATAACCTACCCTCTATTCTCCAAAATCCAACCCATCTGGAAATATTCTACCTCATCAAATGTCAGGCTTGCACAGTATAATGGAAAACTACTTTTATTTAAAAACCACACATACATACACATAGCAAGTGTGATGCATCTATACTTAGAGATGCAGATCTAGAAATATCACCACACCCACATCCCACCCACCACTCACTACATTCCAGAAGATGTCCACTGCCTTTACCAGTTACCATCTTACTTCTTCCTCACTCTTTGCAAATCTTCTCTCCCCCTTCCAAACATCCATCAGAGATTAATTTACCTCTACTGTCAGAAATGTAAACCATCAGCAGCTTGTTATATTGAAGAGGTTAAATGAAACTTTTGACATGACTTGTGTTTAAAATCCATCTTTAGCTGATGGCATGTCATCAGCTAGAAAATGTGTAATCAGGAGAGCAGACCTGAAAGTCTGAAAAGTCAGAGAATGCAAAGTTCTGCTGGAGGCTTTTCTTTCCTCTTTCTTTTTTTTTTTTTCTTCTTTAATTTAACAAGTTCTAAAATATATTTTCTATTTTTGGCTTCAAGTGTGGCTATGGTCTGAACAGTGACTGTGTAAAAATGGCACTTTCCTACTCAAAAGATCTGCTCCTTCTATGCATTCTGAGAAAAAAAAAAAAAAAGCTGCTCAGAAAAGCTATGGACCCAGTCTCCAGATGGATAATCAAGGTATGGGAAGCAACATCCATTCAAGACCTGCCCCTTGATTTTCTTTCTTTGTAATTTGTTAGGCCCACAGAAATAATAGACATAGAAATGCATATGTTTTAATCTTTCTCTAAATTGTCATTTTGTCTTTTGTTTGTTCGGTTTTGTCCTTTTACAAGTTCCTGTTAACAGCTGTCAACAGCACATCTGATGGTTCAGGAAGGATGGGACAATTACAACATTTTGTTCACGCACATCCAACATTACATACCAGACTGAGGAGCATCCCTTGTGCCTTTCAGCACCCAAAGGGCTCAGACTCACATGGGGATGTTACCCAAATTCTACTTGAAATCTTATTATCTGACCATGCATCTTGGCTGGACCTTTATGTCCCCAACACCAGCCTCAAACCAGCCTTATGGACAAAAACATTGAGGAACAAATTGCAACGAGCTTGTCCACCTTCAGGTCATGGTCCAAAGAGCACAGCACGTGCAGCTACTCCCTGAGCATCCCTCACACCCCTCTGCATCCCTCACACTGATAGGATCGTGCATGAAGGATGATGATCATGCAGGAGGGCACAGCAGGGAGGCCCCACAGAGCCCAGGCAATCTGCTTTGCCCCCAGTGTGCAAAACCACTTATTTTAGCTCAGTCCACAGTGGTTATATGAAGACTCTGAGGACCCTGTTTCCCAGGCAGTAGTACAAGTCTGTGGGCTCACACTTACAGGACACCAGCTCCTCACATCTCCCCACTCCAGGAGCTCTCCCTGCACGATTTCTAATGAACCAGCAAGATACAGCAACTGCAGAATCCCAAAAGACCTATTCCTGTTGATTGCCAGACTACACTCACCATTTAATTCCTGCACCAGCTCCTCTTTGACCCCACTGGCTCACAGCCAAATCACCTCCAATTCATCCACTGACCTGTGAAGCACAGATTTGGGATGTTCAACCTCTGTTTGATATTATACATGTTCTGATCTGTTCAGTGTTTTTTCATGCTTTCTGACTCACTTTTATCCATAGTACTTTCATTCCCCACTAAATTATCCCAATGCATTTCATTAAAATATCTCATCATCAGAGGTATTATTCTCCACTTTCTACCTCTTTTACCTCGTGTGGATTGATTAAATCAGCATGATGGTAGCTGAGTAGTGTTTAGGACTCAGTGTGACCACATCTGATTTGTTCATAAAGGATTTTCCTTTCTCTGGATGCCAGGGGGGTGCAACCTGATGTTCACTTATTAGTGCCTTTTCTATTTAGAAAATCAGTTACCAAAATTGTTCCAGGTTAGTTTGTTTAATCAAAAGCATCAGATAAAATTAACACAATATTGACAGAAAGAGAACTTTAAACTCTGCAACTGTGCCAGTATTAGCTGCTCCAAGGTAATTCTTGGAGTCTCGTTCTAACTTGCAGCAAACTTGGGATAATAATACCTTAATATTAATAATACCTTAAATTTATACAGCAGTTGTTCTCCAGAACTATCCAAAGGCACTTCAGTGACTATATATAGTCATTATGTCACCTACCACCAAACTGTGGCTACCTTAGGATGGAACAAAGCACTCACTTCCAGCTCCCTGCATCTTTTAAAATGAGATTGGAAAAGAAAAATAATTTCTCCATCATTTCAGGTAACCAGTTAAGTAAACAGAGGGCTGATCTCCAGGAGAACATTCACAGGACAGCTCGCCCCAGTCCTGGGCAGTGTTTCCATACTTGGTTAGGTGTCCCAAGTGCCTGGGATATTTGTGTTTTCTATGTACATAAAATACCTGTTGTCTCTCTTAGTGGGGATGTCTCAACCTGCCACAAACCCATGAAGGGAGGATAGTGCCCAGAAAACCAAACTGCACCTCAAACTCCTTAGAATGAATGTCTTTTCCATCTTGTCAGTCCACAAAGCCATGGCTTCCCAATATTTGCAATTCCAAATCTTTTGTGTGTTCAGTTATTTTCATGGTAATTTGCACCAAGATTTGAGCCTTTCACCATGTGCTTGTCACTAACTGCCTTGCTGATAAAAGTGGGAAGATTTCATCTTGTTCCTAAGTCCCTGCTTGCAAAAATACCTCTTTTTCTGCATGCAAACAGCAGAATTTGTTGAGTGAGAAGCCTTATTTCTACATGTGCTCTTCTCTCTCTCTCTCCCGCCCGCCACAGTCCCTACATGGCTACTCGGTTTCTTGGCTACAGCAGCCACCAGCAAGTTAACAACATGTCCCCCTACATGCTTGGCGAGGCTCCACGACGTATCTGCTGGCCCATTCTCTTGCTTGAGAAATGCTAAAAAGCATTGCTGGCATTTACATGTCTCATTGCTGCGCTGCCATCGGCCCAAACACTCCTTCCCTTCCCTTCCCTCCGGGTACCCAGCAGCAGGAGCACGCAAGGAGCATCCTGCCCCAGCCTCACGTGGTAATTCCAGCCTCAGGACTGAATGGCCAGGCTTGCTGGAAGCTTGCTTTGGATACAGGCTTTAGAAACACGGCCTGTAGCGGAGAGAGCCGTGGCAAAATTATGGGATGCGCCACGATTTACAGCACTGGTGATCTGCCACGAGAAACTGCTTCAGCCATATGGTCTCGCTCCAGAAATAAACTCATTACACCAGATAAATACTGTTTCTGGGCATAGGAGAAGCATTTATCCTCTCTGGAAAGATGCAGCATGCCTCAGGACATGGCAAGAAGCCTGGGATCAGATGACCCAGCTGTTCCCACCAAGTGGGATCACCCTGAGCTGGTTGGTCCTTGTAAAATCTCCAGTTCCTATTGTCTCCCCAAAACCAGGTCTTGCTGCCGAAGCCTTAACCTCATTTGGATGTGGGCAACCAGTGGAGCTGGAGCAAGGCCGTATTTAGCCTTTTATGGTCAGACTGAACCAGAGAACAGCTACTTAAGGCATCTTTCCCCACAGTTGAGGCACATGCAATTAGATGATGGCAACAGCATTACAGCATTGGGAAAATGCTTGATCAGAGCTCTCATACCTGTTGGAGCAAAGTCCCCATGGGATGTTTACAAATGGTTTGTTAAAGCAGAGTCCCAAGCATGCACATGGCACCCAGACACCGCCAGCACCGGTTAAGGTGATGTGTATCCATTTGTATATACACAATTTGTAACACACAATTTTCACACTTGGTGTTCTGCGGAGTGTGTGAGGTGGCACCAGGCTCTGGTGGCATTCGGTCCCACAGAGGTGCCATGAACACATCAGAGCACCTGATGTTGGCAGCGAGCTGTGAGTGTCACTGCAGGGCCAGTACTGCCTCCAAACGGAGCAGGACCTGGGTGATTAACTCTTAAAGGAAGGCTGCATCGTGCTCCAAGGTAATTTTACTCTGGCATTGATTTGAGGTGCAATTTGAAATTCATGACAATCTATGTAAATGTGCTTGTGACACTGAAGAGACACACAGTGCGGATTATGCGTGACATCTTAAGAGCACACAGATTTTTTCATAAATACTTATACAATGTCTGCCTTTTAGACATCCTGGACGTTCTCTGGTCTCGGGTTACATCCATCACGTTTTAAATAACCCCCATGACTATATCAATACAAAAGAATTTAGTTTGGCTTCTAATTCTATCTGCAGATTTAATAATCTTCTCCATGTAAATGTAGCAGAGAATAAGATATTTAAGGGTCACAGGTACTGATCGCCCATCTTTTAAAGTGGGAAATGTAAGAGGAAATGGAAACGGTGAGGAGGGGAAAGGAAATGCTGGAGAAAGGAGGAGAAAGCAGCATTCCCTCCCTCACTTTATTTTCCCTCTGTATTGATAAAGTTGCTTGACCACAAGGAGGACAGTGGTGATATTCTGCTGTTTCTTAGCACAGCATGGCCTCCCAAACATCAATAAAATGCCCATGAAGAAACAGGGACAGACAGTGATCTCCTAAAAGCTGACACTGCAGGTAACCCTAAAGGGGTTAAATCCAAAACGAGTCACAGTAAGAGGCTCTTTCATGAGTGAGATAAATATGACTAAAGCACTTTTACTAGAGACAGTTAAAAATAAAATCTTAAAGAAGAAAAACCTGCATTCATTTTACCCGACAGACACTATTATTTCTAGATATTTCAGATTCATTTGCAAGTTAGGAAAATTGCGGCTGGGGGAAAAAAAAACCTTCTAGCAATCCCATTTACAAGCAGAAATTCTACTGTGTTGAGTCATAAACTGCCCCCTTGCCTCAGCTGTATTCGGCTCCGGAGTTCAATCTATCCTTGTGCTCTTTCCTCACCTCATTTAGCAGTGGGGATATCTTTTGGATTAATTAGCGCAATCCTCTCACTCAATAACAAGCAATTGTTTTCTGGTCAACCATTCTGCGTAGTCGTTGTCTGTGACCCGTGGAGGCTCGGGCTGTTTTTGATGCGCGATTACCGCGGCCGGCCGTGGGCGCTGCGCGGAGCGCGGAGCCGCTTCCCGGCTTTGCATCGTTCGGCGATGCCGGCAGAGGGCAGGCAAGCAGGAATAATCCCAGCCGAGCAGGGATACTGGCTCCAGGTATTCCTCACATCAAACAATTGGCCTCAAACCCTTTTTTTTGTTTTGTTTTTTGTTTTTCCTATCCCCCTCTCCAGTTTTTCCCACCCCTCCCGACACGCGCATCCCTGGCAGGGCAGCTCGCTGTTTCTTAGCCCAGCTGAAGCAGAGGCACTGCACTGCCCAGGTAACTGGTGAGATTTTTAAAAGGCTTGTTTACTAGAAGAAAAAAAACCATCCTGACAAAGTGACAACCAGAGTGGTAACTGGTGTTTGCACAAGCCTCCAGCCTTACTGCGTGATCCAGCTCCAGTGAACGGCATGAATGAAGCCGTGCTTTTTATCTTCAAATTATAACAGCAAACAAAGGGGAATGTGTTTTTGCAGTGGAAGAACTGGTAGCTAAACCCTCGCAGGAGGGTTAAGACCTAGGGCTCAGTCTTGAAAATATTCATTCATGGAAAGCTTGAGGCTTGTATGACTATCCTTCATGAACTTACACATGGATGTCTTCTGCAGATATTTATAAGTACCAACAATGTAAAGATAAAATTTATTAATCCTTCTTACTAAATAAAAACTTCTAATTTCTTAAAATTTGTGTGTGCACATATATATTTATAATTGCTTGGAACCTTCTAAGGAAATGTTTCCTTTTCTTAAGAAAAAATCATACTTGAAATAGAATTTCAGCCATCAGAAAAGACTGTGACAGTCTTTTCTGCAAACAGCAAAATAACACTAAAACATCATCTATGTTAGGGAAAAGCATTCAGACTGCTCCTAGGAAGTTACAGGGATTGAGCTGAAAGGCTCCAAAGTACTGGGAATTTTCAGCATAGTTAGGAGTCAATGTGTATTCCAACCCATTTCACTTTAATAGGAAGATTGCTTATGAAAACTCCTTACTCTTTGCTCCAGCTTGAAAAGAAAATAAATTTTAAATTTTTTTTAAAAATCTTGGTTTGAGCAACCAATTAATTAAGAGTGCAAATGTGACCAAGATGCTCACTCTGAGTTGGACATTTTACTATCTCCTGACCACATTTTCCTCCTGCTGTCAAACCCTGAGAGCGTGGGAATGACAACAGGGATGCTGCTGGATCTCCTGTTCTCCAAGGCCAGATCCTGCTCCCCTTCCTCATCCTGGGAAGCAGAGCAGGGCCAGGACTTGTCCTGTGATGAGCTGCCCTGGCTTGGGGACAACCTCAGCAAAAAACTTCCACCTCTTCCCAAGCTTTCTCCTCCCCAGGTTTCTGGCCCTGTGGTTCTGTTACATCATTTTTTCTTTACTCAACCAAGCCCAGTCCTTGGCTCTGCTTGGCTTGTGTTTGAAGGCACTAAGGGTTTTTTGGGAACAACAACAAGACCTCACCTCTAACCCTGCTTTAAACTGTCATCTACAGGGATGGGTAAACTGAGGTATTCACAACCTCTCTGGGATCCAGTGGCCACAGGGAGGGACCCCCACACCCCTCCTGCACCCACCGAAGCAGAGATGGGACATCAGCACCCCTCAAATACCAGCCACGGATGTGTCCTTGGTCTTGCAACACCACAAAGTTATCCCAAATTTTGGCTAATTTTGGAGAGAATATGGACTAGTTTTAGGTTATTTTACAGATTCATCACTGGGTGCATCCCTCTATCACCTCACAAAGGACAGTGGTTGTTTTCTTCTCTCCTTTTTATAAGCAGCAGGCAAAGCTACTGTCAAAAGAATGTTTTTACAGTAGTGGAAATAATCAGTGCAAGGCTAGTTTTTAACTGCTCCTAAAGTGCTTGGAACATTAAACAATTATTTATGAACACTTGAAACATTAGCTGTTCCACTTGAAACCATTGGCAGGGCTTTAATAACAGCCCAAGCAATGCTCTGGAAGCAACACCAAGGACTCTTGCTAGTCACAAACCCTTTATTTCATTTTTAAAGCTGCTGTTACTGCGCACCAAAATTAAAAGGTTTATCACTATGATTAAAACAAAATCTCATCACCAGCTTGAGTATCTATTCCCTTCAATGCTCCACTGAGACATTCCCTTCATTTTTTGACTGCTTGGTATGCCTTTGCTTTTTCCTAAAACTAGTTATTCCTGGGGAAAGCTTGACTGGGGCACTGCCTACCCTCTCTCCCAGGATTTGGGTGTATTTTCACATCAAGGAGGCCAATTGACACCAGGTTAAATAGATTTTCTAATCAGCATTGCAAACTCTTTGGTAATGCAAGTACCCTAAACTTCTACTAAAATAAAACTCTTTCTGGTAGGAGAGGGAAAGGGGAATTCAATGACAGATTTCTCAGTGACAGCAAAGACCACATTTACTGAAGTTTGCAGGTGTGCTTGTTCCTGCAGCTCATGTTACCCAGGGAAACAAAAGCCTTCAACCTTCTTAATTTGATTTATTAACATCAAGATGTTCCAAGCCAAAGCAGAATCCCATTACGTGGGGAGCAGCACAAACACGTGGCCCCGTCCCTAGGATGGCACCTTTGAAGAGAAAGGAAAGGAAGAGGCTTTCCCATTTTGGAGTGAGGAAATTGAGGTATAAAGAGATTGATACCCAGGTAGGGAGATGTGTGCCTGTCCTCCAGAAGGGAAACCCAATCCTTCATCACCCTACCTGTGCTCCTGGGTCTGGTACTTCCAAGCAATACACACCCCAAAATTAACCCTTTCAAGTATCCAGCAACCTAAACCTGCCCTACATGAAGACCCAAGGAGGGAGGCATTTCACAATCCCCTTTTAAAAAGCAGTTTTTGGCCAGAATGTGAAAAAGCTCTGGCCCTGCTCCTGGGAGAGCACAGCAGACTTTGGTCCACTGTAGCCAAGTACCCAACAGGGTTCCTTTGTCATTCCTCATCTTGTGGTTATGGTGCTGCTCACAATTAGATTTATTAATTAATTTTTGCACAGAGAAGGATGGATGCAAGCAGGGGGCAGAAAGGTGTTTCCCACCTTGACAAAAAGTTGTTGGCTGTTCAGTGAAGGAATCAAGCAGTGGTCACTTGACCACGTGTGACAAACCCAAGCCTTACCAGAAAGGCCATATTCTACTGGATCAAAGAGAAAGCAGGCAGCATGGTGTTAAGAAATAACTGAGGCAGAAAAAGCAGCATAAAGAATCTGAAAGACATGAGTGCCTGAGGAAATGCAGATTTTGGGGAATCTGTGAGTAAACAGGCATATGACTGACTGAGCCAAAATATATACAGGATTTCACAATATTTAAATCATGGATCTTTGTGTTCTTAAAAATAAATTAAAACTATACCAAGGCTTACACATGGGGATCTGATGGAGGCTGGGTGCTACCAAACCTGCAGCCAAGGGCCTCATCCTGCAGTCCCCACAGGAGCAGGGCTGGGAGCTGTGCACAGCCCCTGGGGACTCACACCGACACCAGCGGGAGCAGATAAACCAGCAGAGAGTGGCTTTAATCTCCCACACGAAGAACCCTAACAGCATTTGAGAATCACACAACAGAACATGCATTATCTACCATGGCCCCTGTGCCCTCTTTCTAAGGTGGCTGTTAACTTGGGGAAGGTACTGTGCCAAAGGAGCGGAAAAACGATTTGATCACATTCAGTGATATTGCTGAGAGCAACAGGGAAAGACATTTGAAAAAGTGGCTTGCAGTCATTTATATACCTCTTTCCACATGTTAACCATTTTTACTTTCAATAACCATGCACCAGCGCTCTTGCTGCATTACCTTATAACTCCTTTTCTTCTTTATGGTCCTTTGTGGACACATTTTCACCTGTTTAAATCTCTGCAAATCTACTAGGAAAAAAAATGAGAGACATACACACAGGTACTCTGTCCTAAGTTATAAATATATTAGGGACATACAAATGTCATCAGAGCCCTCAAATGCAGCTTCACTGGCTCCCACTACAGAGACACATCGTTACTTGCTGGAAATGCACCAGCCAAAATCTGCGAATGTTCCTAGGACTGGTGCTTCTCTCTCACTCAGGTAATTTTTTACTCAGTAGGTTTTGATCTTATTAAAAGAGCTACTCCTTGCATTACAACTCTCTGCTGCTCTGTTAGTTTTCCCTAAGGAGATGTAAAGCCTGCTTTGCTTGTATTGACAAACAAAGAGTAATTATCTTGTTGCAATTCTGGAGTGGAAGTCTTGGATTTTCAGGTCTGCCAACAACTTCTGAAAACTTACCAGAAGTTTGGCTGCCCAGATCAAGGGCAACATTCTTGTAAACCATGAATTTGCAGAAAAAAAGACAGACAGCTACCCATGCTTCCTCTCTCTTCCTAGCTTAGGTCCACTCACTCCTCCTCTCTTAACTCCTCTGTCATCTCCTGCAGGTGCTGGACCGAGCTTATCTTGCTCATCTGTGACACAGCTATATAAATAACAAAAGTATCTGCAAAACCCCTCAGGCTCTTAGTCACCTGCCATTATTCTTGCTGACTTGGAAGAGATTTTGGATCCTCCCTGAATTATATTTTCAGAAAGATGTTGACCCTTCTCTAGACATCTGTGATCACCATATGTTCAGGAGGGCTCAGCATCTGGAAACGGTGGCTCTTTGGGAGTGTGGCTGAACCTGCCACTCCTGGAGATGCTGACTCTTGTGATGATGTCTACCCCAGCTTTAGACATGGAAAAGGAAGTGGATACACCTGGAATAAATTCAGATTGAAAAGGCAGTTTACACCTTGTGTAGGACTCTTCCCAAGTGCCTCTGAGATCCCTGGTACACACATCTTACACAAGGTACTTCTGAGTTTAAAGGTACTCCTTTTAACATGGCAAACTGAACCACTCCATTTCCATGGTGTCCCTCTAGTCACACTCCCAATATTGGGTAGAAACACTGCTTCAGATTTCAGTAGGATTTTGGGAAAACACCCTATAAAAGGGGGTGGATTCTTTCTCACTTTCCGTATCCTTTCTGATGCAATTCCTGCAAGCAGATAAAGCTGGGAAATCCTTGCACCTATGAGCAATCCAGTAAGAAAAGCTGAGATCTATGCAGACATTAAAAGTGTTGGGTAAAGCTTTGGTAAAGCATCTATTCAGCAGCCAGAACCACATTCTTTTTACTCAAATTCCTTGTCCTTAGCACTGCCCTCAGTAGAAGATTTTCCTAAAGGGATGGACTGCAAATGCAAATGGGTTGCTGTGCAGCAAATAGCTTTATCAATCATTTCATTTGCAGTCCAGAAGTACCAAAGAGCTTTGCAATTCAAAATGTTAACACACAATCTCAGACCCAGGGAACTTGCCACTTAGAACTGAAAGTATATGACAAAGAAAAGGAATGAATAAGATGCTCAGGGTGAAGATGCAGAGAATAAATTTAAATTAATCTATATTTTAGGACCCTGAGTGCTAGCTATGGTTCATCTCTTTCCCAGTTATTGATCAAGTTGTAACTTACTAGTTCTTTATGAAGGAGACAAGACCATTATACTACTACGTATGTTTGAGAAATCAAAATACCACCAGCATATGAAGTAGTTGGATTTCCAGTTATGAAACACACGTTTGACTCCTAAGAATGCTGGAGGCTGAATAAAGGTTAAAAACTCAGAAATAATATTGTTCCTGCAACTTTTGCAAAAATCTTTGAAAGATGAATTTAGCAATATGTGGCTTTTAATGGTGTTACATTAAACAGCAGGATTTCCATATGGCGTGAATCTGCTGAATTGTATTGAAGATGGGGATTTTGTTCCAAATTTCTATGGCATTCTGTGATTGTGTCATTAGATACCCGCAAGCCTTTGCTACAATGAAGAGTACAGAATGTGCCAAGTAAAACAATCTTGAGTGTGCCTTCCAAGGGAAAATACTGAGACTAACGTTTAAAATTCCCCAGCCCCATTTTCTTTGAGACGCAGCGAGTTCTTTTTGTTAGAAAAGGGTTAAATGGAAATGTGTCATTTTCATAATAATAATGTGTTTTATATTGAAATTTGTTCTTCGCGTCTTTTCTTTTCAGTGTAAGTGTTGGTGTGTATGAGTGATATGAGGATAAGTTTGTGAGGGCAATTACCCATTATTGTTGAGTAGCTGAGTAGTCCCCTGAGCAAACTCATGCATAATTTGTTTGTTCATAAGATACTGTAGAGCTGAGGCTGCAGTATCTTCTATGCCCCAGCTTATGGGAAAATGGAAGCTTTTTCCCTCTACTCTGCATTTCTTACCCTATTGTTTGAACTCTGATCATCCTTCTTGCCCCTCTATTATGGGCACCTTCACTGAATAGGAATCGCATATCAAGCGGGTGAAGGTCAGAAATACATCATATAAAAGGGGAAACAGTAAATTCCTTTTACAAGATTCATTATGATAATCATGTCCAAATACGTTATTAGAAGCATTAAAGAAATCCTTTTCTAATTTATTTTTGTGCCTCTTACTATCTGCATATCCCTGTTATCTGGGAGAAACAGTGTGGTCTGCAAAGTTGAGGTTACAAACGTGCAGTGGTCTTGGGATAGACAGGACTGGCTTGAGATACAACTTCAATGTTAAACAATTTTCCACATTTTAAAAAATTCTAATCTTTCCTTACATGGTTTTCTCCTCTTACAGCTCTCTCTTCCTTTATCTGTGAGAGGACTTGCCCTTTTCCTCAGGTAGCAGAATCCCTATTACCTCCTTCCCTTGCACACACTCCAGCAGCGATTTCTTGCTTTACTGATCAGCTCTTGAGCAGCTTCACCCTGGAGAAGCCCCACAATTTAAATGTTGCTGTCTGCACCCTTCTTCTCTAAAGAGCTGCACACATTTAACATCAGGCTGTCTGGGCAATGTGTTTTGTTATTAAAATTGCTGTAATAGGAATGTGAGCTTTTCAAAGTGATTCATAAGTGCACTAAGACAACTGTGTGCCTTCATTTGCAAGGGTTTTCCACCCACCTTTTTTGTTTCTAAGCCAAGGCAGTTCTATCCTGTACCACAAGGAGGGAAGCAGGCTGATAAACAAGACATCTTAGTAGGAGATACAGATATTTGTTGAAACATCAGTTTCTTACAGGATTTAACACTTTCTGTTATCCAAACTCCACTTATTTTTGCACGGGGGTCACAACTTTTTTATCAGTAGCTGCTCAGAAGTTGAAGGCAGCACCAGAAACAGGGACATACCAAACTATTTGGCATTGCTGCCATGCCATATTTTGGAAACTTTTGGTTTAGGACATTTAAAGGGTTTCTACCAATGCTGCTAAGACATGACATTTAAGAACCATACCTACAATCTTTAAGTACATTTCACTAATTGTGTAACTGATTTAGGGTGAGATTTTCACAAGATATTAGTCTTGTAAAACCAGCAGAAAACTTAACACTAGGTTTATCCTTCTTTAGGAGCAGTACTAGACCAACACAAAGCACTGGACAATCCCAGTGTCACATTTTCCTGTTTGTACAAAGCATTATAATCTACAATTAATTATATCTATATTTCACCTCTACCAAGCACTTGTTTATCACAACAAAATGCTTTGTTCTGAAAATAATAGTACAAACAGGAGAATGAAGCATCAACCTCCAGATGTCAAAATTATATATTTTCAAATAATTTTAAATAACACAACCGATTGGACAAGAGTCTTATTTCTTCATTAGATGCTTTATGTGCATTCCCTCCTGTTGGTAAACTATATCAGAATCTAGCTGAAGCAAGATCATAGTTTCTCTAATATAATTTGCATCATCTTGACTTTGGAAGAAATGCTGGACCAACAATGTTCATCTGTCCCTTTTGTAGCTCTCCTTGGGGAAATCCAGCATAAGACATTTGTCAAAGCAGCTCCCAAACTCACTCACACCTGAACAGAATGAACTGAAAATTGAACAACATAATTCCATATATGAAAGAGGGGAAAAAAAAAAATCTGTGAAGTGCCTGAATTCAGTTAGAACTTGTAACTGCTTGTAACCTATGAAGATGCACTAAGTATCCTCATTCTAGCTCCAGAGAAATTAAATACTCCAAGAAGTTCCAATGTAGGGCTCACAGACTTGCTTTTCCCTGATGAAATTTCCCAAATAAATACATTGGGGTTCCGGAGTGATTTAAATGACAAAGCCAGTCATTAATTTTGGTTCAAATTTTGGATGAGCCTTCCAAGACTTTATAACACCTTCTTTCACACATGGAACTTTGCCACCAGAGCTTTTATCTCCTCTTTTGCTCTGGCTGGTGTTATTAGTACCAGAAATGCTGTTTGGATGGAAAGAGGAAATGGAGGTATAGCTAATTTCTTAAAAGGTGGGGCCATTAATCCTTTCAGAGGAATATTTGGATCTCAGGAATGTAGATCCTCTCAGGCTGGTGGCTCTCAGTTACAGATGAGCCTGAGCACACACTCTCTGAAGCCAGTTCCATCACTGCACAGCCCTTGGGTGAAAGGTGAAGGGACAGATTTTGTGAAGAAAATAGCAGAGTGCAGAACTGGATATATTTGAAAAGAGGTTTCAGGGCTGTGATTTCTGGGGTCAGGGCAGCCCTACTGTGCCCCAGAAAGAACTGCCCCTCCTCAAGGTTTGCATCAGCCGACCATGAGCTGCCAATATCAAATGTCAGTGTGGATATGGGAGGGAAAATAGTTATAAAACACATTGGTTATGGATAACAAGGCAACTTGTGCCTAGAACTGAGACATTCATTGAGATCGTGAGCAAGAAACAGGGAAGTGGTGGGACAAAAAGGCCTTAAACAGATAATTAACTATGCAGAAAATGTACATTTTCCCCCCACCATCCTCTGGTGACCCTAAAAATTATTCTGCAAAGGGACTGATCTTTTATTAAAAATAGAGTCAGTCAAAGAGCTGCCTGCACTTTGTGTTTCCCATATCCATGGATCTCTAAGGGTTTGTATTACCTGGGAGAGCAAATTCACAGACAGAAGAACAGACCCTGAAATTCATAGGACCTTCCCTGTTCACTGTCCTGTCAGCTTTTCTTTACATTCCTATTGAGTTTTACTTTAAACAAATTAAATACTCAACAGCCTGAAAATATACATGGTACTAATTATGATCATCCTAAGGTCTCTATAGGTGATTTACACAGATCCCTCAGCATGCAAATGGTTAAACAAAGGTCTGTCTTTTCAAGGTCCTTAGCTGGTAGCTGGGACTTGCACTACCACATCTTAGCTCTAAATCATTATTAGTTACTTGAATTTTTAGTGTAATCTTTATCACAAGTCTCAAAACAGTGAAAGGAACATGCTCCAAAAGATATGCCATGAAGAACTGCTATGGGGAGAAGAAAAATGTTTCGATCACATCCCCCAAAGCCATATCTAAGGACTAGAAATTTCTATGCAATGGCTCCAGGAGCCAAACAACAACAGGAACAGCCTGACGTGAAAGATGTAGTATCTGAAAACTTGAAAGTAGTTCTTGGTGTCCAAGACAGTTCCATTCCTCAGCAAGAACTCATAAGAGCTCAGAAGACACTGGGGAATCACTTGGAAAATATGACTTGCAGTTAAGCCCTTGATCAATCAGTGCAGTGAAAGGAGCAGTATCACTCCTCGGATGTTAATTAGACACTAAGAGTAATACTCCAGAAAGCTTTGAGAGCAGATTGTGTAAAGACAGCTCCCCATATAAATCATTACTATACCTCAAGTCTGAATTCCCATTAATTATTAAAGCTTTCTAGGCAAGCTAAGCAGATATTTCAAGATGCATATTTCAGAAATTTCCACATGTTAAAAATTAAGTACTGTCAAACAAGCTGGGGCAGGCAATGAGAGCCTTTGGGGCGACCCACCCCAATGTCCTCATGTCACTCATTCCATCTCTGAGCCATGTGTCAGGCTCCACTGTGCCACTGCCCCCTCCAGCCAATGCCTTTTGGGCTCTTTTCCCTGGATTTGGGCATATCTGAGGATGTTCACAAGTGCTCCCTGGTTCTTCAGAGTGCTTTGGGTCAGCAGGGTTTTATATCATGGCACAAACTCAAGGAAAAGGGATGTGAAACAGGGGATTAGGCAGAGAGAGACTATGGAGGGCAGCTTGTGTGAAGAGCTGAAGCCTGGCTAGGTGCTAAGAGTGAGGCTCTTCCCCTCATTCTTCAAATTTCTCTGTGATAGTTTCCTTGCTTTTGTGATCAGACATGGAAAGAAAGAGATCTGGACCAAAGAAGTAATTTGAACAAACCCTTCTGGCAAACTCAAATGTTAAGAGAACTCAGACTAAGCAGATCCATGGACTCTATTCTGGAGTTTAAGTAGAAACAAAAGTCCACTAAAATGTTCTCATTTGAGATGAGGGCATTAAGTCCTCTCTAAGTCCAGTTTCCCAGTAAAGTATTGGAGCAGAGGTCTTGCTGCTGTTTCAACTTAGATTTCCAGTATTTCCAGCTAAGACTAACAGAAATACAGCTTAACATATTCTGAAATAGATCTGCATCCTATGTAGGTATCTCTCATGCTTCTGCAGTTAAATAAAAATAGAAAATCAAGGAATTTTTAGTAATTGCAAATATGTGGGAATACAATCCTCCTATCCTATTTGGTGGACCTTTTTTTTTTTTTTGCATTAAATACAAGTTCTTTATTTGTAAATAAAAAGTAGACTTGCTCTTTTTTTTTTTTAATCAAGAGTATAGAAAAAGATTGGCAATGAAAATATTCCAAGGATTTAGAGGGAATACCAGGGTTTGGATTTGCATGCAAAGCTTTCAATGTGATGAAATGTGCCCAAATAGAGTGTCGCAATTTTCGATTATTCAAATCAAGATACTGCAATATTTTTGGACACTCAAGGCTTTGAACTGTTTATTTATTCATTTTCTTTCTTTACTGCCTTTTTCCCCTGAGAAACCTAACAACTGAAATACAGCAACAGCTCAGAATATTTATTGGAGAATACAGGCACTTAACAGGATTGCAAAATTCCAAATTCTCAAGAAGGAAAAGCAGTAGGCATTAAAACAAAAGCTGCTGATACTGTACAACTTTTCACTTCTACAGATAAGACATCTTCTGCTTTCAAGAAGAGGACTAAGCATAGCTGAATAAGTCTTAGAGTGCTTGTCATCCAAACTGCACAGCAGAAGGAGACCTTTGCAAAAATGTATAAATCCTGTGTTTTACCACCCAGGTAATAATTGAAAATAGAGTCACTGTTGGTTTAGGTAAGGGCTAATGACTACTGGTAGCAAACCAGTTATGAAAATAGAACAGCCATGGTGAGTGGTTTGAAACACTGCAGGCAGTGACATCACCAGTATTTTCAATTGCAGTTTTGGCAAGGATAGGTGGTGCTTTACCAGAGATAAAGATAAAGAGCTGCCTGGTCCCCAGAAGTCCATGGATACCTGTCTGGACAGAAATATGCTGCCTAATATGAGAACCAGAGCTAAGAGAAATGTGGATACAGAGGCTGGGCTGCCTGTGCTACCCTTGGGTAAGAGAGCAGAGGGTGAAGGGCTGTCCCCAAGAAGGCAGAGGGTCTCCATGCCAGGATCTCACAGAAGCACAGTTCTCATCAAAGATTTTACTCACACTTGACAG
This sequence comes from Dicaeum eximium, assembly GCA_013396995.1. Lineage (NCBI taxonomy): Eukaryota > Metazoa > Chordata > Aves > Passeriformes > Dicaeidae > Dicaeum > Dicaeum eximium. The sequence continues at coordinate 2,295,172 of VWZP01008455.1, read as the reverse complement.
AACTTTTTCAGAGTGGCCACAGACCTCCTGTTTGCTCCTCACACTTCCAGCAAAGCAGGTGAAGTATTTAAAAAAACTCTGAGACCCTGTCCTCAGACTTTCCATGGCAGGACAAGTTGTCTCACACGAGTCCTTGTCTGAACCCAAGATGCAGCATGAAATAAGAATTAACAACTCCAATCATATGATCACCTCATATGTTAATGAATGAGGGAGTAGAAATAAGGTTGCCTGAGCAACCTCAGTTCTGGCATTGCTTAATATCAGAGTATTTGGCTAAGCAAGAGGAATCATTTCCTTTTACTACCGAGGGGGTTTCTTGGGCAAGCCTAGAGAGCTCATTGCCTGCTCACACTGCTGGGAGTGAGGATACAAACATACACCTCTCACTTCCACTGCCTCATCCCAGTTCAGGCTCTGAGGCTGTCCACAGGGCAAAGCAGCACATCCCAGTGCTGCCTGAACTCGTACCAAGGCAAGCTGTTCCCCAAAATAAAACATTTCCACCCTGCTCTGCCCTCCTGTGGTTTCTCTCACCAGGGGCCAACCAAACCTCCAACAACTTTAGCAAATTGTTTTCAAGTTCAGGATGGAAAGTAATGCCATCCTCAAAACAAAACAGGGGAAAAAAGAGCCTGTTTCAAATGCAAACATGAATTTGATGCTATTTCACCTGTGGCATACCTTCCTCCACCTGATTTCAGCCTGCTACATACTGGAAAGATTTCGATACTTAAAAATACAATACACAAATACAATACAATACAACAAATAACTAATGTAATGATTGTGTTTGAAGTATCATTGTACATAGAATCAGACTATTCTCCCCTTTTATCTACAATAAAGTCCAATAAGATTGCACTTTTCTCCTGAAATTCTGTAGGATTTGAAAAGAAACGGTCCCAGTTTAGAATGACAGTGCTCCAAACAGTTCTTGTGTTTTCCATTAATTTTCAGTTGTATTGGTATTCTGTTCCAATTAGCTTCTGTTAGTGCTTCAAAGCTCTATCTTATCTGCAGATAACATCAAAGATGAGAGCTTCCAGTTTTAAATTTGATTTGTAGTTATTTTAAAGATACAAAGACATCATTTGTGAATAGCTGATCAAATAGAATAAATACTTCTTTGTTTTGGCTCCAAAAGGGCCAGAAAACTACTTTTCCTTTTGAAGTTCAATTTCATTTAGACATCAGGCCTTATTTTCAGGGTTCTGAACTGCTGGAGCTCACGTTTCCCTCAGTTGCAGTTGCATGTGCTCAGGAAGGAAACATTTCCTCTTAAACAAAACTTTGAGACTTCACAATTATCACCATTACATAAAATCATAGGGTGGTTTGGGTCAGAAGGAATCCCAAAGATCATCTAGTTCCAACCCTTCTTCCATGGCCAGGGACAACTTCCCTGACACCAGAACCCCATCCAACCAGCCTTTAACACTTCCAGGCCAACTTTTCATCAGTCCAAATCACAGATCTTACAAAGAATCTCATAGAAGCATTAGCAAGAAACATTCCACATAACCCTCTTGACCACCAACCTATTCTCTCCTTTAGGACCATCTCTTAATCTCTCCTGCCAGACTTGTTTCCCTCCAGCTGGAAGGAAACAAAATCATGCAAGAGTTTGACCTGAGGTTTCTTATACCCCAGGGAGAGCCTATCTAAGAGTTCTCCAAGTTGCTGATTTGTCATTACTGCTGCCTTCTATCTGGCCTGATCAGGATTTAAACAAGCCAAACAAACTTAGCTTAAACTCAAAAATCTCATTTCAGTAGTGGTTAGCTCAGAAATAATAATGCTGACTTGAAGGCAACTACAAATTCCTTTGACACATTCCTGAAATAATGTAGAGATCTAATTTTGTCTTTTTCTTGTAAGAGTAATTTAGACAAAACCCCTCCTTCTCAGCTCTACTCAGCACCTCCGAGAAGCGACCACATTTCCACCACTGTTGGGAAGCAGCCTATTTAAAAGCATGAGGGGAAAACACTCAAGTCAGTTTTCTCTCTGTTTAAAAAGCACAGTGATTTCACTGACATCTTTTCTGGGATAGTGCTGTTTAGGGAGCTGCTGTCAAGCTTTGCCAGTCAACAAAGGAATCCGTAAGTGCTCAGGTTCCTCTTCATTAGAAAATACTTGCCACCAGCTTTTTACATTTGATGGAAGATGTAACAAATCACTCTTGTGCCTACCTGGCTCACAAATAATGTTCAAGACAGCGTGATCTGTCTGTCAGTGCTCCCAGTATGCACTTGCTGAAAACAAGAGGGATTTTTCTTTGTGTCCCCACATGGGTCATACTGATACTCAAGAAGATGCCTCTGCAGTTTATCAGATCATGGGGAGTCAGAAATTAAAGATGTTCATGGATTCCTGAAAGGGAATGAACTGTGGGGGCACAGAGCTTCATTTCTGACCTACTTCAAGCACCTATATTGCAGAGGCAAGGTATTCCCACAGACATTCTGCAAATGCCCACCACATGATGGTGGAACCACAACAGGTCAGGGCTAACAAGCACTTTAGAGGACAAATGAGAGTTCAAAACGAACTTCACAAACCAGGAAAACAGCGTGAAGAAGATTACGGTGAAATTCTGGAAGCACTGCTGCTTCCAGCACAATCCTATGCTGAGGTAGGAGATAACAGTAGCATTAAACAGGAAAACAACTGGTTACACTGCTGTGCTGCACAACAGAACCTGGGGAGCAGCATGGATTGTAAACCAAACAGAAGTCAACAATTTCACGCTGGCATGAAAAAGACAAACAGGAAGAAAGCTTTACTGCTCAGTGGAAATATGGACCACTCTTAATTTCACTTGTTTGGGCTTTCTCCATGTTATGAGTCACGTCTATACTAACCTGCCTTTGCAACCTTTTTCAAGGTTTTATTCCATCCTCCAGCCTAAACATATCCCCAGACTTTCACTGACCTACAGTGGCACCGAGTGGAAAAGTGAAATAAAGCCCTGTGTCTCCTCTTGCAGGACACAGAATGACTGAAAAATTATCTGGAGTGTCTACAAGGCAGAGTGATGAGGAGTAAAATCTTGTCTTTGTACTGCTCTGGGTCTCTGCAGCATATAGATCATTTGTCAGTGCCAGTTTGAGGTAGTCTCTCTAAACAGCCTGTTTTGCATTTGAAGCACTCACAGGACATGATGGTTCGGCTAAAAAACCATGCATTTTACATGAAATCACCAGGATAATTTGGCTGTATATCGTGTTCCCACAACTTAATATTCTACCTACAGATGAGTGATCAAGAAGAGATTCCTTAACTTTGACAGGGCACATCACATTATACTCACTTTATTATTGGAAATGATCACCCTAGGGTGCAAAAGGGAGCAAAGACATAGTTTCATCATACCTTACCTTTTTTTTTTTTTAAATAAACTACATTTACTGCAGAGTGGGGTATTCCAAAGCTACAGAGCGCCACTTACCAGTGGACAAGTGGCTATATTTTACCTGGACTGTGCAAGAAAGAAGTAACTGCTTAATTTAATGGTGAGCTGTGTAAAATTCTTGCCGGAAAATTCAAGTTTTAGGCACACACAGTTCATATCCTCCAGTAAAAAGTAATTTTAGGTAGTGAAATTCAATATTTTAAATGCTGTGCTCATACATATAACCAAAAACTCTCCTCACTATGGCTACACATCCTCCCTTGTACTCAGGACAGGATCCAGTACTGGACCCTTGACCTTAACATTATGGAAACTTAAACAGTTTTGATGCTTGCTGGAACCAACAATGAGATTTTTCCTCTGCTTTGATGGTTATTAGCAATTAAAGTTTCCTATTCTCCAACTCTGCAGACTTGACTGCAGTCCCAGTTGAGCAGACCAGAAAAATATACTCTTGAATCTCAACAAGCACTTGATACAGTACATTTATCTGGGAACTGATTGATACCACATCTATTTTGGCATTATGATTTTTATTTTTAATCCTCAATTTAAATACCCTATTTCACAACCAGGAAGGAAAATGAACATGGGATGGCCCATAGATATTTAGTAGCTATAAAATAAAACCTATAAAATGAAAGTGAAATGAATTATCAAACCATAAACTAAAGTTCGGTGTTTAAAATCGGCCAGGGCTTTAAAAATTCAATTACAGCTTTAACAGAAACAAGTTTACTCAATATTTTAATAACCCTCTCTCATAATGTTTTTTCCTTCCTTTGCAAAGCCTGGCATTACTGAGGATGTATGGCAAGGTTGCCTTTCCTCTAACTACTTTAAGATTGATTAGGAAACAGAAATATTGATGCATTTATCCAAAAAAACTTAATTAAATTAAGCAAAAAATAGCGCACAGGAACATGTCTCAGTAGCAAACTGGAGCTGATCAAGATTATGAAAGGTTACATTTAATATTCCTGGACTGAAAATGTTAGGACCATTAATTGAATATCAGTAATGAAGAATATAAAGAGTAAGAAAGTTATTTAATGTTTTCCTAACTCACTGGTGGGTTATTTCATGTTCAGTAACTTCTGTAGGTTTACAAGCTACCAACACTTGGGGCTCCTGCAGGGCACCTCAGGACAGCAGGTGAAGGGAACATCCCAGAGCACTAATTTGCATTTCCTTTGTTGAAGCTCAAATACAAAAGCTACAAAACCTGATGAAAAGTCAGGTCTGTGTGTGCTTGGTGTTGTGAAACTGGTATTTGTCAAGGTTTGGGGGGTACCTTCAGCAATGGGCTGTCTTCAATCACCACTGGCTGCTCAAATTCCTGGAGGCTGAGTCCAGGCTCAATCCTGGCTCCTGCTGGTTTCAAAGAGGATTTAAGTGATAAAACCCCTGAAGGACAAGGCTTGGGGGGCTGCTGTCTCAACTCACAGCAGTGTTCAGCTCTGTGGTTTTAAAAGGGCTTTCCCCTCATCTGTTTTACTTTCTTTGGGAAAAGCATTAGGATTTTGACAAAACCTCTAGGAAAACAGTGAGGATGTGCCAGAGAACTTTCACTCTAGTTTAGTTTGGAAACCACCCATATCTTCATTTTAGACAGTGGCTTCTGAAATGCAGAGTAGCACCAGAACCAAGTTACAATCAGAGATGTTCAGACTGCTCTGTGTGGAGCCCAGATGATTTTACTAGGACCCACCAGGAGCTTCATAGCCTGACAAATCCAGCTGAAGAACCAGCACCACTGGTAAATTTAAAACACTGCAGATGCAACAACATGGAAAAATAGGTGCTTCTGGGAGAACGAGGAACTGCAATTGAAAATACATAATTCTCAAAGCTGCATCCAAGGAGAATGGAACAAAGATCTTAAAATACTACCCCTAGAGTTTCCCCACCCTGTGGTTGCAATTGTTTCTGAAGTACCCTGCTTAAAATAGGTTTTCAAACCATGCAAGACTAAGCATTGCAATTTGGAGAGGTAAGTAGGCACTTAGCATGCAGTTCACAATTAGCTAAAGATGGTAGCAAATCTCAGTCAGGTTGGCACAGGAGATTTTAAAAAAAGGAAAGAAAACATTTTTTTTCTAGCAAGAATGACATGTGATGGGAGAATAGAGGAAGATAATTGTCATAACAAAGCGAATATGTTATTATTTATTGGCCACACTTAAGCACTGGAATCCTGGATTATAGTATCTGGTGACAAATGTTGCTTGAAATTCTGTAAATATCACTTAAAAAGTATGATAAATGAGTAATTCTGCACGTACTCTACAACCAACCCTTTCAAAATTCAGTTCTGGGAAGCAGAGTGACTTTTCTTGTCCTATATGAAAAGACAAAATGCCTGAGCACCCTAAAATCTTGTTCTCTTTAGGCTTCACCCTACTCCTACTACCAGTAGAGCAATATTGCTGTTAACTGTGGCACAGGAATTTTTAAGACCAACTAACAAACTGAACTCTGTAGTGCCTTCAAGGTGTGGCATATCCCACCCAGGTGGTCTCCTGCCCCCTTGTGCTGCTGTCAAGCCCACCCAGCCTTGTGCTGTCCCCAGCAGGGACCCCTCAGCCCCGTGGCACTGGAGGGAAGGGCTGAGCTGCCCTTCACCCTCTGAGCTGGGGAGGGTCACAGCACTCAGCTCCCCACGGGCTGAGACCGTCCCTTTGCCAAAGTGACAGCTGTAAATAGATATTTAGTGTCTAATTTCTATATCCTTCAGCATCTTAACTTATATTTAGCCAAAACTGTGACACATTTATCTGATTTGTTGCTATTAATTTCCTGGTTCCCTTTCTATTTTCTTCCTCCCCTCACAGATTCACTGGGTTATGAACTGCAGTAATAACATTTCCAAACCATTTTTTCCTATTTGAAAAGCTTCTGATATATATATTTCTTTAATCACTCCACTAGTGCTGGGGTACTCATTACCCTCCTCCTTCCCTTCCCTCCCCAGCTCTAGAAGTGCATGCAAACAACAACACGGAGGGGGAGAAAAAACCCAAACCCTCAGCAGTAAGTTGGCTGATGCTGGCAGCAAGACAAATCTGGCACCACACAGCAGGCAGGCAGAGAGTGCACTGCTCATCCTTTCGGTTTGCCGGGGTGTGGGAATGCTGGACACCAACACCCAGCCAGGGATTCGGCCAAGAGCTCCTCTCCTCGGCGCCTGAACCCTGCTGCTCTCTGCCCCGGGTGGGAGATACAGGTAAAAACAGAGAAATGCTTGTGCTGATTGCATTCAGTGGCAATAGAAAGCAGTTAGGAGAAGCCCAGAGTGCTTAATCTTATTCCTAGCAGTAAAGCACAGTGCAGGGGCTGTGCATGTAATGCCCTCAGGTACCGGCACTTGTTCGGGGTTCTTCGCATTACAGCAAATAAATTGGTGAAAGTGGCAGTAAAGATTTTTATTTTTTTTTGGGGGGGGGGGTGTACACTTTGTTCAAGTTGCCTTTATAAATATTTATTACTATTTCTATAATTACAGCTCTTGGACAGCAGGCTTTACAGCAACTTTGAGCCACAATAAACAGGCAGCCTGGATGCCTCCTCCTCAGCCTGACCGTTCCTATTCTATGTGTTATATGTTTATCTATTGCCACCATGCTTTGAGCTTATAATTTATTTCATAATGTAATTTATAGTTACATTAAAAAAGCATCCCTCTACAAACAGCAACCATGTAATATTGATGAAGCATTTAGGGACAGAACATAAATTCAACGGCTCAGATATTATGTAGTATCAATAATCTGCAGGGGAAAAAAGTGTCTGTGTAAGTATGCACAATTTATTATGGCAGGAACCTAAACAGAGAACATCTTTCTCTGTCAAACTTTCTTTAAGAGAGGTTGACATTCCCAAATTCTTTTTCTCCCACAGATGTCAGAGGACAAGACAGACAAGGTAAAAATCAAAGCAGCTGAAAGTTTTGAACATGACAAGCAAAACATTTCTTGGCTGAAAAAAGGTAAGTTACTTTGAGTTATTAGTTGCTGGTTTGTGTTCAGATGTTTCTCTTTTTCTTTAAAAAAAAAAAAAGAAAAAAAAGAAGACAAAAAAGCAGAAAATAGCCTATAGGTTGAATATGGCCTGAAATTTCTACCATGAAAATTCCATAGCTGGACTTCTGTGCAATATGCACATACAATTTCTTTTGCTACAGAAAGGCCTAAATTACCAAATTTTAAAGTAACTCAGCAATCAGAAACTTTGTAGTTTGAGTGTCCCAGAGAGGGATAAAGCTGAGTAAGCAAACAGCAAACATGTAACTGAACTGAGTATTTATTCCATCACTAGAGAGTAAAACGCAAGAGATTTGCAGCTCTACAAAGGGATATAAAAGTCCAAAGGACTTTAACATGTCTCTGAGCAAGGTAAGACTGATGGCAGGGTCCTCAGAGTCCCATATTGTGATTTATCCTCTGGTCCAGACCTCCTCCAGGAGCCAGGTCCATCCCTCACACACCTACTCTACCTGAGCTCATTTCACTTAGCAGCCCTGCTTCACAGGGTTTTATTTCTCCATTCCTAAGGAGAGACCCCATGCAGAGTTTCAGGATCATTAGCAACGTTTTGATTGTTCTGTGCTTGGAGGAGCTACAATCCCTCAGAAAGAGCCAAGTGTTGACTATTGGCACTTCTTTCCAAAGTGCCACTGAGCAGAATTGGGCCTTGAAGATCCTCTACAGCAGCTGAGTCAGTAACTGAATGTGTCTCATGAGGAGAGCAAATTTTCCTTGAAATAAGAATATGGAAATTATTTTATCTTAAATTGAAGTTTGTTTTTAAAAAAAAAATTGTTGTTGTTTCTTTGCTTTAAGCACTTCTGTGCTATGCACTGGGATTTTAGAATATGGTGAAACAAATTGTCTGGAGCAGAAGCTTAACTTCTATGTTTAAATGTTTTAAAAATACCTCATGTATAGATTTCAGGCATTCCAATAAACAAAGAATTGTGGAGAACAGACTTGTACTGTTTCCATCAGGCACAGTAAGAAGACTATATGTTCTTTTAGCATCCAGTGTTAAAGAAAAGTTATTTTTATTCATGGTTTTGTATTGATTATTTGTTCCTTCTAAAAGAAACAATCATGAACCACATAGTATCAGAAATAAACAACTAGGCTGTGGTTTTAGTGTCTTTCCTAGACTTCAGTTTTTCATAATGCTTTGCAAAGTAAAAGCTCATGGACTGGTTGTACAGTGCGTCAACAGCAAAATAAGGTATCTGTAAATTTTTGTTGTCTTTCAGAATTAGAAACTGTTTAACCAGGGCAGAGGGGGTTTTGGTCTGGCTGAGTTATCTTCTGCTTTTTTTTGGAATAAGAAAATTTACTTCTTGATAATTGATAATTTACATCTCGAACCCTGCAAGAGCAGAAACCAAAGACCCGTTCTGAAGGAGAACTTTCCCAAAGCAAAACAGAAACCAAACTAGCCTTGTCAAAAGTATTACAAAAAAACAGTAGGCTGGGCATCTAGGGTTGTATCTTATCAGCAGGAAGAGTATAAACAGTTCAGCTCATGGCTCTGCCTCTAAATAAGTCATTTTCACTCACTGATGTGCCCTCACACCCCTGCCACGCGTGCACCAGGAAACTGATGGCAGTTAAAGATGACACAGGGACAAAAATGTTGCACAAATCAGCACAGTCTGGGACAGACATATGTACATAATCATGGCTTTGGTCTGTAATTTTTTTTTTAAAAAGGACAATGACAAATTTATCCTTTCCTTTTCTTTTTTTCCTTGTACTACAAGCCTTTTTCTGGTGAAGGGTCCTCTACAGTACCTGCAGAATGTAGAACCATAATGAAATAGTAATCAAAATGTAAACAGGAAAAAAGAGTGATAAATGTGTTTTCTAGGTTAGCTTAGACTTTAAAAAGTCCCAAAACATCTCTATCTCTTGAGGCATTTAGCACTGAACTCAATGTGGATAACATGGACAACTCCCAGGGCTGAAAGTGAGAACAAGGATGGTGAAATGTTTACAATCCTATTCCAAGACATCTCAGGGTAAGGAATATATACACCAGAAATGTTTTCTGGTAGTATGGAATATTCTTCAGGACTATTTATTTCTAAAGATCACACAACAGATGAGAAATCCTGCATCTGGAGGGTATGCATCAGACCATCACATGCAAATCAACCAGAATCTGTATGAATGAGCATGGAGAAAAGGCATTTCTGCTTGTCTGACCTTAACACTGATGTGAACCAACCCAGGAAAGCCTCAGACAGAGCAGCAAAACCAGACAATGACTCTTACTTTGTGTAGGAGGGGAGACAGTTCCTGGTGCTTTATTCCTTCCATGGGAAGAAAAGGGAGTTGCTGGAGGTGGGAGCTGGTTTTGGATGGAGATTTAGAGATCCCCGTGTCAGTGCTTACAAAACATCAGGGCAGAGTGAAACATGGGTTCATTAGCAAAGAAGCACTTCAAAAGTTATCTGCCATGAGAAACTGAAGCAGGGATCCTCAGTGCATGTGCTATCCCCACTTATGCATGTTTTGCCCTGATATGCACAAAATAACAGAGATAACAGTGCCTAGAATATGACATGTATAAATAAAGAACAGCCAATATAACTTGAAGATAATATTTGAGAAATGTCCTCTGCAAGGCCTTGCATCCCCACCTGCTTCATGCACTCACAAGATTCCATGGAGAGAGAGTGACAGGAAAAGTGGGAAGTGCTTTAAAATTGAAAAAATAAAAAGGTAAAAGGAGATATTTAAATTAGATGTTAGGAAGAAATTCTTCCCTGTGAGGGTGGTGAAGCCCTGGCACAGGGTGCCCAGAGAAGCTGTGGCTGCCCCTGGATCCCTGGAAGTGTCCAAGTCCAAATTGGATGGTGTTGCCATTGCTTCCCGAGTGGGGTGATGAATCAGGACTCTTTGACTCCAATATCAGAAGGCTTACATTATTTACTAAAATTACTCCATTGTTCAGAAGGCTTTAGGGCTATAGGTACCCATGTTCAGAGCTAACAAGCTTTCTTCTCCATGGTTAGTGCAAGACTCCTGGAATGCTTAAAATTCCAAGATAAGAATTGTTCTTCTCATAGGTTAAGAAAGAGAGACAGTTCTCATCTCCTCTGTGGGAGACAAAGCAGCCAGACACTCATGTCCCTGAAACTACACACACACAGATTTGTTTTTACAGAAATCTGTTTAGAAGTGAGCTTTCCCATGGAAGGAAAAACTCAGCAAGTTTGCATCTAAGAAACTTATAAAATGTCCAGTGACAGGATGGAGCTTGGAGCAACCTGGAACAGTGAAATGTGTCCCTGCCCGTGGCTGGGGTTGAAACTGGATGGCCTTAGATGTCCCTTCCAATCCAAGTGATTCGATGAGCAACAAGCAGATCATCACACCCCAAACAAGAAGAATCTCAGCTCCCAACCCAACATAGCCATTAGAGGGCCCTGTAAAATCTGGAAGCTACACAAGACATGCCTTCAGAAAGGCAAGGCAGCACTCAAGGATGAGCAGCACTCCCAGGAACTGGCTCAGGGATGGTCCCACCTTGCCCAGCCCTGCCTTTCCCACATGGGCCAGCAGCTCCTTCCACCGTGGCAGTGATTTAGTGCCAGATTAGCAGCCATCTGGTGGGAAAGGAGGGAGGTCAAAGCAGAGCTAAATTCACACCAGCCTCAGCATGTGGCTTTTGGAGCTCCTTACAAACAAATCTCTTGGTATCACTCGATGATTGCAGCCATATGGATACGTGGGAGCAGGCGGGAGCTTCTCTGACGGACACAAAGCTGTAAAAGGTGACACTGATCTTGCACAGGGACCACAGGGGTCTGTTCACTATTTCTGCATCCATTTCAAACACAAGAGAAAAAAATGTTTGAGGGCCTCACACTGCCCTCCCATGGTTCCATCCCAAACTGGCCACGGCAGCCCAGGAACACAGATCCAAGTCACACAGAAATGAAATTTCATTTCAGGATATTTTCACACAAAGCCCTCCTGTTTTATGCTGCCCAGCTGTGTACACAAATGCCCTCCATATATAACTTCCAGTGAAAAGTTAATGAAATGGCTTCCTTGCTCTCTTGCCAAAAATATAACTGAAAGTCTAATCTCAAGACTTTCTCCAAAATAGCCCCTTTTTGCACTAAAATTCCCATAAATCAGAAACATTTTTGTCTAAAATAAGCCTGTTTTCATTGTCTTGCAAATAGTAAAAAGTCTAGCCCCAATTTCTTTAATCCACTGCTTCAGCCAGTAGATTTTTGCTGTAGGGTGAAATTCAGCCCAATACTGAGGGTCAGTGCAAGGTCAGCACTTAAACCATAAAATAGGGCTTAAGTGGTAAATAGCGCCTCTGTTCAGGATTATATTTCACCCCTTAAAAGGGCTACATTTCATATGAAAAGAGAGATTTACTTATATCATAGACCTAGCTGTAGTGACATTATTCAAATAATACCTTATTCCAGTATTAATCCCACATTTGTTCATGGTACATCCCAACACAGGAGCTGACTATTCCTGACTTCACCAAAACTTCCCACAGGCTGGTCCTGGGATAAGAGGAAAACTTTTCTATATGGCAGCACTCAAAAATGCCTTTTTCCAAGAACACTGCTCTCCCATTTACCCAGGGGCTTGAAGAGACTTCTACAACCATTAATAAAGTGGGAAGGACACAATGTCACAAGACTGGTATTGCAGAAGGAGAACTGTCCTGGAGACACTCAGGGAATTTCCCAATTTTTACAACCTTCCAGTTTTATCCCTGGTTTGGGAGGACTGGAGTAAAAGCACAAGGCTTTTACTTTTGCTGAGACTATTCTCAGTGGACTGTTTTGATCTGACTTGCATCCCTTCATTTAGGGAGTTAAATGACATTTTTAGAATTTCTTCCTAAAATTTCACAAGTCAGTGAATGCAATTTATAATACAAGCTTGGACACTTGTTTCCTGAATTTTGCTGACTTGGGTCCAGAAGCTTTTTTCACTCTCTTCTTTCAGCCTGAATTAAGTCATTGCATTGAAAAGCTTTATAGAAGACTGATAGCAAAGAAAGACTTCTCAGTTTCATGTAACAGAAAATGCCAAATGCTTCTCAGATGAATGTTCTAATCCAAGCAGACAGGTTCCAGATAAGAACACCACACACACACAAAAAAAGAGCACATTTAAAAACTGATGACAAGGATCCCAGGGGGCTCAAATTCCTGGAAGATGCCTTGTCAGCTTCAGGACTATGACCAAATGAATTAATGAAGACAACCCTTCCTTTAAGTTGTAAAACAGCAGATTTAAAGACTCTTCCAATGGAAAGGGAGTATATGAAATCTGCAGTGGTCCCAGCTCACCACTCCTAATTGCAATGTTATAAACTGAGGGCTCCTTGACCTTTGAGCTGGAAGATCCCTGAAGATGTAAGACTTTGGATGTGCAGTAAAGACAGGGGTATTTCTCTGAGTGATAGTGTTAAAATTTTAAAGGTTTAAACTCACGCTCCTCTGTGTGGATATCCCAGATATCTATTATAAAAATATACGTGAATGTTTATTTAGGTTTGATTGCCTGAAGTGAATTTGTTCTATAAAAGAAAAGTTTATTTCATTCAACTGCCAGTGCTGGGGAAGACCTGAATGTATTTTTTCATTCACTACTGGAAGTTTTCCAGACCAATTCTATTCTTTGCTGTACTTGGGAAAAATATTCAGAATTTTGCCCATCCTTGTGTCAGTAGAACAAAACATGAAATAACACTACAGACACTCTTTAGTTGTTGAGTATCTCAGCTACATAAACATTAAAGCAGAACCCACATGTCCAAGGGCCTCTATAGCACTTCCTACTTAAGATGGCAAACTGGTGCATGGAAAATCTTAGCCTAAGGGTCAGTGTCACAGAGATGAATAATTCCATTAAAGCAACAGAGCTGTACTGGCTTGAAAAAATATCTGATTTGTCCCAATATGTTTAAGAATAGATACCACTAATCATCTCAGGGCATCACTGCAGCAGGAGGAACAAAGCCAGGGCTCATTTTACCACCTCAGTTCATAGAGGGAAGGGTCAAATGCCAAATTGGTCTGCTAGATCTGAGGCAGTGCAAGCCCATCACAACAAAAACTATAGAGGCCTGATTTACTTTGAGTTAGAAGGCAGAATAATCATGGGTTATTTAGAGCCAGTTTTCAGGAAGTGTTTTATAGGCCTGGGAGACTACACAGTGGTATGTGGAGCCAAACTGACAGTCATACAGAGGTGTAGCAAAATCCTTATTATTGGAGCAGTTCAATGAAATATTCAGATTAAATATAATTAGGTTGTGCAAAAAAAATAGACCTCCCCTCATCTGACTGAAGATTTCCAGTCATTCCCTAAAATACAACTGCCTCCAAGTACTCAAGACAAGGAGTTGTGTGGATGGGCTAAATACTGGGCAGGCTGGTGGTCTATTGCTTTTGAAAGATATTACAGGAAAAAAGATCAGAAGTGAAATTAGTTTAAACATTTCTTGTTAGCTGAGATTCAACAGAATTATTTTCCATCTATTTTTAAAATAAGTATTTAGAACTAAGTCCAAATGGAAAGAGACATTAAAAGTGACTGCTCTAAATGACCAGTAATAAAATCCTGGACACAAACTCCCTCTCAGAACAGCTTGGTGATTAGATCTGTGACTTCAGATCTGGGCTCAGAGCACATGAACATATGAGAGTACTCAGATTTGCTCCTTCCAGAAGAAGGCTCTCATCCCCAGGTATCAGATACTCTGTGCAATATCAGGGTTTGAAGATTCCCAAGAGGCTCTGCCTGGACTGACCACTTAAAGCTCATTGCTCCAGACAGAGGGAAGGACACCTGAGAGAAGACAGGAAATGGGCTCTAACTCCTGTCAGGGAGAGGATTCAGCTATCAGTAAAAAGTGGAAAATCTCTGAGACTCAGCTCCCAATCCAATTTTAATTCCTTGTTTCCTCAGCTACCCCCTCAGCTTACTGGCCCCAGTCCCCAGACCCTCTGCATGCACTGTACAGAAGGTTGAACCTGCCTGCTGGGCAGAAGGGCACATGCAAAACTGAGGTGCTGAAGCCCTCAGTGTCAGCTGAGCTCCTTAATAACTCCTACTACTCCTGAAATTCATCTCTTTGAAGAGAATTGCACAAGGCCTTTAACCCCCTAAGTGATATTTCAGTATTGCAGAGATCTTTGTTATCCCCTAAACTAAATTAATTTTTATTTTATAGGAGTCAAACAGTCTCTTAGGGTCTCTTGATTATATAGTCTCATTCTAATTTCAGTCTTTAATCTGAATAAACACATTAGAAAAACACAGACACAATTAACTAAATCATAAATTCAGATGGATTGTTTATTATCTGTCTACTTAATGTGCTTATGATTGCAGCAGTTAAACATGATAATGTTGTCTTCTCTCACATATAAATGAATACACACACTACAGAAATATGCCCAAGAAGAAAAACTTCTTCCTGAATACATCAGTGGGCTCCAGATACAGAGAAGTAGATGCACCACTCACTGTTATGCTCTACATAAAAACAGACATTGCCACGATATTGTTGAGACATGAGAGAGCTGATTACTGACAGATTATGTTCTTCTTGCTGAAATATGTCTATAAACTGCTTCAAATGAGAGAAGAGCCTACTGCAACAGAAATGCAACTAGGAACACTCTTGGCTTATATCACTGCACCTGCAATTTAAAGGAAGTGTAGATTTTGGGTAAATAAGACCACTTGAGTTCTTCAGAGTGAGATACAGGTCAAATCAGTATCTTCCAACTGAAGGAAACTCAGACATCAGATTTACAGAACTTTCTGCTTTGTGATCTTTGTAAATATAGTTGTCTTAAATAGAAGTTAAACCCTTTTAGCACCAAAAATTGTGTTTAGTTACATGCCCATGGCAACTAAAACTTGTGCCAAAATGCTTTCATGTATCCACAAATGCTTGGATGCCAGATTTTAAATTGGAATATGATTCTTCCTGTTCCTACAGCATATTGAATATGAATAATTATTTCAAGCATGCATCCAAGTTAAGTTGGTGATTATTACTCAGACTTCTCTGTCACTAGTTTTTTAATAACCACACAGTATACCATGTTTAATACCATTTTTAATAACCACAGTATACCATGATGAACTTCCATTTGCCTTCAGAATATTCAAGTTTTAACTAAACTTAAAACCCACTACACTTTTCCCCTCAAACAAGAACCACTGAAAAATATCCACTATGAAAGTTCACGAGAAAAGAGGAAGAAGAGGGAAGATAAAAGAATGGAAACTCAAAAGTCAATTCAAGTCTCTTCAGTTTCACTTTCTCAACAGTTTCCCTTATCTATAAATACTAAAAAACCAAATTTCCTTATTAAAAGAAAGAGAAGTTGTAGGTTATTTTTGAAGCTCTGAAATCCATGCTTATATTCCAGGAGTGGGTAAAACAATATAAGAGATGATGAGATTAGGGGAAGAAAGCCAAGAGAATCATAGAAAAAAACAATTATGGCACCTGGTAGTCATTCTGGCTAGATGACATGGTGACCAAATTTATTGTCAGCAGATATTTTAAGTGCTTACTATTTAAAAAAAATACTATTGCTATTATAAAACAAGGCATATAAAACCTAGCATCAAATATTTGAACTATATCCAATTCAGCTTCCAGCTAAGAAATCTTTTTAATTTTCCTAGTTTATTTATTATTTAAATAAATAAATACCCCATGAGCTTTAGGAAGATATTAACTTCACTCACCCTCTTGGTCCCCAACTTTATGATCAGCCCTGTTCCATCAGAAATGGTAACCACTGAGCAAAGAAATTCCAAACAGCAGTGGAAGCCTCCTCAGCTCTGGCTTGGAGGGAATCACCAATACTTGTAGAAGGATAGTACAGTCCCCATGCCTTGAAATTTTTTCACGAAAAATAAATAAAATACAAAAACTCAGCAGTGGTTTTTACAGTATGACACAGCAGTATTACTTGCATTAGGCCAATTTACCACTTATGATAGCAGTAATAGCACTAAAAGCCAATAAAAGCGGTCTGTTCGTTCAGAGATTGGCTTTTATGGCTTATTCTAAATATTATCAAGTGAATCAAAAGCTGTCATTATAGTGTCTAAAAAGCCTTCGTACCTTGTAAGCAAACAGTGTGACTTTGACAAATAATCATTAATATGCCTGTGTGAGACCAGGGCTAAAAGAGAAAGAAAAAGGAAAACCCAATATTTCACTTTATATAAATCATTAAGATCATTACAGTTAAATTTCATACAAAATAAAACAGATTTATATGTAAAATGCCATAGTTTTCCCAAGTTGGGTTTTTTTATCTCTGTACATTTTCATAAAACAAGAACTTGTGAGAATACCAAGCAATGGATGATTGGACTACAAATATGCATCCTTATCAGCTCTGGGAAAACAAATGGTGCACGTGTCTAGGCAGTGTCTTTTGGGCCACATTTAACCTCATCTTCCCTTGACTCTTGTCCTGCCTGCCAAAAATTTCTTCTCCATACTCTCCTGCTGCTGAACCTTGCAGGGGTGGTCTCTCAAGGTCACCCCTCCCACAGCCAGATATCCCTGCTGGCTGGCCCTATAATGAATTTCTTATTCATTATTTAGTATTTCCATTTTTTATTGGATCCCTCATATCTTCTGGGGTAGGCATTGCCTGGGCTGCCTAGGGACAGAGAGGAGGATGGACAAGGTGGAAACACAGCAGGAGCTGCAGGACACCAGGTGGGATGGGACATCACATGTGGGAAAGGTGAACACAACACCACATGAGCGTGTAGGAATTGGAAAAGCTGGGCATGGACTGTACAAGAGTTTGATTATACAGCCCAGACCTTTCTCAATTAAGGAAAAACTGTTTGTACACAAACTAATAAAACTAATAACTAGTGTTAATAAAATAATAGTAAAATCTTAGCAGTGCACACACCACGTGCCCCTCCTGCTCACAGAAGGATTTTTCAGTGCAATGCCAGCAAGAGCATTTGAGAGCCCCAGTTATGCTGAGCCCCTCACGAGGAGCCTGCCCTTGGGTCTGCAGGGCACAGCACTTCCCCAGCCTCCCCTCAGCCCCCAAGCCACCCTCAGTGACCTCTTAACCCTCTGGCAGACATCCAGGCTCCAGGCATGAGACCACGAGCCTGGGACTAAGAGCCCCGGGCCAGGCACGGCCACCTGTCAAGTGGCCTTGACTACAAGGCTTGGGCAGCTGGCTCAAGCATTCCTGCTCCCACAGGTAATGCTGTGCCTCTGGGAGGTTTCTTTGCCCACTCTATTTACAGTTCTGGGGCCCCCCAGGGATGGCCAGCTGGCATTGGCAGTGTTATGTGATCCAGTGTCCAGCTGCACGGAGCACATGGACAGGCAAGAACGTGTGGAGCTGCTCTGCCAGGGGAATTTTCCCCCCAGCACGGCCCTTCAACAGCCACGTGTGTTTTGCAGGCAATTTATGAGAGCAGAAAACCAACAGACCTCCCATTCCAAGCTTCTAATTTCTTTGGCTGTTTTTCTTTCTTTCTTTCCCCATGAAGAACTTTCCAGAAACACTACATTAAGAGTGAGTTAGAAAGATCCCAGGTAAAAACTGGTACTCCAGGCTTTGCCTAAGGTATCTTAAACCATGGTAGGAAAAACCTGTTAGGATTTACTACCTGCTTGTGTTTATCCAAGAAAAGGTGTATTATATCCTTTAAATCTACACCAAGTAGAGCTGCTTCCCTAAGAAACCTACCCAAAATCTAAAAAAAGCAGGTAAGAGCTGCTTATCTACTTAGAGTTCATGGAATATTTTGGGATGAAAGCAACCTTAAAAAGACCATCTTGGTCCCACTCCCCTGCCACGGCCTCAACCTTACAAAGATAAAAGGATTTTGGTCAATCTGAACCTCATCTTTCAGGCAGAGTCCAACAAGAACCAAGGTCCCTCCCAGATCCAGAACAGAAATTCAACATCTGCTTTCCTATGCCCAGGCTTAGGTGCTTTCACAGAGGGTCAGCCATGAAGACCCAGAGAACAGAAGCTGCTCACTGAAACTGATAATGTCAATGTTCCTCTCCCAATATTGTGCAGTGCTGATTTCAGCCCCCAGCATCCCTATAAAATGGGAGAAAAAGATTTTTCCACTCAAAGATTTGAGTGGTTTGGTCTGTTTGGTTTTCAGGCCATGGGTCTGCAGTGCATGGATTCATCAGACACAGTTTTCCTGCGTTATTTTTCCCAAGGCTTCAATCCCCCCATACTTCAGCCCCACCTTCATTTCTGTCACACTCAAGTTCTCTGTTACTGCTGAAGAAAATCAGAGCCCAGGACACTGCAGGTTGCTGTGCAACCCAAAACAACCTATGCACACAAAACAGAAACAGCAGATATGATCCTTTAAGCCAAGATTTCAAGAGCAAAGTCACCAGAATTACTCACATGCCTGAAGTTAGGCTTGTGCTTAGGCCTGCTGCTGAATCTGCTTCTGATAGAAGATGAAGAATGCCTTGGTTTTGATTAGAGTTCACATCTTGGCTATAGTGTTGCCCTGTTTCTAATTGTTGGTGTAGTCAAGAAACTCAATCCCTCCACTTGAGACCACCTGGAGAAACACATTCCCCACCCCACCCCCCTAAACTTCTCCCAGGAGCCCAAAACTTGGCATTAATATAATACATATTTTCCATTTTTCCCCCACTAATGAGATGCATTGATATTTTTACCTGCTTGTACTGTATTTTTGTTAATGGGAAATGTTTCAAGCACTGTGTGGTAATGGGATATGGGATTATATATTTATTAATCTCAAGAGCACTGTGTAGACCATACCAATAAGTTACAAGCAAACTGGCAGCACAGGGTTTGAGTTCTGGCAGGGAAACTCTTCCAAGCTTTGCCTGTTGGGCTGCACTTGGCTCTGCTTTAAAATTTGTGCTGAGCTAGAGCTGCTTGGGTCAACTGTGATGCAAACAGGCTGCACTGACCCCTCAGTTCTGGGCCAGTTGTCTCACAGCCAGGGTGGCCTGGTGGCCAAGGAGATGCACCTTGAGCAGCTGGTCAATATGGTTTGTTGCATAATATAAAAAATATTGTTATATGCAGAGAAAACAAATAAAAATGTTAGTCGTGGTGTGTCTTCACTGACAGAAAAAAAACTCTTTCCAGCCTTGGAGATTGTGTTTAAGTGCAGTGATGCCTAAATCTATCCATATATGAGTTTACTGCAGTCAAATGCACCGTCCACCTTCTCTCCTGCCCCAGCAGGTCAGCCTAGAGTTCTCAGTTAGGTGGCTTTTACAGAATTAAAGACATTTTCTGCACAACTGAAAGACTGTCACTTGAAGATGAAGCCTGATTCTCCTCCCAACAGAAAATTGGAGAAAGTTTGATCGATTTGCCCTCTGTAATATTCAAGTTTGTGTGCAGCAAGAAAAGGAAATAAACACTAATGGAAAGAGACATTTCTTCTAGGATCAAAGCTGAATTCTTCCAAGAATGCATTCCCAGACTTTACTCAGAAGAAACAGTTGTGAAGTCAAATGATTCACAAAGTCCAGCTTTGCTCAGGCACTTGGCTTTCCCTTATGAGGTAAAAAAACCTGACAAATTTTTACTTTTCACTTGAGGTTCTCAAATCCTTTTCAGCACTTAACCACCAAAGCAGCCCACTTGCTCCATGGAGGTGATTAATAGGAGTGGAGGTGAAGCAATTACTTAAAGTGTAATTGCTTTAGGTATATATAACACTTAGATATTCTAAATATCCAGCTTTATGGGTAGCTGAGACCCTTGACTGCAGTTTCCAGTGCCCAGCACCTCTTAATGAACCCCAAGGATGAACTCTGCATATAGCCAAGAAATAAACAGAAATAATTTTAGCACCCAAAATTAATAGCTGTAGATGAGGTAAAAATCACAAAGGACTGACATTGACTTTGTTGAGAGAAATAAGTCCTTAATAAAAATGCCAGTTCAGAACTGTTAGAATCTGGCTTTCCCTGATTCTCAGTCTCATTTTCTGTTATAAGTTTTATCACTCTTAAAAAAAAAAAAAAGGTGGCAACACCTACTTTTCTGGCCTGTGATAACCTTGTTTGTGCAATACCAGCCTGTTCAAAATATTATATTTCATCAGCTGTGAACTGAAGCCCTGGAACTGGTTTTAAAACTAAACTTTCACTCCAGAAAAAAACATTTTTGAGGCCAATGCTCACAGCTTTGTACATAAATTTTAAGAGGACTGGTCACTCTGACCTCCTTCTCCCATCAGTGCCCCCACTGGAATGCAGGTTTTGTTAAAAATTAGATCTGAATCCTGTAAGTACCTCCAAATCCTGCATTCCCTTGGACTGCCAGGGAAGAAACAGCAGTCACCATTAGCCAGGTACAACACTGGAGTTGTTGGCATGGCTCTTGCCTTGGAATGTATGTAAATTTACATTACTGTTATTTAAGCAGCTGATTTTAAACTGCTTTCTTCATCCACATTGCCCATAATGTACACTATAAAATCCTTATTTTCACTATGGTGAAGACTGCAAAACTCCAGCTGGATAAAGACTCTATTTGCTTTGTCTAAACAGTGCAAGCTCTCCCATATTCAATGACTACTGGAATTATTGTGTGATCTTTTCAGCTTCTAATGCATATTAATTTGTAATATACAAAACCCTTCAATAAATAATTGTGCAGACTGAATAAAAAAGCAATTTAAACTTTTTCCCCCCCTAACTGGAGACACTTTTTACAAATAGTTCTTTTAAGTAGTCTTAATAGTATCTCTTTAATATTGCCATTAAAATTCACCAGAGTTCAAGAGCAGAGCAAATTTACATCTGTTAAAATAATGGAATTGACACTGATATTACATCATTGCTATTTTAAATAATCATTCTTCATAATTCTAACCTACTTGCTTTAAGTTGCAAATAAAAGGCTTGTTCCTACTTTCATCAAAGGGGATGGCAAAACTCCCTTTGGCTTTCAGGGAGCAGCACCTAGATTTAGAGACAGGGCTCTCTGCTGATGTGCTGGGCTCTGACTGCGTTCACCAATGCAAAGAATAAATCCCTCTGAAAGAAAAATT
Source organism: Dicaeum eximium (assembly GCA_013396995.1). Taxonomy (NCBI): domain Eukaryota; kingdom Metazoa; phylum Chordata; class Aves; order Passeriformes; family Dicaeidae; genus Dicaeum; species Dicaeum eximium. The sequence goes on along the minus strand of VWZP01008455.1, from coordinate 2,273,638 downwards.
ACTGAGGAGGGTTCTGTGAGCTCCAGACAGAGAGGATAATTGCACTGGGCTAGTCTGTTCCCAAAAATCACAGAGCTCCATAGACTACTCTGAATTCCAAGGTAGTTACAGTTCTTTTGCTTATTTTCACAAGAAAGCAACATTTTATATAGGTGTTTTTTGCCATTTTAGTGCAATTTTGTGGTTTTCCTTCCTTAAAATTTTGGGAGAGAGTGTTTGGAAAGAAGCATAATGACAACCCTCACAAATTCACTTTCTCTCGGGAGAACATTAGAACTTTCACTGAAATTACGTAAGTGTTCTATGAACAATTCAAACTGAACCTAAAGGAATTAAAAATATACACCATACACAGCTGGAAAGACACCTAGAAGGTGAATCAATGTAGTTCTTTCCCTGATGACAGCAGAAAATTAAGCAAGAATTTTTAAGCAATAGAGAGGATAAAGGCTATAGCTGACACTATTTAAAACTGGAGAAAAAAAATAGACTTTTCATTATCCATTTAGCACTCAAATGAACACAGTTTTGTACCTGACTTTATCTGAGCTGCTTTTGCGTTCTTCAGAAAAGATAAATCTGTGTCCACAGTGCAGCTTATCATCTGTAAAATCCCCACAGTCCATCTGTCCATCTAAACCTCAGGTTTTCAGGGACAGAAACGTTTCACCTGTACCTGCACTGAGCATTTAGTGTGACAGATTTCTGGCCATGGCAGAAATCACCAGTCACTCCAGCAACTTTGTGCTAATGCACCACTGAAATATGCTGAACATTTACAGGACAATAACCACCAGCTGAATCTCAGCCATAATTTTGCACTGCAGTAACGGGGCTGTTACAGGTTATCTGGAAAGCAGAGAACTTTATTAGCACTGTCATAAAAGCCAAGGCAGAATCAGCCCCTTGTCCTAGCACCACTGACACTGCCCATTATAAATAAGATATCCATCAGGCATACTTAGATCCTAAGTGAAATGGCAATTGCCTTGGGTGTCCTTAAGGGTAATTTGATTTAAAAGAAAACCACATGAGAGAACAAAATGTGACCCTTTACTGTGAAGAAAAGCATAAGTAAGCAGCACCACCAAGACCAGGAGGAAACAAATTCCAGAAATATCAAGTTTTGAAGAATTTGCAGTGCTGACTTCTTTATTCCACTTGGAATTACTTACCCATTCTATAACTTTCCACTTTCCCAGTGGGACACCTGCCCTTGTGCTCATTTGGGGAAAAGAATGAAACATAGCTTGAATGTTAGGGAAATATTTTCCAAGCAAGGATGGTTAGGCAATGCTCTGCCCTAGGAAGTGTTTCAGGCACTGTCACTTGATGATGTTTAAGGAGAATTGAGAGGGAAAACACCTAAGGGTTTAGCCCACAGAGATTTTCATGTCATGAAGGCTCCTTTGCATCTGCATGACCTGTAATTCTTTTTGGCACCATTCCTCAGCTTTAAAATAGTCCGTCATTCCCCCATGCCAGTGGCACAGGATGTCTGCTCAACCCAGCCTTCAGGATAGTCCTGAATCACACAGCAAACCAGGGAAGGGCAAACTAAATAGGTTACAAATATGGCTTTTGGAAGAAACTTACTTATTTTGTGGCTTTCCAACCATACCAATAGGAGGAAACATATACCTGATATGGAAGACCAGCTGTTGCCAAAATTCTTCACCACTGGAAGGAGGAATATTCAAATATGCCTATCCCTATCTAATTAAGCCTATATTATGCAGGCTATTTTTATATTATAAATGTACATTTTGGATTCTTCATTCCAACACTATTCTCTTCCAACACTAAAACCTGCTTATCTGAAGAATTCACGTAGCTGCAAAAATTTTCATTGGAAGAAATATGTTCTCATGTCATCTATTTTTGGCTTTCCATGCTGTGACAACAGAGGCTGGCCTGGTGTTTCTATATCTGAACATTTCTCAGGTAGCAGAAGAGCTGCCACAGATTGCCTGGCACCTGCTCGAGGATGAGGTGAACAGAAAGCAAAGCAAAAGTATTTTTATTTCATCAAGAACGTTTTGGCCAAGCCTTATTTGTAGAAGATAAAAACCGAGGAAAGTGAAAACTGATAGGGAATGTAATCTTTTAATATTTAGGGAGCACAAAATGGTGAAATCAGTGTTCAGAACTAGAGCAGGTTTAACATGCAGTGGAACAGAAGTGGCAGATGCTGGGGAGAAATGTGTTTTTCAGGGTGTTTTCAAGACCTGATAGTTGCATTTTGGTAGTTCTAATCTTCTTTAAACAAAATAATTTCTGAGAAGACGATACAAAAAATATGGAACACAAATGCCAATAGAAACCTATTGCAAGTATGAAACATCAGCAACAAGCCTATGGCTGCTGAGTTAGGGAAAAAAAAACCCAATGTACTTAGATATATTGTCTTTTGCTAATACACTTTTTGAAGATCTGACTTTTTTTTAATAGAGCAGCTATTAAGAGAAACTAATTACAATTTTATTTTTAAGGGCCTGGATTTTTCTCTTACATGTATCATTCTAACTCAGGAGAAAAGCCATTCAAGCAAATGAGATGAGGTTGGTGTGAACAAGTTTAAATGATCACACAAAGGCCTCAAGATATTTATGGATAGAATGAGTCATTCCTGTTCTGGTTGAATGATTGCATCAGTGGAGAATTAGTCTATCATCATGCAGGGCCTGAGCCTCCTTTCTCTTACATCACCATGCATCAGGAAACACTGTGTGAAGTTAGTCAGCATTTCAGTAGCCTAAAACCAACAAGCTGGTAGAACTGGGACCACAGCCCCAATTCCATTTAGTAATTCTGCACTGACTCTGAAGAAGATGCCCCACCTAAATCAGGAGATCACCTGGTCTTTCTTCTTTAGTCTGTTTACCTAAAGTAACTTAGCAAAGTTTAGTAAGACCTGTTTCTCATTTAAAATGTGAAGCAACTGTGGTCAGAGAACATTCTTTTTCCAGAAACACATTCCAAAAAGTAGCTTTTCTTCCATCAGTCTCCAGCAACATGTCTACAAAGGAGACATTAAATAGATAACACAAGTTGAACTACTCAGACTCCTTTTTACACTAAATGCAGATTTGTGAGACATCTTCAGCAAGCCAAGTCTTGGAGTATTTTGCAGTGATTTCAGGGTAAAAGTAAAATAGCTATGCCAGAACCAACAGTATTTTTGCCATTTTAGGCACACACCAGGTTTGGTGGTGCTAGAACAACATGTGATCCATCCATCTTATCTCTAAGAACAAGCAATGCCAGCTCTTCAAGAAGCCAGCTCACAAAGTGTTGTGGTGGGCTGCTGTGACTATCTAGAATAGATTATGAGAGAAAGGAATGGCTGGAACATCTCCAGCAACTGTTGGAGTTCCCAAGAAGTTTTTTTCCTTACAGTAATGACTTTAAGGCTAATTAGAGGCAGAAAATCAAAACAGCAAATTCCCCAGACACCAGGTGCTTACTGGAAAAATCTCTTTCCCAGCCAGGCACCATCCCTGTTCTCAATGAGTTTCCATGAGCCTCTCCCCTGTCAGACAGGAGGTGTTCTGCCTCCCCAGCATGTCTGTGCACTTCTCACTTTGGAGAATTGGGAAGGCTTAAAATGACCTTCAAGGTGGAGAAAACCAAGTGTGGATGTTGCTTGGATCCATCTCAGCAAGCCCAGGAGCTGGCTGAGAACCAGAGTGAGGTTTTTCATGCTGTAGGCAACCAGAGCATTGAGCCTTGCTGCTCTCCTGTCCCTGCCCAGCCACAAGTCCACCACAAACATGAACCCAGAGAATGCTGGATTTAAATAATTCCTAGTGCAGTTTTAATTCCTTCTATCCCACCTTTTTCTCAAGATATTTAAGTACCAAGCATAGCAAGTATCGTGGTTTCATATTCATGTTATATTTTGCTAGTACCTTGTAGTGTTTATCTGCATTAAATGGTGTTTTTCCTCTTTTCCCACAAATGAGAGATGCCTGCACCACAACATAATCTTTGGGCAGCTCTATTCATATATAAAGCCCGAGGATTTTTGGGAGGGGGAAAAAAAAAAGAAGATTATGTATTTATCCAGAAATTAAATGAGATTAATAATTTTGAAAGCAATTTACAAATAGCAATCAGCCACTGCAATGAAGGTCAAAAGAAAAAGGACACATTAGCAATTGAATCTCTTCCCTTCCTTTAAAGTTTTAATGCTGCATACCTGTTAATAATGGGAAATATTCTTCTTCAAGAGTAGCATTTTCAAAAATTGGTAGGATCCTTTTGCTAATTCTAATCTTCTTTTAATAAAATAATTTGCTAAAAAGGATTATAAAAAAGCATGAAAATGAAATTCCAATGGAAACGTACTGCCTATACAATAAACAGTTAATGTATTTTCTAAATGAATGATTTAAAATAGCTATTAAAGTAAAGAGAATGAGCTTATGTTTCTAGTAATGACTTCTCTGCCTCAGAATGAAATCTGTAAATCCCTGATTGCAATTTCACATCCCAAAAGAACAAGCAGTCCTGGGACCGATGCTTATTGCCTTTATCATTAATACTAGCACACTAAATATGTAATTTTTATATCACTGGTTTGAATATTTAGATTTATACTTGTGTATGCTTTATATTTTAAATCCCACACAACCATTCTGTCACAAAAATAAAGCTCTCCTTCAACAAGGCTTTTTTGTACGTACATGTATACACAGACTTTCAGTATAACTACAATTTTATTCATAAGAGTGCATAATGATTCAGGCTGTGATTGTTAATAAAAATGCATTTCTAACCATCAAATTTGAGTCTATTATTCTAAGTTAATTGCATTTGCCCTAAAGAGACTTGTGACTGGCTGTCAGCCTATTTGTGTCAGTTCCATTTTATTCATCAGTCAATCTTGTCTCCTCTTTTTTCACATCCCATATATTGATCAAATAGATTTGTTAGCATGCCTCTGCAGCTTTAAAAAAGTTTTTGTTATTTGTCAGGTTTATTTGATTACTATATTAGTTGAGTGTTATCTTAATTGTTATTTCAATAGAAAATAAATGCCCTTTGATAGTCCCACATGATTCCCATTAAATATAATCCATATAACAAGTTAGTGGATGAAGTGAATGTGGTAAGAAAATAAACACATTAAACCTTTTTTAAAAGGTGGTATTAATCTGCAGCTGTATTGTATGTGATCCAAAAGACAGGAATAGAAATAAGTACAGTGTAAAACAATTTTGATAAACATCAGTGCCGTATCATTGCATATTATGCTATGTATAAAATACCTTAACAAAAAGATGTGTGATATAAAATAAACTGAGGCCATATCTGGAAGAATGGGGTTTGTGGTTATGTGTGAAATTGAACTGTATTAAATCTGGCTTTCGACACTAAAAATTAGGGTAGAGAGGCAGCAAGCAAAGGGAGGTGGAAGTGCTGTTACATGGGGCAAATTTCTGGTAGGGAGGGAAAAAAAGGAAAGCAGCTTTCAGGAAAGTATTTATTGCAGCAAAAAGTAAGCATGTATGCAGGTACCTTCTTCCTCCACAAAGGTATGATACACTGGTTAGTGAAATAAAGAAGGGTTTAGCTAGATTAATATTTTGAAACAGCATCTTGTGCACATCAGTCACTCAGTTTTGGTAATGAAGTCACAATACCAAAATATTTACCTCAATATTTTCTAAGGGGAAGGTGATGCAACCAGTTTTCCCTTAAGGATGTCTCAGAAACCTGTCTCTCACATCTTCATTATTGGTAAGGTTACATAACCCTGGCTCCCTGCCTAACCTTAAATCTGGGATCTGCCCAGCTGGTACCTGAACTTATGTAGAGTCAGAAATACCATCTCATTTTAAAAGATATGAGAAGTCCATATGTTTTAAGATAGCTATTCAAGATATAGAAGCACTGATTAAATAAAAATTTTAAGAAACAAAATCTACTGCTTTACCTGTATTGAAGTACATTGACTGAACCCATTACTTCCTGAAACTAAGATGAAGAACCTTATGGAAAGCTAAGTTTCTCTCATTCCTTTGCCAGGATTAGTCAATCTTCTGACTTCAGGAAAGTTTGGGTTCTGGTCTGGATAATTATCTGTGGACAACTGCAGGAGGAAGGGATGAGGCTAGGGACAAAACCAGACTTTCAAAAAGCAGTTTTTTCCTGGCTTAATCTCTTCAGTCAAGGTGACATAACTTGCTGCAGGAGGGGTTTGTCTTTTGTTGATTTTCTGTAGGAGTTTAATCAAGACTGAACAACTATCTTACCTATCAGGTAGAGCTGGAATGGTGAACACCACCCTAAGGGAGACCTCTCTCATTAGAGCAAGAACATTTTAAAATGGCTATACCTGGCTGAGGATGCTTGAAAAATCCAATTCCCAGACTGTTTTTCATCTGGAACCTCTTTATCAGTATTTCATACTAAACTACCATGCTAAATCTTCAGATGCCCTAAAAAAAAAAAAAAAAACTCAAATTTGCAGTCATCCCAGAGCTGTTAGCAGCACTCCTGTGATTCAGAAGCACACGGTGTGATGATAGTTTCAAGCTAAACTGTTATGACCAGCTAGTATGGAATATAAACAGGAACAGATGAGAAGAATACAGCCTCAACATTTGAGACAACAAAGAAAGAGTGAAATGATTGCTACATAAAAGACATTTCAAAGACCTCCCAGAAAAGCAGGCATAAAAATCCCCAATAAAAAGGCTCAGCAAGAAAACTGTCACACCCCCTAATCCTCAGCAGACTCTAACAAGATGTTCGCATGAGCCAGAGATTGTCTCCTTCCCCAGAAGACAAAAGGCACAGAAATCAATACTGTCTAGCATAGGATTAGGAGGCAAGAGATAGATAAAAAGGATTCCTTAACCTTACAATTAGAAACCCCGACTCTCCAGCCAAAAAGATAATCAGAAACAGACTGCAAACCTGTGTCACAATAATTGCTGCATCTTTTACTCTTTGAAAACTGATATTTTCAGAAGATTTTTTTGTAATTTATTGCCACCCCAAGAAAGGTTTTGATGGCCACTTAGCTGCAGACAACTGCTGCGACCAAACCACAATTCAACACACATGGCAATCGAATTATTTCCCAGTCTTTATGTTTTAACCACCTCCAACCAAGCAAAAATTATATTACCAATGCTTGTACCAACCTCCCAGTAAATTGTACCACTAAAAGCAAAATGATATGTAATGCACTACTTCTAACAAATGATCAGCTTACTGTGCCCTGAACCAAACACTTCCACAGATTCTTCATGCCAATCCTGGCATAAGCATGTGCTCTGATTAAAAAGGAAACAACTTAGTTGTTATAACAAGCGTCTTTAGCTTTATTTGGTATTACTAATGCTTTTAAACAGAAGGCAGGGTACTGGCAAGAGTAAAAAAACAGACTTGAAGGGGGAGGGAACCTGCAGGCTGGAAAGAAGCTGCAGTCTCTGCAGTGCGACCCCCGTGCTGTAGATAATGAGTGACCATAAACTGTGAGAGCTGGAGAAGTTTGCTGCACAGAAATTTCAGACTCTTCCTGAAGCTCAGCAAGGCAACCACAAGACAATGACAATGACATTTACAAAGCCTATATTAGCTTACAGCAATTACTTCAGCACCAAATCATATATGCTTAAGTACTGTATGTTCCCACTTTACATGGGTTTAAATGGCACAAGCTCTTATTGAGGGAGTCAGAATTTAAGCAGTCAGCACATCCAATATAACAAGACTTTCCTGGTGCCATCAGGAGAGGAAAAGTCAAATAATTTCTTTTTTCTCAAAGTGCAAAACACTTGCAAGCCATCACTTCATGCTCCTGTGATTCTACTGTCTACTGAACCTTAAATTCCCTGCCTTAAGCTAAGTTTCCATGGTCTTGTTCAGTGCAAGTTAGACACTACCTCAGAGCTGCCTCATGTTCTGTGGCAGATGAAATAATCCCTGTAAGTAAACTACTTGAAACCACTTAGAAAGAGGTTGGCAGAGATGCAACTTAAACCATTGTCATTTGTCATGGAAAGACAAATCACCCCTCCCAGAAGAGTCATGACTCAAAACAAACACATGGAAAGAGGCATGAATTTCTGTTCCCTTTTTAGCAAGCTCAAAGACAGCATAAAGCTTGTCTTACACATTCTTGGAGAGTAAAAGGGAGAAATGATATCTACAGATTTCTAAGTAAATTTTCTGGACCTCAGTCCAGATGGGAATAAGTAATTCCCTCAGTCCACCCCCAAAGGCTGAAGGCAGCAGGGGACCAGGCAGAGCAACCAGGCTGTGAATCTCACAGGTGGGAGCAGAGGGCAGTGTGGTCTGCACTGTGCCATAAGCAAATTAATCCCTTCTCACACACACAGCTCCCCAGGGACTCTGTGCCTTGCTCGTGGCAAAGTGTCAGAGACTCGCAAGCCTTTGCCTACAAGCACACTTGTCCCCAAGCCACAAGAAGCTTCACTGCTGCCCAGCTATGCTGGAATTGAGTCTGGGAATAGGACCATGGCACCCTGCCTGTTATCTGAAAGTTATTTCCAGATAACATTTTCCTCATTTTATAGCAAAGCAAGCTATTGGTTAGCACTATCAGAAGCACAACTTGAGACACAATTTGTATTCACACCAAGATTTACCAAAGAAACTGCAAAACATAATTTTAGTGGCCTCTGTGTGGCACAAAATCCCGCATCCATTGGGATCCCAGTGCCACCCAAGTATTCAGTCATTTAGATAAGAACTACACCTTCCCCTCCAAACAGAGGAGAAAGGCACAGTGCTACAGACATCACCAAGTTTTTAGCTTTGCCAGTTAGAGATTTTGAGATTCTCAGAGGTCATGGTGGTGAAGGGCAGTGCAAAAGCCTAAAACACCTAGAAAGATGAGCAGCATTGCTATGCTGAAACAGAAATAAAGATGGGTGAGCTACATTTGAACTTTCAACATATTCTAAACCTATGGTTCAGAAAACTAGACTAGGATTATGTTTAATAACTTATTTCACTACCTTCAAAAGTCCAGCATCTTTATCTGTACCATTGGTAGCAGCAGGGATGTGATGAAGCACACAGTTCATTCATTACCAATGGTTACCTCAGCTGTGATCGTTTTAATGAAGGTTTTGCATAATTAGGATTTTTGTTTTGGTGTAGGAATCAAATACAACACTTGATATGGTTGGCCCTGCAGCCAAACATTTCCATCACCTTCAATGGGCATTAAGATGGTCCCTCATGGATTGAGGCAGACTCATTTCACTGGTCAGGTGCATAAAGAAACAGACATGGGCTACCAAAAAAAAAGACAGCAAAAGACAAACTTTACTCACTCAGAAACTCAGGGTTCAGTGCTGCATCAGTGAATCAGGATCCCCAGGCAGTCTCTGCCCTTTTGGGTAAGAAAAGTTGTGTTGACTGTATGAAAATTGCTGTGTTGCCTGAGGAAAACACAGAATTATAGAATCACTTTGGTTGGAAAACACCTCCAATATCTTCTCAGTGAGAGGCCACAGGACATTAACTAAAGGGAAGGGGTATCTCCCAACTTCTATAAGGAGTTATTTTTTAACATACTCATGAAGCCAATTAGGGGCCATGGCTTGACTTTTCTCTTTCCTCTGATAACAATACAGCTTTGAGGTGTTCACAAAACACCCATGTGGGATAACAGAGACACATCACCAGCTGAGGAGCTTCTCCTCCTTAGTGAAACTTTCTTTTCCCATTACTTTCTCAAAGTGGACAGCCCCTTAGAAACTCAGGTAAACCCTTCACCTTCCCAGCTCTTCAGCATTACATCACATAATTCCAGATAATGAAGTAACACCTTCCATGGAAAAAATTAGCTCAATAAGTCTAATTCTATTGGGGAATAGAAGCAACACATTTTCCTTAATATTTTTCATCAGTTTCAGCCTTCAGCCCACCTTTAAATTGAGATTATTTTTTATGTTAATGATGCTAAAGAAGCATTTTGAAGTTTATTCAAGACAGCAGAACAAGCACAAAAGTGCTGTGCAGGGGGCTAAGCCTGAAAGCTTTAGAGCATGAGAACAAGCTCTTAAACTCACCATTTTCTTATGAAAATTGAGTAAGAACCCCAAAAGGGTCAGCTTAGGAGGCACTAAAAGGCTGCTTACTCTCAGTTGAGTACCTTGGTATCAGGCAGCCCTTAAGCTGCCTCCTTTCCAGGGCTACTAATTTTGCACATTACCTGGAGAACAGCCATGATGTTGTTTGCCCTCTTTCCTCTATTTATCTACTAAAGGAGAAGCAAGGCCTGTCCCCTTCCAGCTGAGGATGCTTTCCTAACTGAGCCTTCTCATACCAATTAACACCATCTGAAAGCCTTTAGAATGGGGAAATATGCCAATTTATCTGCTTTCTACCCAGCCACTCTAGAAGTGGGTAATGCTTATCTGCTCCAATTACTTCTGAAAATGGCATTTGGAGCATCCCAGATGGAGCCAACCCAAGAGACCTTTCAGATTTTGGCAGTGGCCCTCAGCAGTGCTCACCGTGGCCATTAATTGGGGTGTTGCTGATTAAAGGATGAATACACCAGGCTGGGCAGCACCCACAGGCTGGGCTCTTCCAGTAACAATGAGCAACATCATCCAAAAATTTTAGAAAGCATCATGGTCCCCTTAGGAATGGGCACCCAAGACCCCATTGTTGCAATCAAAAAGCCTTCACCCAATGGATTCAATACCTCATGAGGGCCTACAAGAGAGCTGGGAGGGAGCTTTTGACAAAGGCATGAAGTGGGGAATGGCTTAAATCTGAAGAAGAGTAGGTTTAGACTCGATAATAGGAAGAAATTTTATACTGTAAAGACAGCAAGATGCTGGCACTGGTTACCCAGAGAAGCTGTGGATGCCCCATCCCTGGAAATGTTCAAGACCAGGCTGGATGGAGCTCTGAGAAAACTCATCTGGTGGCAGATGTCCCTGCCCATGGCAAGGGGCTTGGAATAGTTTGATCTTTAAGGTCCCCTCCAACCCAAACCGTTCTATGATTCTATTTGTACTGGAAACACACATGATGCAAACTTTCTCTGCTACTTCGAGGACACTGATGAGGCTTTGGTAGGCAAGGTCAAGATGTTCCCCTGCTCTGATAAAGCATGGGGAGCTAAATCATCCTGTGCAACTCAAGTCATTCAGATGGTACTTTTGGCATTTCCCCCCCCTCGCTTTTGTTCTGTCAGTCTGAAGAGAACAGCTCATGTGATGTAATTTAGAATGGAGCTTTTTTAAAGCTTTCACTCAGGAAAAGCTTCAGGAGCTCTGGGGGTATAGCTTAGCTCGGAGAAATAGAAAGAAAGCAAGTTTGCATTGACAGCTTGATCCCAGAGAGAGGTGGCTGCCTGCTTGTCTAACAGGTCCTCTGGGTCTGGATGAGGCAGAGACAGAGGAGCAGTCATATTAAGTGAACGCACGCTGCCAATGTTAAAGGAACAATTACCATTATTCTGCATAGTTCACTGTTTGCTGCTGCTATTTCCTTCAATAAAACCTCTTTTCACTTGCCAATTGGAGCTTGTCATGTAACAATATTTCTTATGCACAATACACATACTAAAATGCCCCTGTGTTTTTAATACATTTATGGTTGTTAACAATGGCAGTATAGCGACAGAAAAAGCTATGCTTGCTTTGAATGCAGAACAGATTCAAAAAGAGTAAACCAGTGGCCCTGCTCTGAAGGATTAATGGGGGTTAGATTTTGCCTAATCTGTGTTAAAATAGTGACACCTCTTCCATTTCTTTGACACCCACTTCTTCTCAGGGCCTGGGCTGTGACCTCCTCTCTTGGAAGGGGTTGTACACCTGAGCCACGCGCAAAACTTCAGTGATGGTTTTGATGTCAGGGAGTGTTGAGGAGTGCACTGGGCTCTCACCTGTCCCTGTGCCTGGGCAGCCCCAAGGGGGATGGACAGGGGTGCCACTCCTGTGGCCTTGGCAAGCCCAGCCTGCTGAAAGTTGCCCAGCAACCCTTCAATCCTTGTGCATGGTGCACAGACAGGTGGGAGCTGTGCTACCATCCAGCAACACCTGAAACTCTGGTGTTCACTGCCCACGTCAGACTAACAGAACTCCTTGTGAAGCAGGACAAACAGACAGCTTTGGGGAGACTGCCATTTCCCTGGGGCTGTGGAGCTCTGCAGCTCTCCTCCAAGAGCTCACACAATGAAGATATTGTGCTACTGCTGCACTTGCCAGCATCACAAAGCCAGGTGGAAATGACCGCAGTGAAGGTGCCACGGTGAGAAGAAACGACGTGTTTCCACTTCTGAGCAGGCTGAACCTCATATTTCATGCACCCAAAGGAACAAGCAGCTGTTCGGAAACCTTTGTAGCACAATCATGAAGGAAACTTTCTTCTGCCATAAGAGTGGTGTTTTCTAAGAACACTATTTTCTTCAGAACAAGTTAATATACACAGGAAAAGACATCTTGAGTGTTCCTGACTCTCCTACACTATCCAGGAATAGTGATAGACTGCGAGTTTAAACACATTCTTCCACTGCACAGCGAGAGAAGTGTGTTTGATGCTGTGAGCAGAACACTTACCATGTTTGCCTGTGCCAGAGCAGGCAAGACTACACCGTTTTAAGAGTACTTATTATGTACGTAAGCAACAGTGGATGTCATCTGTCTGCCCCGAGAATAGATGTTCTGCATCTTGGGTGCAGGGGGAAAAAGGATTTGTGAAAAGATGCGCAGCATGATACATCTTCTGTTTCAGATATTGCTAATTGCTTTGTCTGTGGCTTTTTCTGAGGAAAAGAGCAGAGAAACCCAGAGAAGGCCACTGTATTGGAGGCTAGTTTGGAGCCTGATCTGAGCTCCCTGGAATTGTTTTCTTTGACATCTGGTGGTACAGGATCAAGCCCTTGTGAAGATAAATAAGTAGTTTTCCAGCATGGTCCAGCACAGACTGTTCTGCAACACCTGGGGAGGTGCTCAGATGGCAATAAGATTAATAATGTTTATTACAGTGTGCAAGTCCAGCTCCCAGTTGTGTTCCAGCATGGCATGCAGGCAAGAGAGAAACAAATGGAAGTGTTTGCTAGGAAAGTCTCACAGAAGACATAAGACTCTCACAGATTGCCACTCACCATTGGGTTCAAATCAAAGAAAAGCTTTTATACCTTATTAGAAGACATGGAGGGTTGTAGTCATATATTATCATGTGTCAATTTACTACCAGCAGAGCTCTAAGGACTATCTGTGAGAAATGCTGAATCTTCTGTGATTTGCAGTTCTATTTCACAGCTTTTAAAATGTTTGGATTTTTTTTAGGAATATATATGGGTTTAATGGTGTTAATATATGTGGGTTTGTTGGTGTTTCCCACCACCAAATGAAAATGCTGGCAGTCTTGGAGTTGCTCTGGCATTAAAGCTGTGCAAGGATATCTTTGTGACCATAACTGTGTGTAATGCCTGCTTTGGGAATAAACTCTTGGCACACAACTTCTGTGTCATTCAGATAGCCACACAGTTGTCAAGGACCTTGGGACATGAAAGGAAGACACTGTGCTGTCTTTTCATTGGAAAGTTCACAAATTCTGCCTAGAGATCCCTCTGATATTTTCACTTTTCAATACATAGTGCTTACCAAAAATAAAGCTGAGAATTTTAAGTGCTTTCCAAATTTAATGACAGAAAGTTTTACATGGAAAAAAATTCTTTTGTGTTAAACTCAGCATTTTCTGTTTTATATTACCTATAAATTTCCCCAGCTAAAGAGTGAGCAATTACACAAGGATGTCCATGGGTGAGACCTACCTTTAGTTACTGTGCCAGCATATTAAATAAAGCCCTGTCCACTTCTGGCTACTCAGCTCAGGTTAGGATTTTGTTACTGAAACTTGATCATATTGGCAGACAACAGTAACCTCATTGTGGGGTGAGTCATTAACCATGAGAGGAAGGAAGAGTGAATTAATGCAGCAGTGACATCGAGGCAGCAACAACAACAACAACAACAATTGTAAAGTTTGTTTTCCTCTGCTTTGAAAACAGCAAGGTCAATTCAGATGAGACAATACATCAAACCTTCCAGTTTTGCTCTGTGCAGTGAGGGATACAGAGGATTTGAGAGGTTTGAGTTAGCCCTGCAAAACAACAAGAAGCTGTCCATGAGCACTAGGATGGATCTGCCCCAGCACTCACTGAGGGCTGTGCAGGCAGCCCCATCGGAGGGTGGCCCCAGGGGCTCTGTGTGCTGCCGTGCATCCCAAATCCCAGCCTGGGGAAGAGGACAGGGACTGGCACAGCCATATGGTGACTGGGGTGGCCTACTGACATTAATGAAAATAAACATTGCTAAACCCTCCACTTGGAGGGGGAAGGACAGGGTTGTGTGTTCTCAGTTCAGGTTCAGTTTGTTCTGAGCTTTTTAATTATCCCTTTTAGCAAATGTCAGCAGAGTGCAATTTTAAACAAAAAGAAAGCAACAAAATAATTTAGAAAGCAGACTTTAGCTTCATTTACAACACTTTTTAGGGCTGTTTCATATAATAGGGCCAGTACACACCTACAAGGTCCTCCTCATCCCTGGAATGTTCAAGGCCAGGTTCCACAAGGCTTGGAGCAACCTGGTCTAGTGGGAAGTGTCCCTGCCCATGGTGGGTGGTTGGAACTAGATGCTCTTTCAGTCCCTTCCAACCCAAACCCCTCTATAATTCAAGAAGACAAAAAATCCAGTCTGGAGCTTAAAGACAACTTCAGGTATAGCCAATCCATCTCAGTGACTCCCAGAGAGGATGATCTCTTTCAAGACCTGCTGGAATAACAACAGGGTGTCAGGATGCTCTGATCATGAAATTCAAAACAGGGAAAAGATTTTTTAAAATTACCTAACAGCAAGAAGCATGTGAAATACCATGAGATCCTGCTGCTCCCTGGACTAACCCCAATTCCTCTAAGAGATTTATCTCATGGAAGCCATTCAAAAAGTCACAACTGCCAGGACAGAAATATGGACCTAAAGAAAAATGTGATAGGGAAATAAAACAGTGGCTGAAGGAGAATTTGGGAGAGCCAATCCACAAACAAGTCCTGAGGGCTCTGATAAGGCTCTCCTGAAGGATGCACAGCTCTATCCCACACCCAGCCCCATGGGTTTTCGGGGTTGCCTTGCCTGTTGACCAGCTGATGTCATGTTTCTGCTGCAGTTAACACTTGATACCAAAGCTGGGAGGTTCCTGTGAAAATTCAGTGATTTATCTTGGTGCTTATCAGCTCCTGAGGACTGCACAGCAGGCTGTGACAGGGAGAGGTGGACAGGAAGGGCTCTGGGCAGGCTCTGCAAACCAGCCAGTGAACACACTGTGGATTTTGCTATTGTGGTCCTTTAGGGCATGAATTATGTCCAGCCTTTAACACAGATGATGATGTCTGATGCAACAGGGACTTTGCACTTAGCAGACAAAAACCTTTTCAGTCCCCCTTCTTGCAAAGTCGTTACAACTCCAATGTGTAAGAGAACAGCATAAAATTCATACTGATCCCTTCAATTCTTTTTTAAGCATCCTTAAATCCAGCTTTTTTTTCCTGCTATACCTCTTACTTTTTATAGTTAAAAGTAATTTTAAAGCAAAAAAGAACATAAACAATATACACTGACTCTTGACACTCCATTGCTTTTTTAAACTAGAATAATAAAAATTTGCAAATGAACAAAAGAGTGGGAGGAAGATATCTGATTTACAATGTTTTTGAGATAAAGAACACTATAAAAAAAGATCAATGTGAATAATAAAGCATTGTTAACTGAGTCATGACATTTCTATTCTCAGTGAAGATTTGAACAGTAGAGCTCTGCAAATGAGCACCTTGTGCCATTTTCAAAGTGGGAGGAAGACATATAATTATAATTTTTAAAGTGAAGAGAATTTTTAAAAAAATCTCTGTGAAAAAGTTTATTGAAAAACATATCGACATATCAATATGACATAAATTACTTTAATTTTATTAAACTGGGAGGGGGAAAACCTCTTTTTGAAGACTGGCTGCAGAAAGCATTCCTTGAAAAGAATTTTCTTTATTAAAAACTCTTTGCTGAGATGAAACAGCACTGAATGTCAGCACTACCGTATATTTATTCTGTAACTCTTCCAACAGCCGAGATCTATAAAAGAAACATATTTTCAAAACAGTTTTAACCTCCATTGTCTTGATCATTCGTATTAACATTTTTCATGTCACCTATTGAAATCCCTTAAAGGAACCTTTTATTCAGTCAAAATTAATGAAGCCGTTTTCTTAAACAGCCTCCAAAAAGTAAAAAGGACGTAATGTTGTGCATTTTACTTGACATACGTTTTCTGCCATTTCACTTACTTGTGTGATGAGAGCAATACTTCATATTTATGCTATCAAATCTGCAGAGAAAAGTGATTTTGAGAGAGAGGAAAACCAACTCTGCTCTTGCTGTGTGTGCAATTTAAATCCACAGCGAAAATACAGCATTGATCAGATTACTCCAATTGAGTCATTTAGTGCTTTGGCATTCCTGAAGTTAGGGCCCAGCTGTGAAATCAGAGTTGGGGCCAAACATTGCTGTTAGGTGAGTGCACATGGCTCCCATTTTCTTCAAAGGGAATGACACACATGGCCAATATTTAGCTTTCACCTCTTCCATTCTTTAGCTAGCAAAGCCAGAACCAGCGGAGAATATGCAGGCAATTTAACAGAATTAAGAATACAATCAAGATTTTCCAGGACTTACTAGTGATTTGGGATATATAATTCAATACACATCAAAACGCAGATGCTCAGCATATTCTGAAAATCAAGCCATCTCGAATGTCTTGCTTTAAGCAGGTAAAATCATAAATTACTCTGAGTATTTTGGCCATTGGATCCTAACAAACGGGTGTAGTACACCTTTTCAAAATTATAAATTCCAATTTCTGGCTTGGCTGGGATGCCTGGGAGAATTACAACATCCCAACTCTTTTTTGTTCCTGTGTTGGCACACAGTTCTCCCCTGCCATTACCATTAGGGGACTTGAACACAGTGCAGGTGCCCTTCTGCAGCAGGTGATCCCTAGGGAAAATCCAGCTCCTGGCTCTGCAGGTTCCCTGGGATGCACTGAGCTGCTGGGATGGCCCACAAGACCTTACAGCCTAAGTGCCATGGAGAGAAAAAAGGATGCATCCCAAAAATCTAGCTGCCCCATGCTGCATGCAGATCTTCATTTCAACTCAAGGTCAAGTGGAAAACTTTTCTACCATCCTTGCTGACTCTCCTCTTCACTTTCTCCTGACTCCATCTGTTCCTCACCCATCTCCTTCGTTCCGCACTCGCCTCCCTCTTCTTCCTGTGTCCATCTGTTCCCTCCTTCCTCAACACAAGTTGGGGAAGGGAAGTAAATTCAGTCATTCACTGAACAGATTTCAAGATGAACCCCCTCCCTCTCCAGTTCTAACTTCATTCATCATGGTAAAAATTATAATGAATAGAAATGTTGAAGGTGAAAAATTTATTAGGGATTGTGTTGCTTTCTTATATGAAAAGCAGTTAAAGCGGCATATAAACATTGGCTTCATTCATTTTTTCTTAATATATGATATAATTAGTGAGAAATATTAGTGGAAGTGCTTGCTATGCAGTCCATCAACACATGCCTGTCAGAGCTTAGGATCTGGGCCAAAAGTTTTGCCAGTCCTGTGATAGATTTACAATAAGCCTATAGAAGGCTTTACAGTTAGCTGGGTCACTAATTCATGAAGTTAAAACGTATGCAATGAGGTCAAAAATTCACTATTGATAAAATACCCCCTCCCGGGATTGCACCATTAGCTTTGTTACTGCTACAGCAAAAGAAAGTAAACCCAAAGCTCCTGTGAATTACCAGTCCATCATTGTAAATCAGACATCACTAGTGCAGCACTCACACGCGTTCATGATGTCATCTGAAGCCCGGGATATATTTATAGCCTTGTGTACTATTTCCTGTTTCCTTGTGACAAAAATAAACAGTCTCCAGATCCCCTGCATCCTTCTGCCTGAGCTCAGCAAAATGTAATGGGCACGAATCTCTGGAAGCCCCCGTGATACATTGGTCTGGAACAGCTCCCTGCTGATGGGCCACGGTGCCCGCGCTCCCTCCGGCCTCTCCCATGTGGGCAACAGCAGTTCCCATGGAGTTTGCTCCATCTGCTGCACTCACTGCTGGGACAGTCCCACACCCCCTCCCACTTTGCCTCCCTGACACTTGGAGAAGAAGGAAAGAAGATTTAAGCCTCCCAGCCTTAGGCGTGGACTGAACAGCCAGGCAGGAGCATGAGAGGTGGAGGAGCTCAGCGTTGCTCCCTGTGGGGACCTGGGCTTGCCACCACAGGGACCTTGGGCATCTTGTCCACCAAGACTGCCAAGCCATGAAGGTTGGAGATCGGGACTAAATTTCCTCTCTCCTCCTTTGCTGATGATTTGAGATCCTCATCTAAGGTTTCTGGGTTTTTGGGCATGGATGATGCCCCACATTTTATCTCAGACCTCCCAGCTCTCAGATTTTCTGTACCTACCTGAATTGCTGTGTTTGCCAGTGATCCTCTTCACCTCTTCTTGGGTGAGACTTTCTGCGTTGACAGTTTGTTTTATTTTTTGCTTCCTTTCCTGAAAAGAGACAGAGGGTAACGCAAACAGCGCACCATGCCACGTAACCTCCCTCTGCAAGGAAGCAATTTGATTCTGTTTGACCTCAGAGCAACAACTCCTGAAGTCAGTGACTGTCACTAAGTGGCTGAGGATGATAGCTGTGCCAAACCACATTTATTTGACATTTATCTGTCTACAATTTTGTTTTCTTCTCTCCACCAAGACCGTCGCACCAGCTCCCTGCCTTTACTGGCCCTCTCTGGGGTGACACCGAGCAGTGAGGACCATCCAGGTAAGCTGCTGGCCCCATGCATGCAGAGATACTCCCTCCCTGGCAGACAATTATATCCCTTAAACCATCAGGAAAAACTGTTTTGTTTTTCTTTGGTTTTTGCTTTTTTGGAGCACTGCTGTCAAACCCTGAGGTTTGGGTTTCATCATTCTATGAGTCCTTTCAAACCAAGTGAGTTCAGATCAAGCCTTCACACATACAAGTTTTCATCCATCAGAGCTGATGTAACTCTGCCTGTGTCATCTGGGGACTGAATGGATATGGCACACAACTCTTTCAGTGATGAGCATGTGATACATTAAACAGACAGGTAGCAACAGCAGGGCACGGGATAACTGAGTGGTTCCTTTGGTGCTTCTGCTGCACTGATACATGAACGTGCCTCAGGGGAAAATTAAAAAGTTACAGTCCTAAACTGCTACAGTTTTCCACACAGTTTAGCATTAACCCTTGGGACTCCTTGCTGCAGGGGCATGAGGCAAAAGGCCACTGCCAGGATGGATTTGCAACAAATGCCAGCATTGAGTAGAGCCACAGGCTCCCTTGTCCTTCGCTTGTAAAATGTGAATGGGCCCTAGGAGGGTCAGAGATCAATTCTCCTTCTCCTTCTGTGGAGTCTTCTCCTAAACAGGTGCTCCAAGAGCTGCTTTGGATTACCTGCATTGCTGCAGTCCCTGTTCAGCAGAACAAAACACCTCTTAAACCCTCTGTCCCTTATCAAAACTAGAGCCCTTGTATATCTCTAGACTAAATCTAATTTCAGAAGCATGCAGGGAAACTGCAAACTCCTCCAGGACTGCAAGATGCTGGTTTGTACCTAAAGCCAATGAAGAGAAATAGAGGTCAGGGGACATACTGCAAATGCCAGTCTTGGTATCACTGCTCCTCCCTATTAACCAGAGGGATCTGGGGCTGGCCTCAGTGGAAAGTAAGAGATTTACTTTGTGCTTTCATGAGTTTAGACACTTGTAGTCAGCCATCTGAATCACCCAACTCCAAAAAGAAATAGAAAAAAAAAATTCCATGTGAGTATTGAGACTATCTTTAATACAAACATGGGTGAACAATCCCAGTCTTCTCCTGCAACAGCCAAGGCAAGTCCCAGCTTCCCCATGTGAGGAAGAAAGTTGCTACTTCATACTATTTAAAAATGGCACACTGTGGGGGTGTACCTTTAGCAGCCTCTGCCTAACAGTCTAACACTGAATAATCTGAGATTTCTTCATCATGATACACTTATTTTTCCCTTTAAGTTCACTTCAGTGGTTGATTTCTATACATTAAAAACACAGACATATGTGGACATTTGAAGCTGAACACAGGCTCTTAAAAGAGTCACAAAATTTGACCCTCTTCCCATCTCTAATTGTAATTTAGGGGATTTTTCATATTCTCATTTAACAGTAATCATAAATAGTATCAGTGGTACGTAATATATTTTTAAAGCCTATTTGGCTACATCTATTTGTTCCAAACTCTCAACCTACTACTGCTCCATCCAGCAACAAACTATAATCGGGAAAAAAAAGTGCTAACCACCTTTTTTTTTTCTGCTGGTCTAGCACAATCTTTATTTCTTCAGACACTCTGTGCAAACATTAAATTGATAAAAGACATAATGTAGATGGACCCACAGCTGAACTGAAGGTAATTGCATACAAATGAAATGGAGACCTATAATTGTACACTGCTTTAGCCTCTCCCACAGTGTTTTCTGGAAGCAAGGATCTCGCTTGTCATAGCAAGTTGCTTGTTACAGTGATTGCATGAAGACTTGATCTAGCTGTACAAGACAAGTATAACATTACTGAAAGGGAGCTTTTCAAACTAAGAGTCTGACACTAAAATGTACTGTATTTTCCAAGATGTAGTATGCTTTAACAAACAGAAGAGTCCCTGAGTGACAGCTTTTGTTACCCTTTTGTTTGATGGTGCTGTATTGAAAAATTCGGGTTATGTCTATGCCTTTCTATTTCTGGTTTTGATTTCTCTTCAACAGCACTTCAAGAATAAAAATTGACTCCAAGTATGAATAGTAGAAGTCGGAGGATACAGTAAATGTTAGTCTGGCATTTACTGATTACTTCTGTCAGACTGTTTTTTTCAGTCTCGCTTCTTGAATGCTTAAATGCATTCCATGGGCCATTGTATTGTTGCAGAATTGGGGAACTCAACAAATATATCATGAATTGGAACATATCTGGTTTAGATTTTTGGGCAGATTTTGAAAGTGGAAAATAATAGTTATTCTTGCCTAAGCCTTTTGATCTGATCCATGTGTATCCAAAGGCTCAGCCTGGGTGTAGCTCTCACTGTGAACAAACAGGACCCATTTGTAATATTGGCATCTGAATTACAGGTAGAGCTTGTATCTTTTGGACTCACAAAACAATTGTTATTCAATAAATCCAATGCATAAGCAGGACATTGCTCCCTCCTGAGCTCTGCTGCTTTAATCAGCACAACTTTTCCTGGAGATGGTTTGTTATGGGATGAAAGTGCAGGCAAACTTGTGGAATGTCATTGATTTACAAACACTGGGAAACAGTCATGACTGTACATGTGAGGACATCCAAAATACATGAGTTTTCACATTCTGGACTGAAGAGGCTGGCCAAAAAGTCAGAGAGGGAAAAAAAAAAAAAGCTGTGTTTGCTTAGTCTGAGGGGAAAACCATCAACAACTCATCACAGATGGGGAAAATCCAGACATGCACAGCCCCAGATGCTGATTTCCCATGACCAAGGGTACAAGCTCAGGGGAGAGCTGCTGTGCTTTGCACTGCTGAGTCACACCCAGCACAGCCACTGCCTCTCCTGCCCTTCCCGTCTCACCTGTGGCTTTCCTTCATCATAATGCTCACAAAACCTGACAGTTACAGGTTTCTGAGACTCCTCTCTGTGCCACTGCTCTCTTACTGCCTCCACCCCATTGTTTGCTCCCTGCCCAAGGCCAACTCTCCAGGACAGGGAAATTCACATTTCCATCACAGTAGACTTTGTTGTCATTATGACTTCAAAATCAAGACAATACCTCTGCCAACACAATTTGAAAGCAGTGATTTAAAATGAAAATGGTAGCCTAGTTTTTATGCTTATCTCATCCCAAGATCTTACTCTACTAACCTCTACCAGCTTTTCTGCTTCTACATATTTCACTAGGTAAAAAATGATCTAAAATGACGTGAAACCCCACAACAAGCAGAAATTTAGATGAAATGCTCACTCATTCTGTAAGTAGATGGAGTCATAGAAATCATAGAAAAATTAGCTTGGAAGGGACTCTAGAATCACCTTGCTTGGCCTCTGTCAGAAACCCACAGTGAAGCAGGCTGGGGTCCATGCCCAGCTGAGCTCTTCACACAACCACAGCCTTGCTGCAGTCTGTTCTGGTGCTTTACACATCCCATGATGAGGAATTAATTTCCTGGGCAGGTCCAGTTGCCTTTGCTGCAGCTTCTGACAGTGCCCTCTCCTCGTTTTCTGTCTCTGCACTGCTGGGAGGAGTTGGGGTCTGGCTTCTCCATTGCTCTGTGCCATTGCCCTGGCTCTGGAGCGGAACAAAGCCTCCAGCACTGTTCTTTGCCTTCTCCTCCAGGCCAGCCAAAGCCAGCTCCCCCAGCCTCTGCTTGCACAGAAGGTCTTCCAGACCCCTCATCACCTCAGTGGCCTTCACTGGACTCGAACTAGATGCTTCTTATCTCTCAAATCCTTGGTTCCCCCCTCTTCAAGCCTTATGGTTCCATTGGTTTTTCACTTACCCTGCAATCCATCCATCCATCCATCCATCCATCCATCCATCCATCCATCCATCCATCCATCCATCCATCCATCCATCCATCCATCCATCCCATCCCATCCACGTTTCCTCCTCTCAGCTGCAAGGATACTGGGGGAACAGCTGCAGTCACATCAAGGTTTTGCTCTCTGTCAGCCTTTCCTTGGCTTTTCTTTAATGTGTCTCAGAAGTCAAAGGTACCTAAAAACCAAGAGATAAGCAGGGCCTCTCTTCAGGCTCCTTGCAGCCAAGTGCAGACGAACCACTTCAGAGCACTTACTGTCCCTCTCAGAAAGTAGCATTTGCAAAACTGAGGTGTTTGTAAAGATTGATTTTCTGTATCTAGCTCAAGAGCAAGCATATCACAAGATTTAAGTGAGATAAAAAGTGAGGCTGTGCTTGATGTGAGGTGCAGGAGTTAATCAGCTGTAGATAAGAACTGATGAGGTTTTATCATCCCTGCCATGGAGAGAATGACTGTGTTTCTTGGCCATTTGATCACTTCAGAGAGTGAGTGAAACTATATATCAACCCGTGTTTATCTGTGCCTGAGAAGTTCTTCAAGAATAAATTGAACTCAGAACTCTTCTTAACCTTTCCCCTAGTTGGGGCTTAAAATTAAGCTCTCCCTCTGGTTTTTGAGCTGCCTCTCTGGCACGCTGACAGCATGTGAAGTATCCCATCTCCTAGCTGACTTCCAGGCCAACAACGCAAGTGGGGATGAAGTTGTGAAATAAGGAATCTGGATGCTAAACAGAGACCATCTGGCTGTCTTTGCTACAAGATTGTGAGCCACGGTGAGCTGGCACATCTGCATCCAGGTACTGCCCACATGCACATTGTTGGCTGTCAATTTAGGGAAACAAAGTTGCAGCTGAAAAATAACAAGATAATTGTTTTGCCTTCTTTTATGTCACAAAGTGGAGTTAGGATATAAAACTCAAAATAGATGTCCACTGAGGCAATAGCTCTGTTTTCTTTCCAAACCTGATCCCACCCACTGGAAGTGAATTATTACTTAGCCTCTAAGTCCTCTGGGTTTAAGAGAAAAACCTTAGAAGGCAAGTTCACAAATACCTTTACTATGAATAAACCTCTGTAAAGAGACTGAAATCATTAGGTGAGAAGGGTTAGGCCTTGGAAGTAAACAACTGTAGGTTTGAAAATTCTGCATATGTTATTCTTTCAGATCTCTGCCTTGGTATCACAGTCTTTTTTTTTTCCTAATCCCACCAGATAACCAGCTTACAAATGAAAAACACACAGATGAAAAGCCTATGAAAAGTATTGTTATGAGTTCTGTCGCAGAATTCAGCATCACAGACGCTTCATCAAAGGGTACCAAAAATGAGAAGAAATTGTCAGATGCAAGCAGATCATCCATTGCTTCCCTGGAGAAATGCAGAGAATTCACTTACATTGAAGATGATGCATCAGTACATCAGAGAGACAGTGACGGTATGTTTTATAAAACAGATCACATTTGAGCTGATTCCTAAATAATGCCCACTGCAAAAGAACTATGTATAACCAACTCGAAATTAAATGTTGAACAGGAGGTTCAAGAACATTGCCAAAAGCAATGTTAAGTTGCCCTGCAGACATTTGTGTGATGGATGAGAATTTCTAGAAGATGATCTTAAATTGTCAGTGATACTAAAGTCATAGAAGAGGAGCTTAGAGCCTATTGTGCCACAGAACATTTGTACTTTAGTAATGAGAGTTTGCACAGAGGCACCAGTGTCAGTATCAGATAAATCTATTCCTGGTTATTGCAGTGGATGTTTAAAAAAGGCTCTGTGAAGTATTTCAGAAGGGTTTTTTTGAGTGCCTTTTGCAATAATGGATTAGTGATCTGTCGTGCATATCATTTAACAATTCCTAAATTAAGCATTTCTAAATACAGATCAACACAATAAAGTGCCCTGTTCTCCAGGAATCATTAACATCTCTATTGTGTCACAGATCCTTACAAAAAGGATGTCTCTGATACATCTATTGGAATACACTTAATTTCAAGGAAGGATCTGAAGTATTTATGTTATTTAGGGGACTTTTCCTCTTGTCCAGACATTCCCTATTTTTGAGTTTGAAGACTATCTCAACCACTACTGGCACACAGGTGTGTACCATGTGATGCAAATAACAGACTTCATTCTCCTTAAAAAAGCTAAACGTGAAGGAAATTAACAACAACAAAAAAAAATCCCCAATCTGTGCTTAATTAATAATGTTAAGGGCTGGATGGAAGCCAAGAAAACCAAAGGAAGACAGATTTGTGGTTGTCACTGCATACTCAGCTCACTCCACTCTGACAACTTACTGCTTATTCCAAATACACGAGGCCAAATCCTGTTTGCTGGTGCTTGGAGAACCTCTGAAGGCAGAGCAGTAGATGAGGAAATTGGTGATTATTTTGTTCCCTGTGCTCAGGCAAGAGCAAATAAAGCCCTCATAGGTCTCACCAAGGATGACCAGAAAGGCTTCAGCAAGCTTTGGACCAGGGTTGTTCAGAGCATCATCTGTGTGAGCAGATGCCACCAAACAAGAGCAGGAAAACTTAGAGATGAGGCATGCTAGAAAAATTATAATAAATTCTTCTTTTGTGCTAATTAATCTACTAATGCAGAGAAGGAGAGCTGGGGTCATTGTTCTCACTGAGATAAACGCAGTAACGCCGTTTGGCAAACAGCAGGGAAAACAGGGCAGAAAACAAGAGATTGCATCTTCTTTTATGCAGTTTGTGGCTAATTTATTTTCAAATATATAAATGAATGCATAGGAATGGATGTCTAATTGCTAATATCTATTATTTATATACATTACCCCACTTAAAACAGGACCAAAAAGCCTCACACATGCAGATTTTTTGAAATGTGTTACATCCATTATCACAGTTCATGGTGTGTGCTCTGATGGGAATTTAAAAGCATCTTTACTGCACATCACAGAGTCTCTGCTGAAACATTACTTTATTATTAAAATCTTGTGCTTTTTGTGTGCTCTCTTTCCTGGATGAAGCCCTAAGAATCATATCTATTCTCTCCAGACTACATAAGCACCATTATGGTTAACACATTCGGGGAAAAAAAACCTGTTATTAAAAAATGGATCTTTGGAGAGGGAGAAAAAAAATTGCCAAATCCTTAATTAAGACATAATTTTGAATTCTGTCTCCCACATCTATGTATAGGAAAGAAATTTCATAAACATAAGAGATCCAAAAAGAATAGTCTTAATTACACCAAGGACTATTGGATAAAATGATTACATTTTCTACAGTGTAAATTTCATACAATTAAATGCAGAGGTGTCACCTTATTAAATGTTTCAATTTTATAATTATTTCAGTTCATTTAGCTAGAAAAAAATATAAGCATGAATTTACTGAGTATCACCAAAATCTAGTCATTCTTATTTGACAGAACTGACTTAGAAGTTAGTTGTGCTTGTCTGGACCTAAATAGATCTTGACATATTTAAATAAGTATTAAAATTGATAACATTGGTGATGATATGCCATTTAGAAAGAAGTTCAGTCATATGCTATTTGTTCTTGCTACCTGCTTTAACTGCCTTTTTAATAAAGAAGCTGGAATGATTTTTTTTAAATTTTGTTTTTCATCAAGAAAGCTTTCTAAAAAAAAAGCATAATTCTGGAAACTTCCTGGCAGTGAACTTCATGTTACGTGAGCTAGAAAATGCCACAACAGAACCAATGCAGTTGAATGAGTTCACAGTTAGTCATCCTAGGGCAAGAAATGTGGTTATAACCATATGCTTTCCTGAAAGAACCAATGAAAAGACATTCATATTGTTGAAGACATTTTTCCTTTCCAAAAACAAGAAGGGGAAAAAAAAAAAAAAAGGAAAAAAGGAAAGGTCTGGGTCTGTGCTCCAACTGGATTCACACAGTTGGAATCTCACACCTGCTGCACCCCAGCAGCCTCCCCAGATGCTGGAGGGGTGCAGAGGTAATGAGTGGATTTTGGGAGGGCACAAACATAGCACAGAGTTCTAGTCATGGTGACCAAGTCTTCAGGAACATTCACTGGCTCCAGACACGCATCCTACATAAACTATTTTCCAAACTTTCGTCTCCTTTGAAACACTGACTCCTTTGAAAAATCTCTCCTTTCATTTGTGAATGAAAAGGTGAGAACCCTGTTTAGTGGGGAGTTGGCAGGACCCTGAGCTGAGACTCAGCCAGCCCACTGCCCTCTCTGAATGCTCTTCTCCAGACGTCCTCTCCCTCCCTCTCCTTGGCAGTCTTCAAACATTTTTAGTGCTCTTGTGAACTATGTGTTTAGAAACTCTTGTGAAAATGAAAACAAACTCCAGTGTCACCTGTGCTGGTGTCGTGGTTTACTCAGCCCCACAGAACCCCTCACTCACTGCCCCACTGCAGAATGGGGGTACCAGAAGGGTAAAAGGAAGAAAACTCATGGGATGAGATAAATACTGTTTAATAGGACAGAAAAGGAAGATAATAATAAATTAGAACATACAAAACAAGGGATACACATTGCAATTGCTCACCACTCATCAGCTGATGCCCATTCAGTTACCTGAGCAGAAGCCCCTGCTTCTCCCTATAAATTCTCCCTAATTTATATTGATGCCATATAGTCTGGAATATCCTTCTAGCCAGCTGGGGTCAGCTGTCCTGGCTGTGTCTCCTCCCAGCTTCTTGTGTCTCCTTGCTGTCTGGGTATGAGAAGATAAAATATAGTTTAAAGGGCTTGTTCTTCTGGATTTCACTGCTACAGAATGTTTCCATTCAAATTCTTTTCATACAGCTGTTGTTTTTCCAGAGCAATTAAAATAGAAAATAAACTTTTCACTTGTCTCTTTGGAAGCAGTCATCATCAATGTATTTTTAGCCCACCCCTCTCACTTCTGTGTAGCCACACTGGCCTAAACCTGAGTAATCCCAGCTCACGCTTGTTCTTACATCTCCCTGCTTTTCCTTTCTCTTAGATGAATGCGCAACACTTATCCTGGCCTGCTTGTTCTGCCAGTTTTGGGACTTTCTTATAATGCTGCCTGATACCTGTGAACATTGGCTGACAGATACCTGTTGTCCATCCAATAGATATTACCAGACCTCCGACGAAGAGCACGGCAGCAACGACTGCAACTGCGACTGCGACGTTGATTGCAGCCTCTTGGAGTCCTGCCACGAGACTGGGGAGTGCCTGGAGCTCGCCATGGAGATCTCAGAAGTCTGCTACCGCTAATAGGGAAATAACTGACACAATTCCTCAAAACTACCTGACAGATTACAAAGGAGAATTTCTTTTTTTTTTTTTTTTTGGTCAATGAGGACTGTGTGCATCTTGTTGCTGCCTCCCTGGAGGTCTCTATATCTGTACAGTTCTGGTGGCATGATATCACAAACTGCTGAAACCAATAAAGGACAAAAAGGGGTCTTCTCTGCCATAGATGACAACAGAATTCCTAAGTGCCAAGTGTGCTCCCTGCTTTACCCACTGTCAATCCAAGCTTTTATAAACCTTTAATTGCTTTAAACACTGATTTCCCCATTCATAAACACAGGACAAATTAGGACATTATTTTAGGACTGATATATATATATATATTAGTTCATCTTCTTAATGGATTCATACCTAAACATGTATTACACATTGTTGGTTATTATAAATAATTTATGATATAGCATCATTTTATAATTAAAAATGTATTTATTCAATCTCTTAAAACACTCTTATATGCCCAGTATAGATAGGAAAAAAAAAAAGAGAAGGAAAAAAAATAATAATTAGAAGCCATGTTACTGGTAATTACAGCAAATGTCACTAAAAATCTCCAGTGAATTTTGTGGAGGAAGCATTTTCACAGGGTAGTGCAATTCAATGGTGTATTAATGTGCTGGCCCATGGTTATGTAATAACAGGTTATGCCTATTGTTCATTAGTTATAGGAAAGGGCTTCTTAAGTGTAATTAGCCTAAATGGGAATTGACTGCACACTTCCAGAGGAGAATTACCCCATGGATAGCCAGTAACTCCTAACTCCTTCACTTGATTTTCTTTTGTAAGACTTCTGCAAGAAACAGAATATTGCCACCTATTGCAGTGCAAACAGGCACCTCCACCTGTGCACAAAAGATTACAAAATGACAGTATCTATCCTGGTTGTGCTTTCAAACTCCCTCTATCTCTTTTCTGATGGCAGGTCTGATTAATAAAAAAGCAATACATGTTGCACAGTACACATATGACAACAAAAGCATGTAAATTCAGCTGCCTGAGGGTGCAGAACACAGCTATTAAGCACAGAGGAAAATACAGGATTGTTTGCTCACATTAGGTATTTATAGACTAACACCAAAGTCAGTGTTTGCTTTATATAAGCACTAAAATGTCTCCCAAAAGCCCCACTGATCTCAGTTCAAAAGTACCTGTGGAATCCCAAACAAAGATCCTGGGCAAGATGCTGGGGTCTTAAGCATTTCTAAAATCACTGATGCTACTTGTTTATTAATCAGAGTAGTCCTGTTGCAGAAATATTTAATGAGAGAAAACAAATAATGTGTATTTCCTTTCCTTATCTCCCTTCTGGAAAACTCATGTTTTCAAAAAATCAGGAAGCAAGAAGTAAAACCACTAACAACCTTTTTCCAGGTGTCTCACAAAGCCTAGTGACCAGAAGACAACAAACCTCAGCAATGCAATGAGCAGCCCAGGACACCTCATTTCTCTGCTCCCTCCAGATCATTGGTGGGGAATAGAAGAGAATTGCTTATCTCACACTGTCCCATTGTGAGCTGTAGTCACCCAAAGGAACTAAATCATTAGTCCTCCATCACCATGCCAGTCCCAGCCTGGACCCAAACCCCACAGTACAACTCACTGCCATCCACTGGTTTGGGTCACCCACCCCAGGATGGGCAATGCTGAGTTTTAATGTTTCAGTTTGCATTCTCCCACAGAATTTGGATCTTAACTCTTCCAAAGATAAGCTAAACTCCTACTGCTACAGACCAGGCCACAGAGGCTTGGATCATTCTGTCCTTTCTACCACAGGCTGTCCTTGACACAGTGGCATGTGGGTATTTATGAACAAAAACTCTGGCCCGGGGCATTTAGGAGTGAGAAAAGAGGGAAGCTTGTTCCACATATCATTTCCTAGAGAAGCACCAATAAAGATGTGCATTGGCAGTCCTTGCTCTTGATGCCAATCTCCAAAATGGAAGATTTCATGTGTAATGGCTGGACAGAGCTCAGGAGGAGAAACCAGAGCATGGCACACCCCAAAATGTTTTCAGTGAATCAGAGATGGGGAACTTGCATTTCAAGCCAGGATGTCTTGTTCTGAGTCTGAAAGAAAAAACACATTAACCATACCAGTATAACTCATGGCAAGTGAAGTCTCATTCAGCTGTGGAACGGGACTGGGTGCTTTTGGCACTAATGTGGAATTTTTTCCCAACTCTTTTCCTAGGAATCATTATTCAAAATATTTTTTTTTGTGTTGTAATCCATAGGTTGGCATACTGAGGTCACGTCTACCAGAGGGCAGAGGTAAGGTCAAAGACAGAATTACTACAGACATGATTAGACAGGATGTCCCAGCAACATGAATGAAATAACACTGGGATGTATTGAGAGCTGCTCTTGGTGGTGTTTTAGATAATGCAGCAGTATCTCCTTGCCTGAAGTGCACAAGGGCACACTGCTCAGTTTCCTGCTTTAGGGTGTAGATTTTTTGAGACTTTTTTGAGCAATGAAACCTTGAAAAACGTGTTATTTCATCCAACACAGTAGAATCAGCAGCTTATGATAACTTTGTTTTCTGTCATAGTTAATTGCAACATTGTACTTTCCTGACACATAGGAAGACTTAAACATATTGACACCAGAGAAAGTCAGTCAGACTTCTCCAGAAACTCCTTGAAAAGCCATCCTATTCCCACACTACACTGACTTCCTAGTGCAGAAAAATACCCGTTTATCAGATCTGAACATGGGTAGACACTCCAGTGAAACCGAAGCATTTGGAACAATCCGAGGCTGTCTCTGTATTTTTTATTTACTGGGAAGGAAGGTCTGGGTGCTCGAGTGGGAGGCATTTGGGTGGATGGCTGTTGGGAACATGTTGGACTCAGCTGTGCTCCCGGGGAGATGTCAGCGTGTGAAACCAGCTCCTGAGAACAACAAATAGAAGTTCCCATTTTGCAAACGGGAACAGCGCTGCGACACGACGCCTCTCCCCGCACCAGAAATGCACTGACAGATTGCCTGGGGGAAGAGAGAGACAGGGAGAATCACGGAGAGCTGCACTGCTACCTTCCACAGGAAAGGACCACGGGGTGCTCTCTAAGGATCTCCTCTTGGAAATGACCCAGCAGTCTCATCCTTGAGACAAAAATGTCTTTTCACCACCTTTCACTCTGTTCTCAGAACACAATATGGATTAGGATGTAAACTTTAGGGGAATTGATGATTGCTAAATATTGGAAAAGCCTCTGGGGGCTTCCAAAAGTTTAATGTTCAGTTATCTCAAAGGATATTAAATTCTCTGACTGACCAGGAGCCCTTCCATAATTTCGTTCTGGTGCCATACTCTCCATGTAAAATGAGTCCCTTAGATGTGAGGCTGGCAAAAATTATCCCATGTAGATCCCCAAATATAGGGATGGACTATATTATATTGCTTCATTCGACTTTCCTCTGCTTTCTAAAGCATTTTGATCATTCGTATTCTCTTGAGCAATCATCAACTAGAACAACCAACATCTTCCAAATGTCCAGAAAATGCACAACTCTGCCTTAACTCCAGTGCTGCTTAGGGATTCAGGCTGAGTGCTACAGCTGAGCTCTAGAAGACTTTGGTTCTCAGGAAGAAAGCAAAATACAGTTACAATTAAGATGTTTGCAATTGTATTTCTCCTATTATGCTTGTACAGTATCAAAAAAAGTTCAAGAGTGTCAGACTAAGAATGTATGTATCTATTAATTTTTTCTTTTAATTATATGAAATGAGTGGTTCCATTGCTTTCATCTGTTTGGGTTCTCTTAAAAGCAAGGTAAGTTTCCTATTACGCAAGAAAATGAGTTTACCAAGCAGACTGGGATTTCCAGGCACTGCTCCACTATAATTCACTGTAACTGAGCATTAATCATGATTAATAATCTATCATTCCTGTGGTTTAGGAAAATAAAAAGGAGGACTTTATTGAGAAACTGCCCTTTCTCTTAGCATACTTCATATAATTGCACAATGGAACAATTCTAGGGAATTCATTATTCTGCTGGTAATGATCTAGATTTCCTTAACATTGCACATGAATGGGAATCATTGCCATCTGATGGATGTTCCATGGCCTGTACAAAATGAGTTGGTGGGTGCAAGCCAATTCATAATGGATGTGTGCCCATATCACAAAAAACACCATTATAATTGGTACCCTTAGGAAAAATGCCAAGGTCTGAGTGTAAACAGAGCACTTTCTGTCCCAAGGGCTTGTGCTTCCGTGGTCAGAGTTGAAGCACAGCAGAATGAGCAATGCTGAACTGCATCTGCTGCCCCTGCAAAGGGCTTTGCTCTCCTGAGGTAGCACTTGGCATCTTGAACCCTCTGTAAAATAAGAAGAAAACTCACTCTGAAGGGCCACACTTGTGCATCTTCCCCCACCATCACTAAAGTCATCGTGGGGGTTGTGCAAGTAAAAAATGTAGCAGAGACAGGCATTGCTACAGTCCATAATTTGCTCTCTTTCTAAGTGCATCCAGAAAAAAATATATTGTCACTAAATGAAAAGTGTTTATTCACCAATCGTCATTTGAAACCTGAGAAATCTTCCTATCAGAAAATGCTGGAAGTCACTGACTTACCATCTCCTAGTGCTTTCCAGTGGGAAATTTCCAATTTCCCTTGTATTGAAGAGGGACCAGGGACTTCCAACAGAGAAGTTCATAGTTCATTGGAGTACATTGCTTGTGAAATAAAGAGAGAAGAATGAAGATATCTCATGGACATTCTATTGATGGCCTGCACGAACAGAGCAGTTTCAGCAGCAAATTAATATTGGAAAAGTCTTCTTCCTTATTAGAGAATCCTGCAAATCAATCAGCCATTCACATGCCCACACCAGAGTATATTGAAATGACCACAGTACAAGGAGAAGAAAAAAAACCCCAACCTATACAAATGCACCAAAAAAATCACCATCAATGTCATTAAAATGCAGACTCAATTGATATTGCCAGTTTTGCCATGCTTCCTACAAAGTAAAAAAATAATGCCAGAGAGCAGTGAGGAAAATATTATTAGATCAACTGTATAAAAAGCATGAATGATTCCATTAGCAAGCACAGCTGAGAAAAGACAGGACTTAAATCAAATCTAAATACGATGAGATTATACACCCAAAGGGACATGTCCATTTTAGAAAACATACAGAAGAAGCAAAACAAAAACAGAGTTCGAGTTTTATGCCTTAAAGCGTGTTCCATCTTGCACAGCATTTAAAAACCTAATGGAAGCGTCCTGTCAGCTCCGCAATTTTAGACTGTATTTGTTCTAGGTGAGTCACAATGTGCAGATAATATAGAAGAACACCCTTTGCTCATCTCTCTTGCAGTATATTTGCATCATTCTTCCCTTCAGAGAGTCACAGTGCTGTATCACTTGATACATTTGTCACAAGAACCCTTCTAATGGAGCAGCAAAGCTGCCCACAGAACCACAGTTCCACTTCCTAAAATCTTCTGGGGTGCTGTAACCTGGTGTTGCTCCACATGGAAGGTGAAGCAAAATGTACCAAATTTGGTTTTAAATGGGACAGCCAATAGTTTAAAATAAAAGGATCGGGTTTTCTAATGTGTTCTCTTTTGGAACAGAAGAGTTCAGCCTCCACTTCGTGAGGCTTTTCATCAAAAATACAGGCGGAAAAAATCTTTCTCCAAGAAGCATTTTTTGGATACTACTGTGTCAAATTAATTCTCCTGTATATGTATGTGGAGAGAGAGAAAGAGAGAGAAGGGTAAAGGATGAAGATGCTGGAAGAGATGGGGTATCTTTGAGTAATGTAATTGAGAACAGTTGTTCCTCCCTTGTGATCACTGATTGCTCTGCAAAGTTTTCTTTTGTTAGGGCAATCCTTGAGATTTCTGCTGCACCAGAGGCAAATGAGCCATGGGATGAAAGCAGGATGAGCCTTTGCACCTCAAAGATTTCTGCTTCTCATGTGCTGCCCACTCCTGTCCTTGTTTACATCCGGGTGGTCTCTCTGATATAAGTTTTATTTGTAAAGGATTTCACCACAGTTCAAAATCAGGAGTGGAGAAGGACACACATCAGTATTCATCTTCTCAAAGATATAATCAAATATTAATCCATTTTAAACCCCTTGATTTTACTATGCATTTCAATTTTTCCTGTAATCTATAACCCGTACACATCATAAAGTTATCACTGAGAGGGGAAGCTGGAAAAATCCAGCTACTTTTCCAAATGGAAATCAGAATATATATTTTTAGCTACATTAAGCCAACTGCATGCAGCTCTGCACACTTATGTAATTCCCACATAAAAATAATCCATAATATTCCAGAGGAACAAATCCAATTCTTAGTCATATAAATTTTCATATAAGTCCATCAAAACCTATTCCAAAAATGTCTCAGTCTTTTTGAGTGCTAGAGTTGGAACAAAAGAGCGAGTCCTTTAAAATGCCTTTGGAGCTTCCAGAGATGTTAAATCTAATTGCCCTTAGCATAGCACCGATCCACAAAGGTTTAAGTCATGGAAAATGTATTTTACCTTTATACAAGGTATACTATGCAAAGTTTATCGTGGCACAGTAAAGTCATGTCTAACTCGCTTCGTGCAAATTTCAGACAGAAAGAAATTAACCTTTGATGCTTCACTTTGACTAACCAGGACAGAAAAATGTGTCTTCTCACTGCAGACACACAATATTATATTAAATGACATGATGCAGCATGGTATGACATGATAAAATGTCCATTTCTGCACTTAGGTCTATATGTTCACATAGAGATCCATATTTAAACTCACAGGTAACTATAGCAATGTCTCCATTGCTATTCTTCTCCAAGAAACAAGAAAGGATGGAGAGTAGGCAAAGATTAATTGTGATAGAAACCTTCTTAAGACAAAGCCAGAACCAACACTATTTGTGTTAGAATACCCTTAGAAGCTGGATAATCACCCCAGCTGAGGCTGAGGATAAATTTTCCAGTGAAAGGGTTGTTCATGACAGAGAGATCACTTGCTAAAGCAGACCTTGCAGCACCATGGGCTTTGGGAAATGCTCATTTTCCTGGAGAGTTCCACAGGGCTTTGTCAGCCCACAGAAAGAGGAACGACCCAGGCCCTTGCCTGGCAGCCTGGAAAGTCCTGGAGACTCAGGGCAATCCTCTGTTCCATTTCATGAAAATATTAAATAATAACTAGAAGAAAAAGCTTCCTTTTTTTATTCCAGAAAAAGTTCTCTTTGACAATCCTCCTGCATGAGGTCTTTAATTTTCTAAAATCTATCTGAACAAATATTTTTCCCCAAACTCCAGAATCTCTGGTGGAACAAATCACTCTGGTTTTGCCCATAATGGATCTGTCACAACCTCTGTTTATAGGCATAGGAGTAACTACATCTGAGCCAGAGAGCTCCTAACTTTACAGACAAAAGAGGGAACACAACAAGACTGCACAGTCTGCCATGGGAAAGCAGAACAAAGAGACCAAGGAGGGATTTTTTTCCCCTCAGAGAACTTTATTTCTCAGCTAGAAACCTGATCTGCAGCGAGGGGAGCCAAGGGACAAGCCGTGTTTATAGCACAGCCAAGGATGCCGTTCCCTCGGTTCAGTCCCCCAGCACACTCAACACTCCCAAGCTACATCTGCTCTATAAAGGCCCAAGAAAACTTCGGCAGCCTTAAAAAATTTTTTTTGCAATGGCACGTCTTCTTAACCAGCATCATGGAAAAGTCATGCTGCTCTGCATATAGCCTTCAGGATTGTGTCTGTAACACTTGAAATGCTGCCCAAGCCTGGCTCCGCTCGCGCTAACAGGTACTCTGTGTGCTTCTGCATCTTTTCCTACAAGCAAATGTTGCAACTTTCCCATTGCGACAGCTGTAAGAGGCATTCACTTTACTCTGTTTTTCCTTAACACTCCCGATTCCTTTTATATCTAGTTGGGAATACACTCAAGCGCTAATGGCACTTGTTCAGCCATCCAGGGAAGGCGCAGCGTCGCCTTCCTAGCTATTTGTATTTCTTCATTTTGGCAATCTGAACTTTGCCAAGATCCAAGTGCCTGATATTTAACTTAGATTACTCCCTCTTAAGGTCAGAAGGCACCAGTAATATTACCTGGCAACACAAAATCGGCATCTACTTGGAGAAAGGAGGTTTTAAATCAATCATTCCTCCCTCTCACTCATGTAAGTAAGAGGATTCCAGGTGCCAGGTTATTAAGTCACCACTGACAGATGAGACAGGTGATAGACCCGCATCCCTATGCTCTCACTGCTAGTTTGGTAACCTCAAGGGATGTGGCTCCTGCTGCACCATGGGGATTTACAGCTGCTGGTGTTTGCTAATTGCTCAGCACAGGCTCCTTCTGCCACTGCCTGATGGAAAAGTCCCAAGGGGATGAGCAGAAATGTAGATCTTGAGGTTCCAAAGGCATCATTTCATGGAAAAGGACCTGCTCTGGGGTTTCAGACCATAAACACTTTCAGCTGTCAGCCCTATGGGGTGGTTCAAAGCACAGGGAACAACACTAGTGCAGCCCTGCACAGCGGAAAATAGCCCAAACCACCTTGTGAGCCACTTCCCAATCTTTGAATCCATGTGGAGAAAGTGGCTTGAGCGGTATGAGGAAATGGCATTAAAAGCCCTACGAAAGCCATTGGCAAGGCAAAGCCAGCAGAGGAGCCAGGGGAGCTAAAGGTGCATGGCGACAGCCAAAAAATTCAGAAACTCCTTCAGCAACCAGGAGAGAGACAAACCACCACCCAGGCAGGTCTGACATCAGGGTTTTGAACGGGAGCCTTCAAAGTTTTATTACAAGGCTCCTTTTTGTGAGGCAGGGCACAGCAAATACTCCATTTAAGGCTTCCGTGGAGTAGAACCAGAAATATCCAGCCTTGCAAATATCCTCCCCAGCCAAGCGCGGAGCCGAGACATGCAAAATGAGCGCCCGTCAGCTCCGTGCCAGCGCAACAGAAGGCAGAAGTGCTTCAAGGAACTTGTGACAGGTTCTCTGGATGCACCAATTCGAAGTGGGCCAATCCCTGCTTGAAATGTGCAAACTCTCACACTCCTTGGCATGACCGCACAGCCAAAATGCACATTTTTTTAAAGGATTTAAAGAAAACACGACCAAAGGGACAGGAACGTGGAAGAATTTGGCAATGGGGAGCAGATGCTTCCTAGGGATGAGACGGGACTTAGTTTGAAAAAGGTTTGAGGGAAACTTTATATTTAGAAGTTGAATGAAGTTGCTGAAATTTGTTTTATGGGAGAATGTCTAACTTACAGGGAGGACTGCACCCTAAACAGTCACACCTAGGAGAGCAACTCGGTGGAGATTCACTTGGGGGAGTGAGGCAACTGAAATGGTATAAATATCAGGGTTCTGGTTTACCTACAGCAGCTGCTGCTGGCAGCCACTGCCACTGGCCATCGCAAGCCAGGTTAGCCAGGTTTTGTCATCACTGCTCTTTAACAGCCCCTCTGGAACCCCAGGGGTGACACATCTGGAACGGCTGCAGCGAGAGGGTGAGCTGCC
Organism: Dicaeum eximium; assembly: GCA_013396995.1. Classification (NCBI taxonomy): domain Eukaryota; kingdom Metazoa; phylum Chordata; class Aves; order Passeriformes; family Dicaeidae; genus Dicaeum; species Dicaeum eximium. The sequence continues at coordinate 2,236,173 of VWZP01008455.1, read as the reverse complement.
GTGTGGGGCTGGAGTGGGAAAGAGAAGGGATCAAAATGCATTTAAGGCACAAACAAAAAGTGCAGAGATTCAAGATGAACTCCAAAGTTGCTGGCAAGGAAGAAACACTACCAGCAGCCATGAGGAGGGTGGTGGTACAGTCCAGGCATGCTCCTGGCTAGTGGGATACAGAGTTTTGTTGAAATTTGCCTGTACCAAGCGCAAAATGGAAAGAAAAGGAAGGAAAGGCTGACTTGGGAGCGATGAAATTTCCTACCTGAGACAAATAGCAGGTTTGAGGGAAAATGTCCCAAGATAAAATAGAAAGTCCTACAAGAGAAAGAAGAGAAAGAGCATCACTCTTCTCCTTTATTGCACTAAAAAAGGGTTTGCAACCATAGGTAAATCTGAAATACTTATTCCAAAAGAACTTCAGCTACATTTTGAACTGAGCCTTTGCATCCTTCTGTTAAAAACAGCAACAAAAAAGACGTTTGAGGTTGTCTAGGATTCAGCCCTTTTCATACTGGCATTAATTTTATTTTTCAGGCTGAACAAGATCACTCCTCGTTCACATTTTAGGGCCTCCTTATAAAATTAGCCTGGGAAAGCAAGACAATTGGACTGAAAACTTTGGACTTGACTCAGCTTTGGGACACTGTGAAAAAACTTGTGTTTCCTTGGAAATACTCCCCATTTGACCAAACTAAACCTGCTCTATTTCCACTAAGTGTCACAAGACCTTACCTCCTTCCAGTGGGACCAGAAAATTTCCTTCCTATAAAGCTGGTTTTAAAGACCAGCTGCACTCTTGAGGCTCCAGCACAGCCTGCAGCCTCCAGCCCACCCCATGCCAGAAACCAGCCTCTCTACAGACTCACAAAGGCTGTAAAATATCTTGTGCAGCGTCGAGGAAAAAAAAAAACTAAAAAATGCCAAGGAGCTTTGCCAAACACTTTCTGCTTCCTCACATCTATGCCAAATGGTTTGCAGCCTGTTGGGGGGGATTCAGACCCTCACAGGTCAGCCCAGATCTGTCCTTTGCAGAGAAGAGCTGATTTTGAGTTGGCTGTAACCCTCAGCTCCTGCAAACTGGCATCCTCAGGCTGGAGTGAGGTTCCTGCTACTGACTGCCAGGGAGGACGTGGTTCTCCAGGTGAGAAGGTGATGCAGAGGATGGACAAGCATCCTGAAGGTACAGGATGGATGGTGCCAGCCATCCCTCAACCAAAGGGTGATCCTTTCCCAGGTCCTGCCCTCATCCTCATCTCATGCAAGTATCAGTGCCCCGATAAAGAGATCTGGAACTATCGCTTCTGACTTGGGCCTGGCTTTTGTCAAAACCCCTCATTCCAGCCCTGTTTTGAACCTTCATACCCACAACACTGAAGCCTCAGGTTTGTCAAAACACGCAAAGGTGCTGCTAGAGGCTGAGCAACTCATTGTAGTCCCTTTTACAAAGGCATTTTAAGGAAAGAAACAACGTGTCAGGGCAATGCCAACAACTGACTGTACCAACGAGGAGAGATTTGACGTACCTTTCTCTGCTGCAGTGACTGTTATAATAAAAGACAGCAGTGCATTAGTGAAAGATTTATGCTCATATTTCAACAATGGAAAACATGAGCTTTGCTGTATTCTCATTCACACCGAGACAGGCAGCGAGGGCATGTCATGTAACACTATTTCCAGGAAAGATGTTACAGCTGAAGAAACGCTGGTGCAGTAAGACAATTCCTGGAAGCAGGACAGGCTCTTGTGTTGTTATTATCATTGCAGAGGGAGAATTTGACTGTACAGCCTCTTCTCCTGAGCTGTTTAGGAGGGAGAAAAGGTGAGCCAGGAAGGCTGGGAGAGCTGCCGTGGCCCCCTCTGCACAGCACCAGCCTCCCTGGCACTCTCAGAGCCCTCCATGCCAGCAGGCACAAGTGCCAGCTAATTGAATTTGCTAATGATACATTCTCTCGAAACCCTTCGTGCTGATCCCACCATTTTGCACTCGCAATTAAATTACAAGCACCAAAAAAAAAGGAAAAAAAAAAAAAGAAGATAAGAAAAAAAGAAAAAAAATAAAGAGGGAAAAAAATGCCATGTGGTGTCATTTGACATTTAGATGTCAAAGTAACTGATTGACAGGGAAAAAAATCAACAGCAAAAGGCCTGTTCCTGCCAAAGCCAGTGGGGAGGTTGCCAGCGGCGTTGGGAAGAGCAGGATTGGGGCCCTTGCAGGCCAAAGGGATGAGGCAAAGCCCAGGGTGAGCAGAAAAACCTTGTGCCAGGGTATCCTGGCCCTGGGAGATGCAAGAGGAAGGAATCAGCCACCTCCTGGAGCGTCCTTGCCCACCCCCTGCCCCCAGCACAGGGGTTTGGGGCCCTGGGAGGAGCAGACCCCGACACCTGCTCTGGGCAGAGCCTGAAGTTTGAGTTCTGACACCTTGTCAGAGGTTTTGACCTCACAGTGGTTTTTTTTCTGTCCCTGTTCAGGATGAAGAAAGAAGGGATTGTTAAAAAAAATTATTTCTGAGCTGACCACTGGGAAAAAAAACACCAGAGTTAAACAAATCACTGATTTTGCTAATTATTAAATGTTTTCTTCAATTTTGTTACCTTAAAAATTTTTACTGGTTTTAACCTAAAGAAGAAAGTAAAGGCCATTTCAAAGCAAAATGAAAAACTTAACAGTCAAAACATGGACAGGTTCCATATTTTTAAAAAGCTTTTTTCACCACAAACCTTTTCAAACTGAGAAAGTCATCAAAATAGGCCCCATCCTGCAAAAAGCCTCAGCAATGTTAAATACAACATTTTTTCCAATGGGATTAAAGGTTTAGTCACTCAGATTCCTGGTGAAGGAAGGAGACCTGCCTTAGGGGCAGTGAGGTAGGAAAAGAACTTCGTCCACACCCCAACAGCCTCAATCATCATCTGGACACGGTTCAGGAGTGAAAAGGAGCATTTGGGTTGGGAAAGGGAAAGAAGGGGGGAAAAAAAGGGAATTGCAGGTGCACCTTTCCTCATCCACAGCTCTCACATGGATGTTGGGTAAGTAAATGAGATTTTGGGTCACCACTGCAGGCAGCCCCAGCTCCACCCACACAGTGCTCTGCATCTGGAGGGATGCAAGTTCCCATAAGAGAAGAAGAAAATACAAAGTAAACCAGACCAGCACTGGGCAGGCAGAGAGTGCTGACATTTGTGTGTTTTAATGGAATGGACAAGGTATGTAAAAATAAAATGGAGTTAAAAATAAAGCTTTGGGGCTTTTTTTCCTGCTTTAGATGCAGGTGGGGCTATAAAACCCTGTTAGCATGAGTCAGAGATCCAGACTTGGCAAAGATTGGCTTGCCACTTTAAAAACAGAGCACTAATTAAATCAAGTAACAACAAGGGAAAAAAAAAAATCTCTTTTTTTCCAATAATCCAGCCTGAAATGAATTAAAAATATTTTACCTGGACGCTATTCATATACAGAATAAAGCAAAAAAAAATGCCTGAAAAAAAATTTGCTTGGCAAAAGTCTAATGCAAATTGATCTAGCAGGAAAGTGCAGACTCTTTTGTAAGCAGTTTAGATAGATTTAATCATGAAGCTGAAAGTCTATTCCTTCTCTAGGAGAGGCCAGATGAATAGCCCTTGCCTGGGTGTTTTTTATAGGGGAGAGAGGATGAGACTGTCATAGTCATTCCAAGTATCCCATTGCAATCTGACACTAACAGGCAAAAATGTTTCCTTTATCTTCCAGTGTATAGTTTACACCCCAATACTGGTGTGAGTGGGTTCATTAAGGTGAGGTTATGGCAGAAGTTTAAAACTTGGGCTGGTTCTGTATCCCCTGTGTAGAGGTCAGCCTTCACTGGCAATGCTGTTCTGCCTCAGAATTGTCCCTGATATGGAGATGCTGAACCGGTCCTTGCAGTACATCACAGAGGCACAACCAGCCTGGAAGATTTTAATAACCATTACAAAGATTTCTTTCACCAAGTGTTCCAGATTCACACAAACTTCAGAAAAACTAGATCCATTTTGAACCTGCATCAGTGCAGAAAAACATTCCTTCTTCCAGTACTTCACAGCTCCTTGGCACTATCCTTACAGATTTTTTTCCAGGGTTGTTTTTTTTTTCCCCTAATAGTATGCTGCTATTTAAAAAAAAAAAAAAAGAAAAAAAAAAACACCAACAAAACTTCAGAAATGTCAGTATCAGTGAGACATAGAAAATTAGTGCGAAAAACACTCAGTAAAAATACTGGGATGTGACAGGAAGTAATCTATTTTTAAAACCAGCTAATTCCTCCTGAGCACACAGCACTTGCAGAATTAGTTAGCAACAGCCAGGCTTCACACAAGAGTCACGGGATAAAGCTGTACAGTTGTGCAGGACATCTGATCAGCCTGTCATGGGATGCACTTGCCTGTAAAATTACTTGGGGCAAAACCCTGTGCAAATGCAGCTCAGTGTACACGACAGCCGTGCCATTAACTCCAATAGAAACCTGCTCACCTGAATAAAACAGGGAAGACTTACCGGGGAGTTTCTCTCAGTGCAGCAAGCAGTAATAGGCACAAAGCACACAGCCTGCAGTTATTCACTCTGGAAATGTATTTTTATTGGGAGCTATTTACAGAGGTAGCTGCAGCTACACATTTGTGGATGCTCGGGGAGCCTGGACCGTGGAGCGCAATCCCGAGGGCCACCAAGTCACACTGGCACCTCCCCATGGGGTTTGCTGCTGCAGGCTGTGCTCTTGTGCTCTGTGTGGGCTTATACTTGCACCCAAATCTGCCAGTACCCACTGGGATAAATCTGGCTGCCAAGGAAAGTCCACTCAGCTGGGTGGAGGGCACACCACGGACCACATCGCCCATGAAGCCTAAGCATTAACCCCATCAATGGCCATTAAAATTCCCAGCTGGCTGGAAGGAAAACAGACACTGGCTGGCATGCAGGGGAGTTAAGGGGAGGGAGGAGGCACCAGTGCCATGTTTCTGCAGGTCAAACCTGGTTTGCATACGGGTCACCAAAGCTTGGGGACCCACAGCCACAGCAGCTCAGTGGGCACCGTGCCGAGCCCCCTCCCAGTGTCCCCTCACTGTCCCAAGCACCTCACGTGAACCTGGCTCCCCAATACTTCTGCAAGGAACAGAAAACTCAAAGACCATTCCTGAAATTACGTAGGAAAAGTAGTGTCATCTGAGACTTTCCAAGCCCCATCCTTGAGTCTTTTCACTGAAGGCTTCTTTGGGATTTTTTCCAAGCGCTCATTTAAATTACATTTAATAAGATAGGCACGTCACATTTTGTTTATAGAAGTTTACTCTTCAAGTCAGTAGGGAAAATAAAAATCTATCGACTGTGGGTTTTAAACAATAAGAACACAGATTTTTTTTATTAGCACTTCATTTCAGTGCAGACAGAAACATCTCTGACTATCACTGTTGTTTACTGTTAAAGGCACAGCTCCTACTGCCTTTCCACACATAGAATATTCCCATGGCAATCAATGGAAGTTTAGCATAAAGAGCAAAATATACTCTATCATGTTGTCTCTCTATATAGTAAATGCTAATTTCTTGCCAACTACAAACTTGAAAATTTCTTGCAGTACATTGCAACACAAACCTATTCTCAGTGTGTAATTTAGATTTTCAGGATGTGTACATTCCCGGAGGAGAGTCATTTGTGTGTGTGTGTGTGAGCACATGTATAGAGGAAATGAAATGTTAATGATTTCTCCATCTCCGTTTCTTTGCTTTTTAGCTTTTCCTATGAGTTTTCTTCTGCCCTTCAGAGTGCTAATTGTGCCTGGTAAAGTCCAGGAAATTTGTGTCATAAATAGTTTCTGCTTATTATAGCCAATGAAACACATACTGAGACAAATATATGGGACTGAATCACAAGTTATTTCACTGAAGTCAGTGGGGTTACTCTGCATTTTGATTTCGATTTGGCAAAGCATGTGGTCTAAAGTTGGTCTTGGAGACGGGAACAAAATTAAGCACATGCATACATTCTTGTCTGGGGCTTTTTTTAAAAATTGATTCCATACAGGGAGCAGAATTTAGCTAAATCTGTTGAATATAGCTTCCTTCTGATTTTCATCTCTATAGATAATAGCTTGTATTAGGAAAAGTGAGCCATAAATACCACACTTTTGCCAGGGAGTGGGCAAATAGGAAATAGTGATGCTGCTTTTGAATCAGTGGTAGTGCTGATTTTGATGGCCAGGTTACTGTCATCTGGCCATTAATTTTTCTGGTATGTTGGAAAATAATTTTATTTTCTGTGTTAACTAATGAATTTTTTATTCAGGAACAACAACAAATTCTTTGGATTCTTAGGAGTTCAGAAGTATTACTGTTTCTTTGCCTGTTCCCCAGCTTTCAGGGTGTGTCACTCTCTCTGGTGGGTCTATTCAGCTCTTAAAACTAAGTTGGTTTTTTTTTTAAGGGGTACAGAGCTGTGTGCATGTGTGTTTTTAAACAAGGGCACCTGCATGAAAAATGTCTATCCTCATTAGATCCATTTTCTCAATTAAATTCAAGTTTCTATGTCCAAAAGGCATAAATCTGGGTATCGATTTAGCCATAAAATAATGAAACTCCCAGAAGTCTTCTAAACCCATTTTACTTGGATGAGCGTATAAGCTTTTAAAATATCGAGTTATTCCAGTATTTAATACACATAACTGCTTCCAGAGGTCTGGAGGCAATAAGGCATATCTTCCCCACTCCATTTGAAGTGCTGCAGTGAGAGCCAGCCAGTCCCTCACTACTGGTTTTAAGGCTTTTGACAATTTTACTCAGTGTGAGTTTGATACTTTCTCAACAGGGGCTATATCCCCCGAAGCCAAAATCAATAACCTATCAAATCAAATCTCTATAAAATACCAATGGGCTCTTGGTGGTTTGCTCCCATAAATACAATTCAGCCTAACTCTACACTTTCAAAACAGGCTGATTCTACTTTTTCTGGACTCTTCCAAAAAGTTAACTGTATCAGCAACAAGCACTTCCAAAAATTTATTTCTAGGCAACAAATAAGGATCTGTTCCTTGTAAAGTAAAGAATTAAAACCAATTCCACTCACTTGTATTCAGGGATAACTCTGTGTCTGGGTTTCTTTTTTTCCAAGTGGGACAGAACTTTGCTCCTCCAGTGACTCCTTTACCTGGCTCAAAGGACACCCACATCTGAGTAAGTGTAACCTCTGTGGGGATAGCTGGAACCTGGAAAAGCATTTCTGTTCCTTGTAGTCCCATTTCAGGTTAAACTGGATTTCACAGTGCATAGATAAATGTTGCTAAACAAGCTGTAAAGGTACACTGACCTCTTGCTCAGCCGTATCTATGCTCAGGGCAGTTTGAAACTTTAGAAAGAACAGTAGATTGAAGCATGTATTTTTAAATGTGGCTTTGTTTTCTTTGAATCTTTTCCACTCCTCACACACATGTTGAGGTTGCTGCTTGATAAAGCAAAATCTCACAGAGATGAGCATTTTATGAGCAAAGAAACCTTCTCTTCCACTGCAAAGTGCAAGGAGTAGAAGTGCAAGGAGTAACTTACCTTGCCAAATGAAAGCAAATTCCCATACAGTGTTTTTCCCCAGCTGACAGAGTTTAGCAAACAAACCTGCCCTGTGTAATATAACAAATATTCTTCTAATAACTGGGAGCAGCATTTCAGATTCAGGGGGGTTGGAAGGTGTTTGTTCTGTTGATGCAAGTTGTGGTTCCTTTGCTTTCCTCACCTTTAGCACCACAAGCTTCTTTAATTGCCATATTATTCCAGGATTTGCACTGATACCCAACTGGGCAAAGCACCTGTAATGGAGGTTTTCAAGTTATTTGAAAAGTATTGGACTCTCAAGTTTCACTGAAATTGCACACACCAAAAAGTGAAGTAACATAGTGATGAATTAACCTCCAAATACAAGTGTTTTGATTATTAGTGATCATGAAATACACTTGTTCCTAGAAATTCCTTGTATACCACCTTGAGTCCTGCTTAGCAGCAAGATTGCCTTCTAAATATAGTCTTGAGGTCAGCATGTAAAAATTGTAAAGTGTGGCCACATTTCAAATGTGGTTGTACACCATAAATCAAAATTAATGCCAACAACTTTCATTCAAATTAGTGTCTTTTGGCTCTGCCTCTCCTCTCTTCTCTCTGATGAATGCTTTTCACATAACTATAGCAAGGTAGTTGCCTTTTTTTAAAATTTGAATGGCATTTACATAGTTCCCTTACAGCAAACATCACAAGAACTTATTTATGTGTTGATCTCTTGTGTCCTCCGAAAAACCAGCTCCCCTAATGCAGCATTATTCTAAACAGAGTCTTATTCTGCAGAATTAATAAACATGTTTTATTTTATGTTAACAATAAAAAAGTTACAGTGGTTGTTCAGATCGACTGATATTATCTGGAATATTTCCCTCCTCTATTAATTCCATCTCTGCAGCTCACAAGGACGATGGCCAGATTTGGAGGGCTGAACAGCTGCCAAGCACGACCACAACCTTTGTTTCATGCCACCTCTTGTTTTGACCCCTGCTTTCTGGTCACCAGAGAGATGATTGACTAAGTGCACAGCAAAGCCCATTTTTAGTGCGGTGGACTGGAGCACGGCATGACAAACTGTGATGTCTGAGTTTTGTGTTACACCATCTGGCCTGCCACTTCCAGAGCCTCACATCAGAGTCCTGATGATGTATGTTTAAGCCTGGCACTATCATTTATCTCGTATCTCGTGTTTAAACAGATGCAGGCTGAATATAACAGGAAAGGAGACCTTGGTGCAGGAGTTGCTGAAGAAAGCGATGCTGTTGAGCTGTCTACAGAATCCAAGATTAAGTGTAAAATCTGACAGGGAGGATATGTATTAAAAAATATGTGTTGACAGAATGATTTAGCTAATATTTTAAAGGCAAAACACCAACTGAATTTCCATATCACTTATAATGTTAGTGAACAAGGTACTACAAAGCAGGCTGTCCCCTTCTGTCACCGGCATCTTATTCGCAACTTTATTTTACAGTTCAAGAATGTTTTAATAAAAGGAAGCTCTGGGGCCTGATTTTCAGCTGTTGTACATCAACCCAGCTACACTGATAGCACCAGAGTAGCCACATTAATGAAGTGACACAATTTACAGCAGCTGAGAATCTGTTCCCTAGTTCTGATACTAGTTCTTATACACAGCCATAAGCTGCTGCATTGCCAGGAATAAAGGACCTCTATAATCAAAATGAGCCCTTAAAATGCTGTGGGTGGGAACTGATGGTCTGACCCAGATGTGTTCATCAGTCCAGGAAGAGGAGACAAAAGGAGAGGGGTCTGCCCTGTGGCAGGCATGGTAGGCAGTTCCACTCCCCTACAACGGAGAAGGACAGCTTTCACTATCCCAGGTTGCTCCAAGCCCCATCCAACCTGGCCTGGGACACTTCCAGGGATGGGGCAGCCACAGCTTCACTGGGCACCCTGTGCCAGGACCTCACCACAAAACACTTCTCCTGGATCTAGCTTACATGAATCAGCAAATCCAACAGAGGAAAGACATTTCACACCAGCTTTGGGTTCAGCTTCTGAAGCCTACACAAAGTTCAAGCTGTAGAAATTCAGCTAATGGCACCGGTTAAATTAGCAGTCCAGATCTGCTGGAACTCCTAATCCACAGAATGAGGAAGGCACAACCAGATGGGGGTGCAGCCCATTTTAAGATATGAAACATTAATTGAGGGATGAAAACCTCAATTCTCTGACAGCAAGAAAAGTGCTGAGCAACAATGCTGTGTCTTGGACAGCCATGTCCCAACATCCAAAAGAGAAAATACCTCAAGGCAAACAAGCTAATTGATGCAGGCTGGGGGAGAAACTGGAAGCTGGAAGGGGAAGAAAACTGATGAACTGAATAAAGGAAGTAGGCAGTGGCACATCCTGGTGCTGAAACTGGACAGGAGCAGCCCTGGTGCCAGGGGAAGGAGGCAGCAGCCCCCAGTGACATACGCCCCGCAGCAGCTCCTGAGCAGACAATTTTCAGCCCTTATTAAAACGTTAGCACTTTATTTTGTGAATGGAGCAGTACTTTCATTGCATGCACAATTAGCCTTTTCGTATTAGCAACTTCCTAGCAACTCTGTTTCTTAAAATAGGGACTTACAGTGCAAGCTTTTATCTTATATAATCCCTTGGAAAAAGATAGCTCAGACACCTTTTGGGGGTTTTATACATCAAACCTTCAGCTTGAGACCTGTCTTTATCAAAGGAACTAGCAGCTCTATCTAGGGTTTATGTTCTTTAGAGGAATTCCAAATTGCCTGTTTTTTATAGACTACCTACATAACAACCTCCTACAGTATTTAAATTTTTGTAATTTTCTACTCCTAATGTGATCTTCACATTTAAATGCACACAGATTATTTTACATTTATCTATTTAATATCAGAGTTATGCCTTTCTTTAAATGCCTGTTATTCAACAACTTATTAATAGCGAGCTGGTTTTTTTTAACAGAAGCCATTTAAATTTAGTTAGTTTATGGTGATTTCTTGTATCTTTTCAGCCAGGAGAAAAGCTTTAATAGCCTAGAAGACTATATTTATAAAACATATTTATCTATTTAGCTTCATATACATCATCATTATGAGAGGACTAAAGTATTTTTCCTGACTTTTCTCTATACGGATGTTACATGGGGGCGCATTAATAAATGTGTCTCCTCTGAAACAGACTTGCTGGCTATCACCAACCCATACAAAGCATTTTGGCATTAAAAAAAGGTTCCTCATAGAGTATTTAAGCTGTCCTCAGAGACAAAGGTCACAGCCAGAGACAAAAAACACAGCAAAGCAGTGCTTACCTTGGCTGTCACATTATGGGGTCCAAGTGAAACAGTCCCTGAGCCATCAGCTGCCAGATGTGACCCCACCCATGGTGGAACAGAGCACCCCGAGGTCTGGGCTGTGCACGGGGCTGAGCAGGCTGGATGTGGCTCAAAAAAGCATCACCTTGTCTGGGAAGGGTATCTACCATCTCCTGGGCAGGAAATGATAAGGGAGGAGAAGCAGTGTGGGGTCATTTAGCACCACACTCACCCCTGCAACCTTCTGACTCATGTGGTGTGATGAGCAGAAAAGCTCACAGGGTTTCAAAGATGCCCTTGCCTACTGCTCAGCACGAGTGAAATGTCCTGGTTCTGCAGCTCATGGAGAGGAGGAAAGGAGGGCTGGGGGACAAATGGTATCAGCTGAAGTGATAATTTGTAATGACCTGCACAGGACCATCAGTGAGAGCTCCAGCTCACAGTGTCACTGCCTTCACCCACACTGTTGGCTCCAGAGCACCTCCCAGGCAGGACAGAGGTGACCCCCTCACTTCTGATGGGTGCCTGAACATCATTCCTCTGGAACAGGCTGAACAGGAGGAAATGAAGGGTCTCACAAGGATGGGAACAGCCCAGCTCCCTGCATTCCCACCAGGTCACCGTGAGAAAGGTTTGGCTGCAGAGGTGGCTTTGAGAGCAGGCAGGGCCTTGGATCAGGAGCATCTCACCCAGCTCTTTGGGTTGTCTCCTCCCTGCAGGACCTGATCTGCTTGCAGGTCCTGCAGCTCCTGGCTCCTCCCCTGCCGTGGGTACCTAACAGAGAAGCTTCAAGGAGTCCTTTTTCTCCTTTTTATTTATCCACTGAGCACACTTCGCAAGGGCTAATTTATATTTGACCAGCAGTGTGGATGAAGGTCCACACAAGGCAGCTCAGACACCAGGAAAGTTAATATGTGCTTTGCATTTGCTGTCTCTAATTACAGAAGGGAAGCAGTGGAGGTACAGCCATGGCTCTGCATGAGCCCCTTTGCCTATTTGAGAGCTAATTAAATATGTCTCCTGTATATAAAATATATCATCTCCAGATAACAGCATACTGTTAAATTCTTCATCTTATTAAAAGCTTGCATTAATGCTTTTCCAACATAAATTTTAACTGTGGACAGGTACTATTTGAGGAGCCTGACAATAGGACTGACCTAGATTAGGCTGACAGTGCCAAAAGATATATCACCTCTAGCTGTCTGGGGGAGAAGAAGGATGAGGAATACATTCCCCATTATTGCCTAATGCTGATGTGCCAGCATTATCTCCAGAAACTCAGTGCTGCTTCTGCTCCTTGGTGGGGTAGGTGGCTATGCCATGCTGAGGAACGATATTCTCTGCCTGCTGTCTCTTATTTCCCTCCCTATAACTCAGCAGGAAAATTTAATGGGACATTGGGTAATGATTTTAAAGCCACTGATAAGTCCATCTATAGTTTACAGAATTATGGGAGGAGTCAGTTCCAGGTGGTTGGGTTTGTGCAGTGAGTTCTTGCAGGCGTTTGGGTCAGGGCTGTGTGTAGAGGGGCAGAAAGAAGCCTTTCTGCACCAACACTCAAGCCTTCACCAAAAAATTCTTCTCTTAAGGTTGCATGGACTCTAGTCAAGGGCAGTGATGGCAGGCTTAGAGACCTCAGGGTGTTTCACCACACAGGGAACATTTTTTTTCTTTTAGCATATGTGCATAGAGCTGAGCAGAGATCTTTTCAAGGCATCCTTGTAAAAAAAGGAGACAGCAAGTGGGCTTATAAAAAAACCCTTTACTGTCACACAACTTCTAATGCAGAAAACAAGACTGCTGAAGAGCAGCAATATTTCTCACATGCATTACTGAATATTCAAGAGATATGAAAATAGCTTTAAGAGTCTAAGAAAATAGAAATTCCAAATATTAATAGGAACTCTGCCATTGATTTTAGCACAGAGCTTGCACTGACACTGTGAGATTGCTCTGTGTTAGACACTTGATTGACATAGTGATGGCTCATTCAAAGTGTATGCAAAGTCACTGCTACTGTATTAGGCTTTTCTCTTGACTTTGGATTTTTTAACTTTTACCACTGACATCCCAAGGGCCATTGTATTGACAGAATAATACTTATTTTGCAAAGCTGCAAAAGTGACACTTTCCATTTTGGGAAGGGGGAAGGGAAGACATTTAACTGCTGTCCTCCTGTATGAAGAGCTCAGGATACAGTGAATGAGGTGCAGCTGCAGAATCTTCAGCCCATGACATTTTATTGGACTAATTGGTGGGTTGCACATGCAAAAATTCAGTGTCAGCTCCCTCTAAGAACCAGCACCTCTGAACATAAGAGTTTATACTTATTGTGCTATGGGCAATAAGGACAAGGATCAGTTTTGGAGCCACACCTCTTTAAGAGCTGCCTGGGCTGTTTCCCAGAGCTGGCTCAAACCTCCTCAGCAGGAGAGAAGAAAAACAGCATTGTCACTTTGCAAAAGAGGACAAAACTGCCTCCTAGGACAAGAATGCCATTTGGCATGTCCCTTCCCCAGGTGCCCAGCCAGTCATCTGCTGAGAGGGACCCATCCTTTCCTCAGGTTAGTTCTTAGTCTTTGACCAAGAATACCAGGGCAGGCAAAAGTGACCTACTCAGAGAGGAAAATAAAACCCATTGCCATCTGCTTTTGCTGTACAAAGGAGTGAAATGCAAAAGAAGGGAAGAAAAAATGATGGAGGAAAGGCCTCTCTGGGGGAAAAGTTACTCCCCAAGCACAAGAATAATAAAGTAAAATTTATTGTATCTATGGACTCCGTCTGATAACAAAGAAAATTCAGTGCAAAGGAAAACTGAGGATTGGAAACTTAAGAAGTGGTGGGTCTTGGGATCACTTCCTCAGCAGTAGTAAATGGCTATAAATGCACTGGATTTGATACCAAACAAGAGTATTTCAGGGATCTATCAAAAATGTCCTACAGAAACAGATGTTTCCACCTACTCAGAGATATGGGCAAGAGTCTCTGTTACCCTAAATCCCTCTCATGCTCTTCTAAATATACACCCATCATATGCCCCTTAAAGTGTGAGAATGATGCAAGACTGACTTCACGTGTATGAAAATTTTATCCTGGATTTTTACAGGGAAAAGCATAGTTTATCATTAAACTTTTCCCTAACAATTACAGTGGCTGTGGAAATTCACCTCCTCATCTTGGAAGGCACATACAAAAATCTGTCTAACTCAAGGTAGAAAAATGAAACGTAACAATGAACCATAATAATGTGCTTGATCAGCTGGAGCAAGAAATAAAAATACAACCTCTTAAAAGAGTAGTTGGAATTATCTTGATTTTTACATAGAAATAAGTGACAACAACCTCCAGATAGCACCACTTCCCACCCGCATATTTAACTTGAAAGTCAAGGTTGAGTGAAAAAATATTGCTGCCTTGAAAGATAAATATATTACTTATATTAGCTATATCAGGAATATGTGCTAGAGTATAAATATTTAAATTCAGATTTGGAAACCATATATTTTGAAGAAACCTAGGCCAATAAATATTGGATTACAAATTCATATTCACAATTTTCTTTAAAAAAAAACTTATGATTTCTGTTTCAGCGAAATAGGGTGATAATAATTTGTCGGTGTTGTGCAAATGCTTTATTTGCACTCTGTTCTCCAAGCTAACATTTCCTAACGCCTTTTAACTACCAGAAAAAGTGAAAACATTGCCCTCAAATATTTCCATTCAAATTTCCTAGATTAAATCATATGCTTTTAAAACTCACTCTGTGATCAGGACTGTTCCTGCAGCACTCCAACCCAGCTAGTTGAGAGGCATGAAAAGCAGTAGAGTTGTTTTAGTAGTGCAGGGCTAGTTTGGAATAGATAAAACAGGAAGGTTTCACAGTCAGCAGCTTACAAATCCCATTGCCAACAGAAAGATCCTCTTGAAAGGAGGATCTCTGCAAATTTTTAAAAATAAAGAGGGGGGAGGAAAAGACCATTGTACATAATTAGAGCAGAAAGGGCTTGAAATGTCTTAAAATCTAAGACATGCACCAGCCTGTAAAGAACACGAGGAGGAGGAGGCATTTCCTTTGGCCTGCTCTTTCATTCTGACCTACTGTAAAGATTACTGCATTTAGCTCCAGGGCAGCTCTTATGGGTCATTTTTACCTACAAAATTATGCCTCCATAGCCTGGGGTCTCATATGATCTGATGGTCCTGCATTAATTACTGAAGAGCAGGTTCTTCCCTCCTTGCTCGGATAAGGGCTGATGGTCTGGGATGGTGCAGGCTTTGCATCAGAGGATTTGTAGCTGTGGCATGGCAGGAGCTGGGAAATTATAAACCAGGAGAAACAAAGAAAAGGCTGAAAATTAACTTTTCTAAAAGCACTGTAAGTTTGAAGGACGCAAAGGATGTTTTAATAAAGTTTAGGAAGAATATAGACTGCAGTCACATGGTTTGCATGGAATGAAATCCTGGAGTGGTGCTAACAGTAAAATGGTGAAGGAAGAAAATTATCTGATTGTCCCATCCTGCAAATCAACAAGTGTTCATGCTGGGTGAGATGCCAGGGGCTGAAACATCATGTCATTGAGCTTAGGCTCCTGTCCCCTGGTGCTGGACCCCCATTTCAGCTCAGGAGGGAAGGCAGCACCTCCAGGCAGGCATCCCAGGAATGCTGAAATCCTCCCCAGCACAGCTGATGGTACAAAGAACAGCACATCACTCTGGATTTCAGAAGGAGATTGCTGGGTTTAGTTGCTCTTTTTGGGTGGCTGCCCAAGAGAATTGATTGCCAGAGAGCAAAGGCTTGGGCTGACTGTGAATCAGGAGCTAATAAAACGTCCCAAGGGACAGGTGAAGGCATGCCAATTGTTTTTGAAAGCCTACGTTTCTAAACATGACAAGACTACAAAAAAAAACCCCAAAAAACCAACCCAAGAAAAAAGAAATTCGTTTTTGTCATAACTAGAACATTAAAGCATCTGATGATGAGCAAGGGGAAAAAAGAAAAAAAGGGTTTTTTTTTTCTGAAAAATCTAAGTAGAAAACCATCCAGTATCTGAGCATCCACAATGCTGACTCAAATAGGTAAGACTTTTTTTTCCTCTGGGAAAACACCGTTATCTTTTACATTCCCCTCCTTTTCTTTGTGACTGTTGTGACAATGCAGTGTAACTCTTGCCCATTACAGGACCAATGGTTGTACCAAAGAAAATGCTGTGTACAGTTAGTGCCTTGATCCAAAGGGAAACACTCATGACAAAGGAGTTTAGAGAAGCCTTGGGATAAATTCAGTTTCACTAAGTTACATTACCACTCTTTCCACCGAGTTTACCTCACACTGATCACCCACTGCATTCACATGGAGTGTGGCCATCATGTAAAATTAATTTTGACAATTCATCTCTCTCTCTGGGACACAGCAGGCTGTGTTTCCAAATCCTCCCCTTCTTGGGAAGTTTTAACACTTGTTCATTAATACTTGGCTTAAAGGGCAATTTGCTGCCCACTACTGTGTGGCCAGCATTTTTAATAAATAATGCATACTGTGTAATGAGGACAATAAAGGCCAAGGTAAAAAATGTAAAACATTTTAATGGGATGTCTTGATGAAATCTTCCCATCACCTTCTCTAAATACTTTATTAATGATCTTCTAGCTTGGGGAGATTTTTTTTTTCCTTAGGAAAAGGTTCATAATGTACTAATAATATGCTGTTAATTGTTGAAGTAGGAAAGTTCAGATGTGTTATTCCAGGTTTTCTCACAGAGTAAATGTGTTTGTGTCACACACCAAAAGGTTCAGGTGGGTATAAGAGTTACATGTGTGGCATCCTCTGCAGCTCTGCACTGTCTGTGACAACTTCAGCCTCTCAGCACCAGGGTGGATTCCAGTTTTCAGCAGCAGAATATGGAATAATGAAGTGAAATAATAGCATTAACCAATACCTAATTAACACACAATCTATTTAATTTCCAGCTCCACCATTAGGTTACTATTAAAGTATATTTAGTCGGCCTGTGTAAAACCACATTATGGCAGCTTCTCAGAGTCAGGCTATTCACAGACCATTTGCAATGTTCATTTCTCTTCTCTTTAATGTCATAGATTTAACTTCATGAAGGTCTAGTGCAGGTTAGTGCAGAAGATGGACGATTACAGCCTAATAGGTTTTTTCCTTGGCCCTTCCAGAGGATGTATTAGAAACCTGCAGAGTTTCAGAGCAGAAATGTGTCTGTCTCCCCCTGGCCTTCCAGGCTGGGAAGGAGCTGCATTTTTAGGTAAGAAGAACTGGGACTTTGGACAGAGCTGTGTGTTTCTTTGCTGGATACCACAGCATTTCTCATTTTTGCATACTCAGGCAGGTAAACACGGCCAGTGCCTGAAAGAAGACTCTACATCCAATGAAATGCACAATGTATAAGGTCTGCACACTCACAGTTAAACTATTCCATCTGCCCCAAGCCTGGCTGTGGTCACAGGTATTATGGTCAGCACTTGAGACCTTGGGGAGTCACAGTCCCATGTTCTTGCCTGCCAAGACACCCTGCAGTTATGGTCCATATCCTCAGCTGGTAACTTGAGTAAATCATTCAAAACACTGCCTATCCCACCACATAAAGGACAGCTGTGATTTAGTAAGGCTGCAGAGCAGAGCTCTGTTACCTCAACCCAGAAAAGGATGAGTTTTCAACAGACCTCCTCAGGATATTTTAATTTGTGTGAGTGCATTCAAAGCATGAAAGCAGACGGACAATATGTGAATTATGAACTAATTGGGGGAAGATGGAAATGAGAAGGTAAATTTCATTTACATTATCTCTCTTTTTATGCTTGCTAAGGTCTAAGGTAAAGGCTCGGTCTCTTTCTGGTCCATAAAATATGGATTGCTATTTTCAAACTACATCAACACTGCTAATAGCCATTCCCATTAGTCAGCCGTATAATAGCATTATGATGCTATGAAATATTGACATGATAAAACAGTGTAGCCAGAGGTTACTGACAGTGCACACTCTGATATTGACAAATAAATGCTGATTTTTAATGCACTCCTTTTGCCACCTTTCTACCTGGCTGACAGTGTACAAAAAACATTTTTCCAGATCCTTCACTCACTGCTGTTAATAACACCAGCTGATGGCAGAGGACCACTGAAATTAATGAGGCTATTCCCACTGATGTTTTTCAGGGTGGGAAAAATACTCAGGTGTTTGGTTAAAATGGGGCTAGAACTGCAGATTTTATATCCCAGCCAACATATTGCGAAAAAAATCCTGTTTGTGGAAGCAAAGTGGGTGTGGAAGTTCAAGGAACCAGCAAAGGAATTGCAAACTTGGTAGCCAACATCCAGCTTTTGGGAAATGTAAGCACAGAGAAACACTGGAGGGAGGACAAAGTGACAGACCTGGTTGCTCCAGCAGCTCTTTCTTGCACCCACATGTCTTCTCTGGAAGGCAGCTGCCCTGTACTCTGTGTTCTTCAGCTACTCCTTGGACATCTCCTTCAGCTACCTGCAAAGTCATATTTGTGCAAAACAAATATATTTAAACACATATCCAGCTACCCCAAGGGAGTCTTCTGCTGGGCATTTTTAAATATCAAAATCAATTATATCATCCATTCAGTGCCTAATTTTATACCCTAAATCATATCTGCAGTAGTATTTATTTTGTTGGGTTTAGGCAAATTTCATGGAATGTTTGGCAATACAGTATAGATGAGAGGGAGAAGCCTAGGTTCCAGAAATAATGATTACTAGTCACATACTAGAATATATTCCAGAAACATTGAGCCTGAAATTATATCTTTGATTTAAAACAAATCCTCTGTACCATTCATTAGTGTTCTCTCCACCTCTTGTTTTTAATTATACCCAGTTTCACTGTGATGACTCTTCCTTTGTAACCAAAATATGTCCACATCAAATTTCAGATGTGGCCATCTTTATCTTTCAGTCATTTAAGCATTGTCTTCTCATTTACAGCTTTTTGTCCCATCAGAATTTGGAATAAAGGCTCTTGCTAAGCAGTGGTGCTTCACTCACTGGTATTTGCAGAGCAGTTGGATGTACCTAGGACCTAAGGTCCAGAGGACCTCTCCTGCATATATTTCTGCTTCCTTGATACCCAAGAGGAGCCCAGAACAGCTTTTTGTGTCTCCTGGAGGATGTGTCTGCTGGACCCACTCCCCTCCTCCTAGGACTCCACCCTCTCATTCCTCCAGCCCATCTGGTTTAATGATGACTAATTTCCACTGCACATAAATCACCAGCTTTCCCTTGTTTTCCTGGAGGAATCCTTATTCTGTGGTACATCCCTCCTTATCTGTTCCTGTAACCAGCTGTCCTTCCTTTGATGGTTTCTTCCAGAACTGCTACACAAATCCCCAGACCATATAAATCCCATCCTGTGGAAATGTGGTGGTTTTGCCACCGGGGTGTCCAGCCCACTCCTGAGATGACAGGACTCGAGGAAGGGTCTGTAACAAGCACTGTCTTTGATGTTGTCTTCCCACACACTCTGTCACCTCGTGTCTGAGGCTGTTTGTCCCACAGGAGGGTACAGCAAGGGCAGCCTGAGGAGAGCTTGTCTGGTGGGGCTCATTCCAGGAAGATTCGTGTTTCTGGTCTCCATTATCTGCAGGAGTCAAACAGAGGACATGTCAAAGCAAGCTGCTGGGGAGTGCTGAGCTGGGGAGAGCACAGCTGCCTCTGAACAAACACAGCTCCTGTGTGCCTTTAACAGCTTACACTTCACAGGCAAGGCCTGGCTCAGACAGGAAATTTCCCCACCACAGGCTGCAGCCCCTACCTGCATCACAGACCACACAGTGGGGGAAGGATGCTCCCCTCCTGCCTCCTGGCACTGCTGGGACTGTGAGATCTCCTCTTCCTTCCCACCAACGAGTGACACATCCTCTTGCTTAAAGGTACAAAGAGTAGCTTTTGGGTACAGAGGCACAAGGATGCTCCAAAGTGCTGTGCAATAAAAACAAGGATGAATGAGAGAAATAGGAGCAATTAGGAGTTTGCCACTGTGACTATTGTAGTGCCACAGGGCTGATAGAAACCCTGGAGGAAGCTTACATCCCTGCTAATCCCAACTGCTTTCCCTGGTCTTGTTCAGGAGACAGCTCATGAGACCCGGCACTCAAAACCAGAACTTCCTGTAAGGTTTACCATTACCAGATTTTAGCACAGGTTTGAAACCTTGCTCAGACTAGGACAGGATGCCTGGAATATGCTCTCCTGAGTTAGCACATTCTTTGCTGATCTGGCTCCTTACCTGAGCGCTGCTTAATAGCCATGAAGTAGCAGAGAGCAGCCCAAGCTTTGTGCTACACTGCTGAACGGGTGGGTGAAGCGTGAGCAATTAAAATTGCAGTCAGAAATAAGTTTGCAGTCACAATAGATAAGATGAATGATATGCAAAGCAGTTGCTTGTCTTTACTATTTACCTTGGTTTAGAAGCTGATGGCAACCCTCCAAAGAAATAAGTTTAAACTGAACGCTGAACTCAGTTTAATTAGTTTTAAGATATTGACACCACAGCAAGAACCACCAGACAAAACTTCAGTGCTGGATCAAACATATGGCTTTATCTGTGTCCAATGTGAGGCTTTTGCTGCCTAAACCTGAAAACTTCTTATCACTTAATGGCTTGGCTCAAAAGAAAGCTGATTTGGGATGGTAAGTGGATTGACTGACCAGTTTGTGTTTTAAGACTAATCCACATGTGCTGTACTTCACAGTGCTCCTTGGTGAACTACTCACCTTGTTCTGAAGCTTTCAGTATAAGCTATCTTCTGTGACAAGTGCAGGGAGATGCAGTGAAGAGTTAAAAGTGAATCTCCTGCCTCTTTGAACTGTTTTCTCAGTACTTCATGTACACAGATACACTTTTGATGTGTTAACTAGAAAATCTGACTGAAAAAGAACAAAGCAGCTGTCACTGAAAGGAAGACACTGACGAAGAACCACACAGCCTTTTATTGAAGAACTGTCAAGATTGATCCTACAGCACTCAGTTTGTCTGTAGTATTTATCAAAGACCTAGATCAGATGAAGGAAATTTAAAAAATAATAAAATTCTATCCACTGGACATTTATAAATGGTATCTGAAAATGCATTACATTTAAAACACCTATGAGAATGTCTTTTTAACCGTTCAGGAACTGGAATATAAGTACACTGGCATTTTTCACTAGTCTTGGAAAATAATAATTTGCCATTGTTGAGCAAACCCCCTTAACTGCTAGCGAAGTTTTAAGCAGCAAACTTGATTAAAAATCATTCTGTGCTAGGATATAAATGAACTCATAGGAAGTTCAAATTCTCTTGAAAAGAGAAGCAAAGCAAGCAATGCACTCTTCTAAGCACTGATATTCACATCACAGTTGCACTGCAAGAGCTGAAGACAAGATCAAGGCACAAGAGTGCCAGAACCTCCCCAAACATCTGGGCAGGGGGCAGATGGCCACAGGAGCAGAGGGATTAAGGTGTTTGCCCAAGGTCACACAAGGAGCCATTTGGACAGTCAAACCTGCATCCCTGAGGGTTTCAATGCAATATTCCACCACAAGGCTGCTAATTGAACACCCTTGCTGGCCCAGGGATGAAGCATGTGATGCATTTCTCACAGGACTGTCAATGAATGGCACTGATAGGATATTGAAAGCCAAAACCCTCTCTGGATCAATACCACAAGTCCTGATCCTGAGCTCCTGGAGAAGCCAGCACTCCATGGTGGATAGCACAGCAAAACCTGCCATTACTGCCTGGTGTCTCTTGGCAAATGCTGACAGTTTAATGGTGTCAGCTCTGGAGTTATCTCCAACACAGAGACAGTAAGACCTCTACTTAAAAGTAACAAAAATACCTTATTTTCTTTCAAAAAACAGCAGTTGCTACACAAGGTGCTCTGAAGTATTATTCAAATGTTAATTAACACTCAGATTCTACTCATCTACACACACCCCTACACTTCAGGAGAGCAGGACAGATTAGGGTTTCTGTCAGCCATGGGCAGAAATTGCACTAAATGGAAGTTGCAGTAAGGAGACATGGAAACCTGCATTAAAAGAAAAAGTGCTTTGTGCCATTGCCCTTTGTGAACACGTACTCCTGGAAATTCTGGTGTGGAATTCTGCTTCCTGGGCTTTCTCTGGCACTGTTTCTCATGGACTACAAGAGGGGTTGCTGGCCTTTCTTTAGCTAAGGCTCACCTGAAGAAATCTGCACCTCATTGAGTCCAGGTCCCTACACCACCCTCACAGATTTTCACTCATGATGGTTAACACCTCCTATCTGCCAAGGCTGCCAAAATTCCCACCTCTCCTCCAGAACAGTAAACCCAGTCCCCGAGCAGGGTAGGGCGTATGGCCAAGAGAGGCAGATCCATGGTACCTCTGAGAGCTGCCCAAGCGGGGTCAGGCACCCTCCTTGCACTGCAGAGAGATGTTCCATGATAAGACAGTCAGGCCTCCATCATTAATTCACGTGCCCACGGGTGAGCACAGCTCTGGCCTGCCTCCCCCATGAGAAACAGCCCTGGGAGCCATGGCAGTGGGTTAGGCACAGCAGGGGTTAAGGAGTTGGATTGGGAATAGACGTGTGTCTCAGTTTGACAGTCACACGCTAACTGGGGATGGGTGAACAGATGCTCTCCGAATGCTAATGTCACTCATGGTGTTCTACTTTGGGCAGGCTTTCTCCACCAGCACAAGTCATTTGGGAAGCAGCTGAGCTTGGAGGAGCTGATGGCCACTCTCCTGGGGCACTGGGGCTCTGCCCAGCCAGACCTCACCCCAGCACTTATGGCCAGACTAAAACATTTTGCTCAAACATTGCTTAAGTGCCTTAAGCCAGCATTGCCCCTTTTTGCCAGCCCTTAGCAAAGCAGGGGGGGCAGGATGTAATTTCTCTAAATCACCTGGGAATGTGGCCTAAGCCACTCAGATACTCTTGGAGGAATTAAAAAATACATTGGACTTGCCATGTACATTGTAAAAGACATTTACAAGTCCTTAGCCAGCGTATCTTCATCGATTTAGACACCAGTTCTGTATGCAGACCGGCTCCTACTCAGACTCCACTTCTGAAGCACCTTTTGAAGCTGAAGTGTCTGTGCTATCAAAGCCAGTGCACGGTCAAGACCTGGAATAACAGGCTGCTTAGATCCAGGGTGTACCACGGGGACCTGTGACATTGGATAGTGCTCATTAATGAGGCTGGCTTAAACTGTGCTGCGAGAAAATAGATATTTATATAAACTTTGAGCAGAAGACCCCGAAATTTTAAAATCTCATTGGAGCTGCCCATAATAAACAGAATAGCGGAGCTCTTCCCTAGCTCTACACATGTAAGAAGCAGGCAGAGGCTTTCTCACATATGATGCTGTCAGTGCAGTAACACTGATTTACACCACTGAGAATCTGTCCCAGAGATCTGACTTTTTCTGAAAAACACTTCCCGCTGTGGCAGACATAACGCCATATCAAAGGCATGTGCTGTAATACACAATAAAGATATAGCTTTCATAATTTTCAATTACACTTCCTCTGCAATGATGTTAGTGAATCTCACCCAAAAGTAAATTATTCAGTGCAGATGATATAGAAATCGTTTGATGAGTGTCACTTTTCCATTTAAAGTTTTACCAAGATCTTCTTGGATAAAGGGTCTCTTTTTTTTTTTTTCCTCCACATGACACATTTTATATTTTGTTTCTCTCCCTCACCTTCATTCAGCAGGCTTTTTCAACTTTTTAATATACTTTTCTTACAAAACATTGAGTAGCCATTCAAATAGGTCTATTCAGGAGAAGTGCTCTTTCATTCTGCCAGAAATACTAATATATATGTTTTATTTAGTTTTAAGAATAGTATTTTTTTCATTTTGAGAACTTTGAAAGCTGAAGCCAAATATGAAAAGGCAACCTTCTTTCAAGGCAGGCTTGGAGAGAGAAGTATTGTGGGCTCCACTGGAAATCCTTTTCTTTCATGTAAATAAATAGTTCATTTACAAGAGCTTTTTAAATGGAAAAAACATATCCAATACACCAATACATTTAAACTCAATCATATGGTAAAATATAGCAAACTGAATAGCTGAATTCCAGAATGTTTTTATCTTTCCTTTCATGAAGTTACAGATACATTGAAATCTAATTCCAAAAAAAAAATCAATGTCCCTTCAACTTCACAGGGTTTTTTTCCTACTTGCAGTGCTTCAGAGATGTACAACAATTAATATTTTCATTTTTCAATCATTTCATTTTTCAGTCTGGTCTTTCTCTTCTACCAGGCTATTCAGGATTCTGCCTATGTGACATGGCTAGCAAAGGATGTCCAAGTAAACTTTTTATATGATGCAAACTCCTACTTTTATGTCTGGGTGACTAATACATTCCTTATTACCTCAGTTACCCTGGTCAAGAAACAGCAGGTACCAGTCCTGTAAGGGTTCTGTCAATTATTCCTGTTTGGAAATGGGTGGATAACCCTTTAATCCAACCATTTTTTGGGCATTTTTAACTAATTTTTTAAGCATGGAAGCAAGGGAAGGAGCTGGAGGAAGAAAAGGAGGCTTGTAATTTATTACAGCATTTAACCAACAGCCAAGGAAGCCTCTGTACCATCATATTAAGTCAGCAGAAAAAGCCCCATTTCTATCTACTGGTGGAATGGTGGAATCCCACTGATGAACACATAGGTCAAGAGAGAGCAATAAGAGCCTTGAATAGGAAGAGCAGCAGCTTGTGTCTGACACTAAAAAGGGCAACAGTGAAGGAGATGAAAGGTGATGAAGTCTGGACAAGAGAGATTTAGCTTGTGTTGATGTACAGGAAAGGCTGCATCAGCCATGAGGGGAGGGGAGATGACTTTCTTCACTGTTTTCCTCCTTCTGCCTTGAGCACTGTGCCTGCCTGCATTTCCATTACTCTAAAAAGGGCCTGGATCTATCTGCAGCTCATGACAGGTGACACATACCCATGAAAACCTCCAGGCTGCAGCATCTGTCACTGAACACAGCCAAAGCTTAGCAAAGTGTACCTGTTCATCCTGGCGTTTATCCTGCACTTGCCTTATTTTTGCACTGCTCAGGCAGTTCTGGTTCCAGCTTCTGGTAAATAGCCCACAAGCAAAGGTCAAAGGCAGACTTTAATCTTGTGCCTCATACTAATGGTGTTTTTCTTGATGCTCTAGAAAAGCTTCCTGAAGATTAAAAATTCTCACTAGTGCACAGATACAAACAAAATTTTGTCCTCTACAGCTATAATCTGGCAACGGAGACGTGCAACACCTTTTGAAAAAAAAAAATCAGGGAGTTTTTCAGTAGGAAAATATACCATTAACTTCTGTAAGTCCAACTGAAGTTTTGCATATGCAAATGATGCACAACTTTCCCATAAGAAACCACAAGATTTGATGAATCGTTCCAGTACATGGATCAGAACCTGAGCTAACATACTGGTATTATTCGAAAGTAATTTATAGGTGAGTGATAGAATAATCAAACCTGTGCAAAAATCTTCATGGGAAGAGCTGGAAATGAGTTGAATTGTTTACCTTAAAGGAAAGGACATACAAGGGAAGCAGATAATAGAGATCAGCTAGGACATTTGGTCTCCCTGAGTCAAAATATGAAGGGAACACTAAAAATGGGAAATCAAAAACTGATGGTTACTTGTATTTTCCCAATTTCTTCAAGAGCAACAGAAAGCCCTTGAAGCCTACAACCTTGTGAGATTCAAGAAGGGACTGGACATCTGGACAAACTTCACTACCCAGAGAAGTTTTAGCTCTGCTTAGCAGCCCTCTGGTAAACACAACACGTCATCATTTTAGCCATTCTTAGATTTTAAACGGCAGATCAGTGTGAAAATTGTAAATGCCAGACCAATCTCCCTATTGCTGGGCTTTACAATACAAATGAGAGAGTTCCCAGACCTCTGGGACTCATAGACCACCATAAAACCACTGATGTCCCTATGGATTGCCACCCCAGCAGTGGAGAACTGATAGACTTGCTACTCCTGCCATCCGACACAGATCCATACATCAGCTACAGATCACATCCCCTTGCCATACAACCAGATTGACAGCCCATGCTGGGAAACCTGGTACAAACTTTGACTACTGTTGGCGTGCTCCTTGTGCAGACTCTGATTCAAATGTGCACAGTACTCGAAGAAACGAGGCCACAGCCCAAAAGACAACGGGACGCCCCTTTCTGCAAGCCGGCTTATCTCCCTAAGCCAGTGATCTATCAGGAACATGATTCCTCTCTCCCACAACCCCTCATCTCTGAAAGAAGATTTGTAATTCCCATTCTTGATTTCCTTTCAACCTGTTTCTCTAAAACAATCTTCCCCTCAGGCAACGTGAGTCTCCAGCCTTTGTTTGGCTGAAGATGTAAATATTTGGGCACTCACTGATTTGATATATATACATATTTGTTGGAACATTTACCACCTGCTATTCAAAGTTAAATCCATAGATACAGAAAACAAGTTCTTTATCACTTTTTGTCTAATGTTAAATTAAAGACAGCTGAAAGCCTACAAGCTTTCTCTTGCTTGTGAATCACTTGCAGCATAATTACCCCTCCAAGGCTTGAATAGCAGTGAAGAGCCAGATCTCTGCAAAGGCCCATCATCCCAGCAAGAACTTCAGGAGTTTCTCTGCTCCTGAGGACATTAAATCAGAGGTCATTAAAGCAGAGGTCATAGACCAATGAAAACTCCTCGGCTGTACTCTGTGTGAGCTCTCATCTGCCAGTGCTAAAAGCTCCCCTGTCTCTTGAAGCAGGGAGATCCAGGATCTCCATAAAGAATCATGTGCCTCCTTCTGAGACCAGTGCTGGTACCACTGTAGTGTTGCTTTGCACAGGGTTTTATCAGCCCCATTCCCAAAGTTGAAAGGAATTTATAGAGGTCCATAAGATCTTTACGCAGCTAAAACCCTGCCTACATATGAGGTCAGGGCTACCAAACCTGCACTGCTTTCCCAGGGTTGTTTTTCTTCCATAAGCACTGAAGCAGTTCTAGGAACAAGATCCACCCCTTGCTATGGGCATGTTTCTCCCCTCTCTAGGTTTTTTGGAAACTTCCTGTAACTCAAAATTAGCTGGAGCATCTGGAGAAACTGCAGTGAGGTTCTGCCAGTGCTCAAAATCAAACTAACAAAACAACACCAAACAAAAATCCAAGGAGATGTGTTTTCCAGGAAAATTGTGCTGTGTTCTTGAGCAGAGGAGAGCAAACTACATGGGAGCAGGACATGTATGTGCAGTGTAGGGTGAACTGGTACAAACTGCAGCAATGCCATGACCTCCAGCATCAAACTTGGATTGATGGTCAGTGCTACACACAGGCCTCTTGAGGCTTATTTCACTCTGAAAGGTTTCAAAATATGCTTGAATAACAAAGATTACATCCCTAAAAGACACCAGGCTTACTTCAGACATGTCAGAATTTCCCAGTCCTTTGCAACTGCTCCCAGCAAACAGGTACCAGTTCTGTTTCAATACCCACATCCATCCAGACTCCAAGCACAGAACCAAACTGGCCACCTGGTAACTTCTGATTTGCACTTAATTGTATGTGTGCCAATATTTTGGAACACCCAGCTCTGTGGATGAGGCTGAGATGACACACACCTTACAGGACACACAACAGCACAAGCAATAGCCTTCAACCTGGCAGGCTTAGAAACCTGAGAAGCAGAAGAGCTGCTGGCTGGTCATTAAACTGACTGTTGTAGGAGAGGAAGGGTATGTCTCTGCTCCCTAATGAAAAGGATAGACAGATATTGA
This sequence comes from Dicaeum eximium, assembly GCA_013396995.1. Classification (NCBI taxonomy): domain Eukaryota; kingdom Metazoa; phylum Chordata; class Aves; order Passeriformes; family Dicaeidae; genus Dicaeum; species Dicaeum eximium. Next base: position 2,208,522 of record VWZP01008455.1, on the reverse strand, counting down.
AGTGGAGTAAGGTGGACTTTAATTACTGGTTTTGATGTCCGATCTATAACTCCCTAAAAGTTTTGTACGGGAGTAATAGGGAAGCATCAGAAAATTCCACTGGGATAGAGATGAGGTCCAGTTTGCAAAAATATCCTCTTCATAAAGGAGCTCAATGCCCTCTTTTACTTGGCAAACCATCATGAATTTATGATGCATTGCATTTGGAAGGCAACACGGCGCACAGCTGAGGCAAGTAACTGAAGAGAGAGTAAAAGCAAAATGTTCTGAGAGTGAGGGTGCATATGGGGATGTATTTGAAAAAAATTATATCTATATAAATATACACACACATTTGCTAGAGAAAATGTATATGTATTTATAAAAAAATCTAAACTTCTCACCAGTCAAAAGTTAGAAATGATGCAAAACGCATCTGCTTTGATAAGTCTGTTATAAATCTCTTAGCTTGAAGCTTTTAACTGACCCTTTCCAGTTCATGAATATTTTAAGGGAACCCAGTTTAATTTAAAACAACCCTGGATCAATATATGCATTTTTTCTGGCACCGTCCAAATTCCAGATCCTTGTATTATCAAAAATTGTATCATACATCTCGAGTTTGGCTCCAAATATAGGGTTCATTCAAGGCTGGATCTCAAATTAGGGGTAAACCTAATTGGACTGAAACCTAAAAATGTCTATAGGTAACGTGGACAAGAAAGACAATTTGGCAAACTATATTTAGAGCAATCCCGTGGCATAAAGTCTCCCCTCTTGCCCGATGCTGACGTTCAGAGAAGCACAAAAATCTCCTGGAGAATGGGTGGTTTCCATTACCACTTTGAAATTGTGTTCAGCATTTCTGCATGCAGAGGAAGGCCACGCTCCCCAGCTTCAGAAACTTGCCTGCTTGTTCCCCAGAGCACTAACGGGGAGGGGAGATGCCTGCCCCACCAAGAACTGGCATCTCCAACCTCACCAGGAACACCTCCCACGTGAAAATAATTTCAACAGCCCGAAACTGCAGCTGCCCTGAACACCCTTTGGAAGAAGCCCAACATCAAGAACTGCAAGAAAGAGGCTGAGAACAGCAAGGCTGGCAAATAATTCTTTGAAGATTTTTAGGCTCTTGGAGCCCTGGCATGACTTTGCAAAGCTTGCAAAAAGCAGCTATTTATAAGAAGAGCCCCAAACACACTGCCCACTTTAAATATTAATGGCATTAACAACTCTTCACTGTCCCACAGATCAGTGTTCTCCGCCTCTCATCTTCATATAAGTAAGAGACATTTCTTAATAACTACAGTGAAAATTAAATCCTGCCTTCCTCTGAAAGTCAATGAGAGTTTTGCTCTGTCATGATTTATTGTGTACTTATGTTTTTCCTTCCTAGCACTGGTGATTTAAAAAAAAAAAAGTTCTCTTGAAAGACACTAGCATATATACTACTGCAATAAATATGTTTTTCATTTTAGAACCTCTTTCTATACATCTCCATCCACTGCAAAATTCATTTGGTGCCACTAATACAACACAGATCCTGTATTAATCCAAGCAGGATACTTCTATCACCATTAGCTTTTGTAGCAGTGATGGCTGCCTGGCAGTCATCCTCTCACCTGGTGACAGCTCCTGCAGTGGGACACTCTTCTGGGCACAGCACCCTTCAGAGGTTTCCCATGGAAACATGGACACAGATTTACAGGTGTCTGTGGGAAGGGCTGTGGTGGTTTTTTTTTCTTCTCAGGCATCATTTTGATGTCTGAAAAGCATCCATTTCTATAGGAAGGGGAGCCTGAATCAGCTTCCAGATGCCTTGGTAAAAAGAAAAGCTATTGGTCATTTTAAATGCAATGAATAACAGATATTAAGTCGAGACTGCATCGCAACACCAACATCTCCACCTAATCACGCTACCGGTGCTAAAAAGGCAGAAACATGCACTGATTTTGCATTTGAGGTGTATCTGTGGGGGTTTATTCTGTGCACCAGGTTGTGTAACCAACCTCTAAGGAAATACCTACATAAACATCCAGCCTGTGACTTCATTAAGCTGCTCCCTGACTCCATGGGAAGTCCGGAATAATCTCTATAGAAAGAACACGATCAATATGTTATCGAGAAGATAAGTCAGTGTCAACGCTAATGTTTAAATATTCATCTACTTGTACCAACATCTTGTCTGTTACTGAAACAACAGGAATATTCAAAGATTAACTCTACATAAAAGACTCGGTAATTTTTTTCTCCAATTCCTTGTTTTGCTCTCGTCAGTTCTACGAACAGTTGTTAAGTAGAACAGGTTGGCATTTTTTCATCAAAACGTTACTTATTTGAAAAATGGGTCTTGGAACAAACCAAGACTTTTGCAGGAAATTTTCATTTGGGGAAATTTTTCAGCTTGTTGTCAAGAAAAGTGAAAACTGAAAAGAATTCCTTTTCCAGGATACACAATAGTTCTGAATATATAATCAAAAGAGCTAAAAGAACCAGACGGTATTTGTTTTAATCCAAAGAATTTGAAGGGAGAGAATATAAAAGGACTCATATTAACTGCAAGCACATTTATGAGGAGCTTCGGAAGAGAGAAGATTTGTTTCTTCATTCAAGGACTACTTAGACTAACTCCAGAAACTACTGGAGGAGAGAAGGAGGGAGGATGACTCCAAGCATCTGCGACCCACTCAAGCCATTTCTAGCACTGAGAAGAGACTTTCCAACATTTCTCCAGTGAAAGATCTGTTTAAAATTAGAAATTAAAAAAAAAAATCTATGTAGACGATTCAGGAGCATGTGAAATGCTTGGACAGAAAGATGCTGAAGTTCATTGAAGCTTGTGTTCTGCGTGGTGCTGCTTGGATGATCTAAATATAACCAAAGTTTCTGCCACCAGAGGCAACAGTCCCTGGCAAAGGAGGTGAAAAGTGGTCTCCCAGATGATCATCACATTGCCCTGAGATTCCTGCTGAAAGGCATTGATGTGGTTTCATACAAGATGCTGAGTACATCTACCTGAGGTCTGGAAAAAGTAATATATAGTGGTGAACCAACCCCCACATCTAATTCCTCTGTTACAGCATAGGCACTTCACAGCGTGTCAAAAGTAAATCAACACTTCCAACATCTTATTCACAGGTAAGCATTAAAGTACAGCCTCTTACCATTTCTTAGGCGGGATTTGAACATCAGAATTGGATGAGTGAAATGACAATAAGAGGAGTAGCAGAGACAAACCACACAGTCATCAAGGGAGGCTTGTAATAGAACAGCATAGATTTGCCATTTTGCTATTTACCAAAAGCCTTGTTTCAATCGGGGCTGTAATTAAAGCCCTTAATCATTCTGAACAGTTTCAAGTGAATGGCTTCTCTCATGCGTTAACATATCATTTATGCAACAACTGTACATGTAAGGTAGTGTCAGAAGTCTGTCTGGACATAGGAAATAGCCTATGGAAACATAAATCTATTTCTCAGTATTTCAGTACAAATCTGAAAATGCCAGTTTACACATCTAAGAAACTGTTACAAACTGTTAAGAAAAAAAATATGTATCTTGTGAATTAATGAGGCTTCCTAAAGACACAAAGTGCGTCTGTACACAGCCTGCTATGCTGGAAAGAGGGGACAAATAGAGCATGGCAGAGAGCACTTGCAGCTGCAGTGTAGGGTTGTGTCCCAAAGGACATCTCCCAGGGGAGGGAATATCGTCCCCAAACCCAGCATATATTCAAGAACACCTTCATGTTTTCAAATAGGAAAGAACTGAGGTGGGAGTTACTTGCAGTCACTCATCAACAAGAGCCTTCCTGCTTTTGCCACCACAGGAGGAGTCCTGGTACCAGGTGCAACATGGATTATGATGGAGTGTTTGGGGGGCAAGTAAATGAAGGTTAAATCCAGACCTTGGCATTGAGAGGCATTTCTGGGCAACCTGCAGTTGCAGGTCCCTCTCCAGCGTTCTTTTGCCTGGCACAATGGGGCAGCACAGCAGCACTGACAGCAGAGCAGGGGAAAGAGGTCAGCTAGGACATATGGGGAAAGAAGAGCTCTAGAGAACGAGGAAAGGGCTGTGAATGGAGAAAAGACACTAGGTGGATGAGAATCTAGCAGCAAACCCTCACTGTTATTCAGCAATCTTGGAGAATTCCAATGTATTGTTCAGAAGGCATATGCTGTAGGACTGCATTAGGGCTCTCCAAGGAAGAGCGTGCACTTTCCTTCCCTGCTTTAAAGAATTGAAACACTGTGGAAATTAGTACATAATCAGATTTATAATTATAGTGTAAAACACGTATGATATTAGGCAAGGCTGGGAAAGTTATCTAATTTTCAGTCCTCAGCTCCTTGTGTTTCCCCTCCCAACAACTGTTTAACTTGCTTGAAGTTCATAACTTCCTTGTAACTGGGCACTACTGCTCCATTTTGTTCCTCTGAAAAGTGGCTGGAAAGGCAGCAAGAGCCTCCCAGGGCTTCCTGCTCCCTGAAGTGGGAAGGGCAATCCCTTTCTAACTTGCTAGTCAAACGTGTGGGAATTTGCCAAAAAACCTTTTGCCCTAATAACGGCACTGCTGATTTCTTTAAGGAAATGTTCCAAAATAGGTTTTGCTAAACTTCCAGTAAAACATTGGCATGTTTCTGAGGAAGAACCAGTAGACTCACAGTGCTGTGATGGACTTCACAGGGAAGTGCTGCCAATGGGATGGACTCCACCAGGTGGGCATGGGCCTCCAAAGGCAGAAACCCACGAGGATTTGTGTCCTCACACATATCCAGTTTCCATCTCACAGTGCAATGTCTCCTCTCCTGCTTCCCACTGGAAATTTGAATGGTTCTCACCACATGTGCTCCAGTTCTGTGCTGGAGCAGAAATTTGAAATGTACCTGGATGAAACACTTTACCAACCTGCTGCCCTTGGCCTTCCACACTCACATCCTTGAGACATCCTTCTCCCAGATGTCGTCCAGCACCAGAAACATTATGTTGCACTCCGGGGCTGCAGCAGGGGATATGATCAGCAGGCACTGCAGGTCACTGTCCTTGGGTCACCAGATGTTACCCACAGCACCTCAGCCTTCAGAGGTACAACCTTAAAATGTTTCTTTCTGAGCAATGATGGATGGATGAGCTAAAGGTATAAAATCCCCCTTTTTCTCTCAGAGACCACAGTAACATTCAGCCCCACTTCCACATCAAGCTCAGGTCTGCATTTTAACATATACATTGAGGAGGCTGTATTAAAAAAAATGTAATATTATGCTTTTGAATAGAGAATTTACCTAAGTAAATAATTATTTTTAAACCCAAGATTTAAGCAGCTTTAGTATTCTACATTATGCTAATGTTTGACAATTACTAAGTGTGGGTATCAGCCAGCATTTTTTTTTAAGTTTAATTTAAAGCAATTTGACATGGAAAGGTTATTACTTTAGTTGCCAATAAAAGCTGTACTTTTAACATAAGTGTACACCAAGCCCTAGGGTATGTGACTATTATCTTTTCTGCAATTATGTGGTGTTCTACATAAATGTTAAAAAAAAAAAAAAAAAACTTAGAAATATCAAAAGTACTAACTTAGCTGCCATATAAAAGTTGAATAGCAGAGCTGGGAAGCCCGGCTCCCACAGACACAACACAGGTTGAGGTTTCCTCCTAGAGGTACCGCCGGGAACGGCGCCTCCGCCTGCAAAGCATCGCATCCCCCGCACAGCGTCCTCCCCGCACTACATCCTCCCCGCACTGCATCCCCCGCACCGCATCCCCCACACCGCATCCTCCCTGCACCGCATCCCCCGCACCGCA
>VWZP01008455.1:2152909-2202193 GCA_013396995.1 Dicaeum eximium | reverse complement strand
TGCCCCGCATCCCCCCGCACCGCATCCTCCCTGCACCGCATCCCTCCCGCACCGCATCCCCTGAACCACTTCCTCCTGCTCTGCATGCCCCCCACCGCACCCTCTGCACCGCAGGTCTTGCCCTGCCAGGAGGGTGAAAGGCTTTTCTCACATTCTTCACAGAATTACAGGATGGTCCTGGCTGGAAGGGACTCCAGTGTGTCTCCTGGTCTCACCTCTATGCTCAAGCAGGGTTATTCTAGAACACATAACACGATATTGCAGCCAGATAGTTCTGGAATATCCCCACTGAGGGAGACTTCACAGCCTCTCTGGGCAATCTGTTCCCATGGTCCGTCATTGCACAGCAAAGTTCTTCCTCGTGTTCAGGTGGAACTTCCTGGGAATCATTTTGTGCCCATTGCCTCTTGTCCTTTGACTTGGCATCACCACCGTCCTCTTGACACCTTCCTTTTGGATACTTTTAGGCATTGACATAAACCTCTTGAACTTTGTTTTCCCCTTTAAAGTGGAAACTGGTGCTTCCACTTGGCTTTAGGACTGTCTCCAGAAGAGACCCCATGGCTGCAGCAATGAGCTTCCCCCACAGCACAAGGCAGAGTGTGGAGAGCCCCATGCCCAAGGAGCAGCTACCCCACAGCTCCCAACCCAAATGCCAAGTTTGGTGCTACCAGACAGAATCAGCACTGCATGGTCACAGCCCTGCCTTTGAGTGGAAATCAGACATTTCCCTCAGGAAATTCTGTGGAAGAGGGTGAGCAGCCACAGTGTCATTACCAGAGCTCCCAAATGGATGAAGCCCTGGGTTTAAGGCCAGGTTGGATGGGGTTTTGGACAACCTGATCTAGGGCAAGGTGTCCTGTCCATGGCAGGGGGGGTTGGAATTAGAAGATCTTTAAGATCCCTTCCAACACAAACCATTTGATGACTCAACAGGCCTGTGGAGGAGAGAGATGAAAGTGTTTCCTTAGGAAGAGACAGGCCAGCTCATACATACAGAGAGAAAGATACTTCCCTTCTGACACATGGTCTCCTTCAGGATGTTTCTTTGGCCAAATTGAGGATGCCATGAAAAACAAAAGTGCAGTGAGGTTATTTGCCGATTAGCTTGGGGTCTTGGTACCAGGTGCTGCGTTCTCTTGGGCTGCTCAGTCCTGAGCCCCTCCTGTATCATGGAGTGAGAGACAGCCCCTTCCACCAGCCTCTCTGGACCAACATGGGCCAGGGCCAGGGCCCACATGGGCACACAGAGATGTCCCCAAACAGGAGCCAAGCCCCACATCAGCCTGTGCAGGTATGCTCATTCTCTGCTCTGCCTGCTCAGCCCTTCAAAGGCAGAGCCTGGGGGCAAACAGAGCAGGCGAGACAAGCTCTAGTCTAAACACTGGAGGCTGCTTAGTTAAGAGATCATTTTGATTTTTTTTTTAAGTCTAGGTGAGTTTTTTTATGTCTGGGTTTTGTTTTTAACTTGAAACTTATGAAAATCACAACATGACCTTCGCGGGCTGAAAGTCTTCCCAAAGCCAGGGCAGTGAAGTTCAGCTTGCTGTAGTGCCCTGCCAGTGCCTTTTGGTGCTGAACTGCAACCATCTCCAGGCAAGGAATGGGAGTTCAGCCTCAGCAGTCCATTCAGTCTTTTGTCTTTCTGCTGAGAAAGTGAAAGCACTGCTCATAGTTCCAGTGCCAACTGCAGTTCGTGTTTCAAATTAACTAAAGTTCATTATTTTACACTTTAGGTAGAAGCTGCAACAAACTGTTCACCAGCAGTCCAAGCAATAGTATACAAGCCCCTCTAGGATCCCTTGGAAGAGCTCCTGATGAGTTCACCAACGTTTGCACATTAACCTCTGGGTGAAAAGCCAGCCAGATGGATGTGAGAACTCCGCCGAGCCCTCCAGAGCATGACACAAAATGATGCAAGTGTGGGAGCTAGGAAAGAAAAGGTTTTGTGTGCCCAGAAAAATAATAAAACGTTTAAATCCTTAATTGTTTTTCTTGAAGATTTATCCAAAACCAGGCTCTACTTAAGCCTGTGAGTTTGCAGAGCATTGTCAATAAATTAGATCATGCACACAAGGCAAGGATTTCAAGCCAAAAAGCTCTAGCCCTGAGTCGCTTAACAGCAACACTCCCCAGAAAAACGACTCAAGATGAAACACGAGATATGTATTAATTATCAATGGTCTAATAGAAAATTTAATGAAGACAAGTATCTTCTTGCACTTTATCCACGATAACGATGATAGTACGTCAGCGAGGCGCATACCTTACAACGTAGCAGTGAATGTCAAGTCTGAAGCCATTACAGCAATTCCCCACAATAATGGCCAGCCAATGCATGGGCTTGTAGCACTTAATCAAAGTAATGACATCCATCCACAATTATTTATGTTATGGTAACAAAGAGCTGCCAAATGCAAAACAAATGACATGAGGATTTGCAAGTGAATTTCTTCCCGTAAATTCTCCTTAGGTTATGCTTAAGGGCCCTCAGGATGGAAGTCTGTCTTTATCCAGAGCGATATCAGAACCGTGGGGTTATTGTGCCACATTTTACTGCCTATAAGCAATGAACCCAATGCTATCACCAAAACGAGCTCTTCAGCCAACAGAACTGTATCAATATCACTTGAGCTGCCCTTGGTTTACACCCAAGAGCTGTCTTCAGAATTTTACAAGAGGAAAAAAAATTTCTTGGAAGACGACCTTTGCTTACTTCTGTCTATCATGGAAAACAAAGACCCAGTTGTATCAACACTTAAACACACATTTAACTTAAAGTACATGAGCAGTCCCTACTTACCTCAATGGGTTTGGATTAGAGCCATTATAATTACCAACCATGAGTCTCTATTAAGTGCAGCACTGTTCTTTCAGGGGCATTTATGTGGGTGTTTGTATAAAAACACTGTCAAAAACTAAAGAACACCAGTAAATATAAAATGGCAACATTCAGGTTCAAATGTAATGAACTAATTTATTTTTTTTAACACTACATCCAACTGTTTTTCACCACTCACAGATGTCACTGGAACAACTTGAATACAAAAAAATTGCCTAAGAACAATAAACTACACAGACCAGCTAATATTGATTGCTTTAAAAATGCCCCCTGTTAAACTTAAATAATAGCCAAATCTCACTGCAGTAAATGTACTTTTATATCATTAAATACTAATTTAACAGAAACGTGACTGCGCAGCGAAAAACACAAAAATGCTGCAAAACTGAAAGATTGTCCCCCCCCCCTTTTTTTTTTGCCTTATTCTTCCTGTGCATTATACAAGTCTCCAAATTAACACCCGAAAGAAGAAAACAATAATTTCGTATTAGCTGGCCACGTAGTCACACAAGGCAAAACTGAGACTAAGCTTAACTCTAATACGCACTTTGCGAAGTCGATGAGAGGGGAGACTGCGGGATGCCTCTTACCACAGGCTCTGGCCACCTTCGATGACCAGGTTGTGGCCCGTCATGTAGTCGGAGGCCTCGGAGGCCAGGTAGACCACGGCGGCCTGCAGGTCGGTGGGCTGGGCCAGCCTCCCGGCGGGAATGTCGGCCAGCCAGCGGCGCACCAGCGGCTGCAGCTCCTGCGAGCGGATCAGCGGCGTGTCCACGATGCCCCTGCAGCGAGCACACGGACCAAGGGTTTGGCAACCAGTCCTGCCCAGGAGGAAAGGCAGCACCTAGAGGTGTTTGAGGGGTTAATTCACGAGGAAAGCAGCGTAACAGCACAAAGGAGATGAGCACATCCGGCCTGCTCTGCCCTTGCTCAAAGTCATGGTGCAAACTTCCATAGAGCTCCTTTCCCATCATCACCTTTCGCTGCTGATGGGCAGCTCATAAGTTTCCTTCCAAATACACAAAAATACACCATCTCCACCCCCTTCCTTTTAGGTTACCCATAATCATCAGTTTAAACTTCTTTTCTAGAAAAAAAGCACAGCATTGGAAGTGAAAGTGCCTTGAATTGGGTCTGTTGAGTGCCTTGAGAACTGCTGTCCTTCCACCAATTTCTCATCACTCTACAACTAATAACACACAGCGTGCTTGTGTACAGCCCAGAAACTGAAAACAGACCAACTCCCCATATGTCAAACAACGAGGGGAGCAAAAGCCAGCACCCTTCTGGCACCAGAGCCTTTCCACACAAAAAAAAAGGAGAAGCAGAGATAAGCACAACACACCCAATGTGATCCCCCTTAAACCAACACCCAACTGATTTACCTGTCTTGCCTCTTTTACATTAATGACTGACTCCACTATTTACTAAAACTCTGCTAAGTTTGCTGTTTTTCAGGTGCCCTAAAAATGATGCTGCAGGAAGCACAATGCAGGGCAAAGATTTGGCTGGCTTTTATGACTTTAACTGCAACTGATTTGTCATACTCCTCCTTAACAACATATTTGTATTTTGTGAAATGTATAATTTTTTCAGCCCCTGAACAAATATATTTACATAACTGTGTCTAACGAGAAATTACATTTAACTTCTCAGAAATGACAATAACTAAAACCTGAACTGCCAATTCCACTTCATTAGTGTGGTAGAAATGCATTCCAAATGTTAATAAAAATTCCAACATGCTGATAAATTAGCGCTTCTAAGGAGCATGTGACACCTTGGTTAACATATTCAACCTCAATTATATTTCTCTTCAGCACCCTGTTATCTGGAACCTTTGCTGGCAATCAGAGGTGCTGTTTTTCAGCGGCCAATTTTCTAGATAATGTAGCTTATCAACACTGTGGGTAAACTTGCCAATGAAATCAGGCTGCACTGAACCACACACACGCTAATTGCATCTCTTTTTTATGCATATTTACAGACTGTCACTTCAAAGAAATCAGTGGCCCATTGAGGCAGCCAGTTAGCTGGAAGAATTGCCTCTTGCAAATGAAAATTAGCAAACAAGCTAGTGATAAATATGAAATGAACAAAGTATAAAAATACCCGTTTTGTTCTGAAACTTCATCGGCATCCCAATTTAGACTTCCAAGGAAATAATTTTTTGAGACAGACGGGATTCTGGGTATGAGATTTACCTTTTGTTTTAAATGAAGGCTGAAATCCACTATTTACTCTGTTAAGAAGTGGAACTAATTCAGATTTTCCCCCAAACATTTCTGTTAGCACTAATCAGGCAGAATTTAAATATCAGCTTTATATTTTATTGTAATTGTCAATAAAGAGCAGAGCAGTTCAGAAACACTGAGCAATGCAGCTCACTTAAGTTCTGGCAACGTAACAAAATCAAGCACATTCCGGTATAGGACTGTGAATGGTTTACTTATTTCCTTCATGCACAGCCCTCTGGTCTCACTCCTTGCTTTCCCAAACTCCTCAAGAACTGTTTTTCTTCAGAGAGAAACGTGCTTTGAGCAGCAGACATGAAATATATTGAACGCCTTTCCCTTACGTGCCTCTCACTGTGCTTACAAAACCATCACCATCATCATCATCATTCTGGCTTTACACTAGCAGAGAGCAGAATAAGATCCATATGATTTTCTTTTTTTTTTCATTTACAGATATATTTTAACCCCAAGGGAATGCAGATTAGGGAATAAAACACACAGTCCTCCAGCACAACAGATTTTGCTAAAAAGAGGACGTTTTTCAATCTGTTCAGAAAAATGATCTTTGGTCTGATCACTGCAGTCTGAGAATCACCACGCTGTGCCTCTTGCTGGACCTTTCTTTAGATTCACTCCACATAGCAAAAATTTAGATGTGAAACCAAACTTCACTAGAGATTTTTGTTACAGAAATGAGAAAAAAATATAGCGCAAAACTTAAAAGTTGCAAACACACATACTGATGGCACTATAAATATTAGGCATGTCATTGATACTACACATCTTCTGGGAAAGCTTTGGTGCCAAGTTGGGCAATTTAACGTTGTCGAACCCTTTTAGGCAGATTTTAGTTGGCTCCTAACCAGTTCCAGCAAAGACAACTGCCAATGCATTAATTCCCTACCTCATCTTGTATGCAGTGCTGAGCCTATCAGTACTTTCTGTTGCATGTCAATGTAATATCAAACTGCTGGTTCCTTAATGTTAGATATGAGCATCAATATTTCATTATTGATACACAGGACAATTTGAGACATGAGGGGGGGTGGGGGGGGAAAGACCTCAAAAAAAAAAAGAGAAAAAAAACAATTGCCTAAAACATTTCCACTTCGAGAGACACATTAGGAAAAATATCACTTACCAGATACTTAACTGGAATTGTTACGTGCACTCAATCCCCAAATGAGAGCAAAAAAAGATTCCATCTGTGTGTAACTTGATTTCTTTCAGATGAGTTATTAATTTGAATGAGTTAAGTACACTCCACTTAATCAGGAAGTGTTTAATCACAAGATCCACTTAATTGGGACATCTCCCAAGGAATTAAGATTTAAGTCCAAAGATACTTACCAGCAACGACTGCTGCTTAATGGGGATAGTAATGCTGCTTAATTGGGATGCCTTCAGGTGATGCTGGGGTGCTCCTTCTCCTGCCAGCTCTGCCTCTCCTTCCCCGTTATGGGGTGTTCCCCAAACCTGCAGTGATCCTACCCCGCTTTCTGGGGCTACAAGCCTGGTGCAGCACTGCATGGCTGCCTTCAGAGGAGCAGGGCAGCCTGCAGGGCACACAAAGGCTCTTTGCCTAACAGCCCAAACCCAAATCCCTGCAGCCCATCCGTGGGGAGCATCCCCCAGGGTGGCTGGCCTGGCTGCAAGTTGACCTTACTATCAACTTCCAGCTGCCCATCCCAAAGGTTATCACATAATGGCATTCCACATCTTGCTAATCAAGAAGAAGACACTAATTAGCAAAAAAACTGGATTGATTCAGTGTAATGGCTGCAAAAATGACGTGTTCTACTGCTGCACATGCCAAAAACCAGACACCTTCCAGAATTCCTTCCTACATCACACCCAACACACTTCCATGTCCTGGGACCAACAAAGAGCGTAAACTCTGTGGGCAGCTGGGCATCAGCCACCAGTCAGTGCTCTGTAAAGGTCCCTGTTTACATCAAGGTATCTCTGCAGTTCAACCCTACCATCCATTTCAGGAAGACTCCAGGACCTTCTTCATTTTTTTAGCTGTGCAGCCAAAAAAAGCTGTGCAGCAGGCTATGGGGTGATGGCACTGGATGGTGGCACAAGCAGAGAGCACAAGTCAGCCAAAGCATCCAGGGAATCTCAGACACCTTCTCTCCCTGGGCATCAGGTTTGCCTGGCCAGCAAGAGAAGCCTGCATGTTCAATTTTATAAATGTAATAAATCATCCTAAGGACTATGTCATAACATTTTATGCATTGCTAACTTTTATGCATTGCTCTGCATAAGTTTTATGCACTCATTAAGAAATTAAGTTGATAAAAAGTGACCAGATAGGAAGAGGGGGAAAAGGCCAAAAGGTTTGCATGGTGAAATAATGTTCAAGGCCAGACTGGAGCATTTGGATCTTCAGACAGAGGCACACTGAGAATGCCTTAAAGCTTTAATGCAACCACGACTGGGAGGGGCAAAGTACTTAAGGACACGGATATTTCACTTATCCAGAGCTGATCTTGGGTACCATCATGCCCTATATCTACAGCTGCTCTCCTTAGACTCCTAAAAATCCCATCCTGTTATGAGATGACACTGAGGCTCCTGCTGGTGCTGGGTACTCAGATCAAGTGGGTTCAAGGTGTCCCTGGTCCTTGGTGAGTCACACCAAGAGACAGTGACTCTAGTGGGGTCCACAGTTGTGGGGATGGGTCCAAATGTGCACTGAAATGCAGGTTCCCATCTCACACAGACAGAAATATAAATGTGAATAGTTATTCACTTAGAAGCAGATGTGGCTTTTGCTCGTGTGAGGAGGGATCTGAGCTCCATGAACCGCTGCAGGCTCCTTCCTCCTGCCCTGAGGTCCCCGGGCAGTCCCATCATGAGGGGCTCAGTCAAAGCTTGGAATCTCTGTCAGGGAAGTTCTGCTGGTCTCCAAAGCAGCTCAGTCCAGGTTGCCACCTGCATTAGGGAAAACTGCTCTGTCCACAACAGGGGACCTCAAAGACTGCAAAATATTTTTTCTCCGTGTGTCCTTCCTGGCTATTCCTCCAAAAAGGCAACATATCACCTCTTCCTGTTGTAGGATTTTGAGCTCAGAGCTAGAGTTAAAGACAGGTAGAGATGATCAAAATGCAACCCTGTGTTGCCTTGAAAAGTAGAAAGAGAAGCTGCCTATTTTTTCTCCATGCTCTGGCAACTGTCTCCAGATACATAACCTCTCTAGAAGTGACTGCTTGCTTCCAAGTTGTACAAAACAATTAATTTTGATCATTTGCTGCCTATTTTTTAAATTTATGTAAGCCCCTAAGAAATGGGCAATTCCTCCTGTAAGAGCCTTCTCATCTGTAATTGCTGTGAATGTGGCACAACTATCCCACCTCTGCTGGTGCAGATTACCCGTCTGTTTTCAGACACAATTCCTGCCAGGTCCTGCTGAGCTTCCTTAATTCCCTTCATCTCCCCAGCTCCCGAGAGCCAGTGTGAATTCACTAGTGCTAGTTGTGGGAACACCATTACTGTGCTGCTAGCACGGGCATGGGGAAAATCCCATTAGGAAGTAAGATGCTGTTGAAAGAATCTGTGGATCACGTAGAGCGACGGCTGGAGTCACTGGTATAATTAGTAATAAATAATCATAAGGAAGACAGCTAGCACAAGCATGGGGAGAGCAGACTGGCAGTGAAAACAGAAGCACTTGCCATTAAGCTCTGTGATTTTTTTTCCCCACCTCCACTTTGTGGATTAAAATATGTAATTTGTTTTCCCTAATTTGATCTACATTATTATCTTCATTATTACAATTTAACTCCTGGGTTAAAATCCTGCCCTTCTTAGTTACTCTGATTGACTTCAATGGTCTACAGAATTTGACCGCTTCCAATTAATGCTATCCACTTGGGTTTCTGCTCAGCACTATCATGCACTGCTAATTGTTTAATAAAATGACTGCTTGAGCATGTGTATGAGAAACAGGGAGAGACAAATGGGATCTGGTAGGAAAACTTTTCTTTGTGAATAAATACCCTAAAATATAGAGCTTAAAGTCTGCAAAAATAAGGAAAATGTAATTTGTAATAAATAAATAAATAAATTTTTATATATATTTACAAAACTACACCTGGCCTCCTTTGACTGTTGGAGCTGAACAGTAGCTCAGTAACAGCAATAAAATGTAGCTTTTAAAGTGCCTATATATTTGTCTCAAGTAGAAAGGGAAAAGAAGTATTGTCTGTTAAGTGTCAAAAACCCTTTCTTTAACCACAGAAGTCTTGGACAGACTAAGGAAATATTTCATCTGGAAGGGAAATGCTAAAAACTACCCTTCACATTATTGGAAAACCTATTATCAAATGCTAAAACCTCTCCTTAAATCCCTGAGTATACACAGCAACAGAGCAGGCTTGGTTCTAAATATTTAAACCTTTGTTAAGGAAAAGACAACATAAAAGGGGATGCAATCCACCTGCTAATTAGAAACTTTATTTGCTGAGATAGTGTTCATTTGAGCTTTGTAGAACATTTCATTCCCTTTGTAGTTTCAGAATGAGACTACATTTTACTTACGGGGAAATGCAGTTGACTCTCACTCCTCTGTCAATCCACTCGGTTCCCAATGTCTGTGTTAATTTTACGACCCCGGCTTTGGAGGCGTTGTACGCCAACTGCTTCTGTGGGTGAGGGACTACAAGGGATTCAGAAGAAGAAAAATTATTTACTCTTCCCAAATTAAAATAGCTTAGGCACTACACAGACAACTCCCTGCATTGAGATGAGCTACTTGCCCTTTTCCCAGGTACCAGGCAGGGAGCAGCAAGAATTCAGTCACCTACAACACAAACCCCTAAATATGTATTTTGCCATCTAACAATTTTGTCTCAGCAGGTGGGCTACTGGAAAACAATGGTGACAATAAAAATAAAGACATTTAAAAGATCCCATATTTGGGCAAAGACAAAACCAATGCATTAAACATATATATGTAATACTTGACTGCTCTGATGAAAGATAAATAATCATATACACACATGCACATTCATGTATTATACACATATGTACATTTATATACTTGTACACTGTAATACTAATAAAATATATTATCATAAAATTATAAAATATTATATAATTAATAATATAATGTCTCACATATATTATGTATTCTGTGTTATGTAATATATGAATATTATTTATAATATTATATGTGGCAGATAATACGTGATACCTGAATGTAACAGTAAATTGTTTGATATGACATTATATGATAGAATATGATATAAGTGCACAATAGATTTTATATAACATATTATATATAGCTTCTTGGAACAAATTATTCTCCCTAATTTTTAAATTATCCATAGTCTGAGGCAAACATATTTTATTATCTAACTAATGTTTGTGTGGATGTGAACACAGGTGCATCCCAAAAATTCAGAACACCCACCACTTTCAAAATCTGAAGCTTTTGAAAATGTTTCAGAGATGTCACATGTCAGTCAAAGACAGAAAATGATCAGCTTGCTAATTACAATGTTCAAGCTTGTTAGTGCCGTGTGCTCTGGTGGCTCTGCCCCTCTCCAGCTCAGTGAAAGCTACTTAAGGACAAATCCCCAGTGGGTGTAAAGTGCTTTAAACCCACGGGAGTCAATCCAAGTCAGTCCAGGTGTTGGGATTCACACCCACAAAGAATCTCTCCTTGGACTTTTCTGGCTGCCATTAGGACTTCATCAAGAAAATCCAGTGCAAATCATCCACCCATAATTAGCTCTGTATCAGCACAGAGCTTCACTGAGCTGCTGGCTCTGATGGGGGAGAGAGAGGGGAGAACCAGGGAAAATATGAGTATTCACAAAGACAGGCAATTCCAGACTGTGGGGTTGGATAACACTGAACCCTGGAAGAAAGGGAATCACTGGGTTTGTGCAAGGTTCAGCAGCCAAACCCCAACTCCCAGCATTTTGATAAAAGCACATAAGCAGCACTGGTAGCTGGCATTAAACTGGTCTCAATAAATTAGGCTGATGCATCAGTTCTGTAACACTCCCATGCGTGGCATCCCAACATGCCCACTACTGATTTTACTGACTTAAACCCTTGGGTTTAAATATGTCAATGTAAAGGGTGGAAAGAAGGTGATAACTGAGTTACCCAAACTCTGGAAGAGCCAAAAAGCCCTGCTGCAAATTAGTGAGCATATGAACAAGGACCTTTGCCTTGAACAGAGATGTTTGTGAATAGATTTAAAGCACACACATGATGGGAGCAACAATTAGAGGGTTTTTTTCTGCATATGCCGCAGGTTTGCTCAGAATTCAGAAGCCTTTTCCTTGCTAAAAAGAGGGTTTTATACCATGGCCCTCCTCTGCCAGCACTTATTCTGTGCTCTTTTTTGTTCAATATGAAATAATTTGCATTTTGACCAGCAGAACTGCCTTGCCCTCAGTATGTGCCTGTTGCCCCCTGATGCAGCGCGCCGTGGGGGCTCTCAAAAATATGTGGAACGTAATTTCTTGATTAATTGCCATGCATCAGCTCCAAGTTACATACAGCTTCGGTAGTTAACCTTGTAACCTCCCAAAAGCAGTTCTTTGCTAAACTTTCCAAACATGTCTGTCTGTGATAAATCATTTTGGTGATCACTTGCTAAGAGGAGAGGAGTTCTGGCACTGGCTCTGCACCTACAGTGCATGGGGGTGAGAACAAGTTGCTGCAAGCCCCGAGAATCAGCTTCTGATTTGGGGTGGGTGATGAGACACAGTTATCAAAAGTCCTTCCATGGACTTTTGTCTTTATAAGAATATCTAGAGAAGGTAATTAGGAGCATGAAATTTTCCCCTCCTGACACTCAGCCCCTCCCAATTGGAAGAACCCAAGGAGAAGCCAACAGGTGCTGTGAATCTCTGGCTCTGGATGGGATTTCTGCAGCTAAGCACCCCATGCCACCTCCTCTTCCCTTACCTAAAGTGTCTCTTGCAGAGAGAAGATCAAATCTGTAACCCTCCAAACTCATACAAAATGGGGTTTGTGAATGAAGCTATGCCCCCAGCAGTGCCACCAAAAATCTGCGTTGCTAAGGCTTCTGGGAAGCGAGGACACTCATTCAAGACAGATGATAGAAGAAAGCAGATTAAAATTCTGCCAACATTAGCTGAGCTATGTTTTAAACACCTTTGTTCTGACTTTGGCTGGGATAGTTGTTTTGTTGGGGTTTTTTTCCCAGTAACTGTTACAGTGCTGTGCTTAGGATTTAGGACAGGAATAATGTTAACACACTGATGGTTTAGTTGGTGCTGAGTGGGTCTTACCCTAAATCAAGGACATTTCAGGGCCTCGTGCTGCCCTGCTAGCAAGGAGGCTGGAGGCAAAAAACCTGGAAGGGGACACAGCTGGGACAGCTGACTCTGGCCAGAGGAAATTTCAAATCACATGGCATCATGCTGAAAAACAAAACTGGGGTGAGTTGGCTGAGTACACTGACTGGGCATTGATCAGTGGGTGGTGAGAAACTGCACAGTGCACCACTTGTTTTTTATGTTCTTTTCTCTTATTATTATTTGCCTCTCCTTTTCTGTCCTAATAAAATACCTTTATCTCAATCCACAAGTTTCATCTTTTTTCCCAGATTCTGTCCCCATCCTTGTGGGGAGGGAGGGAAGGGCTGTGGGATTATACCACAACAACCTGACACTGCTGTTCCACCCTTGTTTGGTGCATCAGGTTTCCAGCCTGACTTTCAAGCAGCCACACAATATTAATGAGAGGTGCACACAGAGCAGAGCAGACCACTTCCCACTAAAGATATTCACTGTAAAAATTCCAGCTCCGAGTTACACCTGTGTGAACCGCCAAGCCACCACTGCTGGAGCCCTGGAATAATTCCATTGGAATACCAGAACCAAAATGCACATATGCACAATGTATGCAGCTTATCTTTGATTAATTAAAGCTGATTCTGAGCAGTGTATCTGGAAAAACCACAAACAAAAACCTCCCTATCCTGCTAAGTGTCTCCTCGTTTTCCTGTATCTCTGAGGAAGGACTCAACCTACAACAACAACAAAAAAAATATCCCCTAACTATTTCTAGAAACATTTCATACTATGCCAGTTGGCCAACGTACTTAAATAACCAACCAACCAACATATTTATTTAACATTCAGCAGATGGACATGATATGAACATCGTGGTTTTCAGTCGTAGTTTCATAACTACTAGATTTTTTCAATGCCAAGATTCAAACAGGTTCAGAAGGTAAACACATCTCTCCATCTCTTAACTTCTGGCCTAGCATGCATTAACTTTCACTGACATTTAAATGCATCTTGGGATGACCCTTCCAGGCTGCTCTCAGGGCTGCTTTCCAGCGTTCCTTCCTGTTCCAGGACTGGTACTGCCCTCAGATGTGATCCCCAGGTGGAGTTCTGGACTTGGCTCACCAGCCAAGGAGGTGCACTCTAAGCTGGGACTGGGCTGGATGCAGGGTTGGAATGGCATCGCCACCCAGCTCAGCAGAGCTGTGCCAAGCTCTGATGGAAAAGTTGGAAAATGCCTCTCCTTCAGCAGAGCAGACCACTGCTGGGCCACAGCAAGGCTGGGAGCTGTGTGCCAAACCAGCAGATCCCCAGTTTGTGCCAATTCCCAGAGCTTCCTAACTTTCTCCAGGATGGACTACATCCCAGGAAATTTTGCTTTGTGACAATGATGTGGATGGTGACAGCCCAAGCACAGACCAGAGCCCGACTGCTCAGAGCAGGGCAGGAAAACCTGAGATATTTGAAATTCAAAGCCTCACAAACTTTTCAGAACTACTCTTCTTGGGGGGGGGTGGTTTGTAACTTTACAAAATTGGGATGAAGGGATGATGCCTGTGTTTAAGCATAAGTAAAACAGCTGGTAAAGACACTTGGAAAAAATATTAACAACAACATTATAAACGGATTTTTGAAGAACCATTTAAAGTTACTGTGCAATAAACTGAGTAGAATGACATAGAATGTCAAACTGGGCATAGTAAAAATAAACGTTATTCCGAAGGAAAATAAAAAGACTCCATATTTATGTAACATTCAGCAGATGGACATGATATTAATACAGGGGTTTTCAGTTGTACTTTTATAGCTACTAGATTTTCTTGCCTGACTTGGCAACCCAAGGCACCATTTGATTTTTGGATTTGGACAATACTGCAACAGATGTCCAGACCAATAAAATAAATTCCTAAAGGGCTATGCTTAATTTGTGTAATTGATCAATTTTTGTTACATGGGCTTCAGCTCAGCAGCCTTCCAGATTAGCTCAGCAGTAGGGATTTCATTCCATATGTTATAGTGGTTTATTGGTCCTTTTGATGACACTGCTGATTCAGCAGCGTTGGTGCCCGCACCTGTTGGCAATGAGAATGTTATAAAACCCACAGGTACCAGGGCAAATACTGGCACAAAATCCTTCGGGTGGCTTGTAAGCATCTTGTGGGCTCAGCTTCCCTCGTGCCAAGGAGTTTTTGCCTGGAGCAGCACGGAGGGAGCAGCACCTCTCCTGTGGCATCTGTGCACCAGAGTCAGGAAAGGTGACTCCGCCTTTTCTATAAAAAGTAATAAGTGCTCTAAAACATCGAGGACAGATAAATGTTGAAAAATGATATCAATAAAAATTTTGTAGTACATTTCCTCTAATATGAAATGTCAGTGATTTACTCCTTCCCAATACAGGTTTAATTGATTCAAATAGCATCGGTAGTAATTAAAATATGGATTCTGAAGCACAACTGTTAGCTCTCATCACTCACCTATTAAACTTGCCATAGATGCTGTGTTAATTATCTTCCCATATCCTTGATTCAGCATAATGCGGCCTGCAGCCTGTGACAGAAATTAAAGGAAAGACCAGTGACCCTTTCTGTGATTGTGCTAATAATGACATGATAATAAATTAGTCTTTTCAGAAGAGTTGATGTGCTAACACATTTTTGTTAAGCACCTGATATAAAAACTTGGTATAAAAATGGCTGATGCAGGAAAAAATCCCATTGCCATTTCACACCTCTCCACTGTTGGTAATATTTTTTTTTTTTTTAAATCACGAATGTTGGGAATTCCCCTCTCCAAGCCTTCTGGTTTTCAAATAACCACCCTTCAAAAAATTTTTGGCCATTCTTTAGTGCCTGGGCCAACAAGTACCAGCTGCTTTTGAAAAAAAAATCTGTAATTAATATAAAGCAAATCTCTCCTAAACTCCACCAAAACTAGGACCAATTTTATTGTGATAATTACTAATAAAGTGCTATTATATCTTGAGATAAAGTAAACACTTAGAATATTAATTCCCATTTGCAAAACTAACCAGTGCAGTATTTCACACTTACTTGGCAGCACAAAAATAATCCTCGTAAATTAACATTAAAAGTTTTGTCCCAGTCCTCCAGGGAAGTCTCTTCACTCGCAGAGTTCAGGTTGATTCCTGCATTGTTGCATGCGATGTGGATTGTGCCCCAGCGAGCCACGATTGCATCCACCATCCTTTGCACATCCTCAGGCTTGCTTACATCTGCTGCCAGGGCAAGGCTTTTAATGCCTGCGTTGAAATAAGAGTGATGGAGTCAGCACAGGAATTCGCAGGGTAAAAAAAATACTCTATTTTATGATTGTTTTTAAATTCATATATAGAGAGTGAGATTTTATATATGGCTGGTTTTTATATATTTTTTTATATATTATATCTATACCATACATATGTGGTATTTCATATATACCATATATATATGGTATTTTATATATACCATATATATGTGTATTATATTTTTTAATATATATATACACACACACATATATATATATATATATACCACCTTAATTCGTTGCTCCACAAATAGTAGCAAAACGTGTGTTTGTTACAGAAACACCGTTATAAAGTTGCTGACTGGTGCGAGGTTTGCCTGCTGGAGACCAGCCCGGAGCCCAGGTGTGGAACGAGGGCTGGCAGGACGAAGCTTGGAACACTGCACCATCTTCTGTCCAAACTCTCAACTGCAGCTCCCGGCCCTCCACAGATGCTTTTCTTATGCCAGGTGCCCCCCCAGGATGCCACAGAAATCAAATTAATTTGTCCCAAACTGCTCTCTGGATGAGCTACGGCATCCGGAGCGCTGGGAGCCTCAGACAAAACCACACCAGCTTTAGGTGGGAGCCAAGTGAGAATACCTGCAGGTGCACAGGTATGGCAGTCATAGTGCCTTATTTATTGCAAGCCAAGCTGCCAGAATAATGCAAACATTTGGAAGTGATTTGCCAAATTTGAAACATGCAGAGGTTTTGCTTTTTTTCCCTAAAATAATCCAGCCGTTGATTCTTGCACCAGCGCTGATCCATAAATAACTTCATTTAAATTGTTATAAAAATCAGCTTTAAATACCCTTATTGTTAAAAAGAAGCATAAGAAGCCTGCTAAGGCACCTGATGCTGCTGGTGTTATACCCATCCTCAAAGCCAAACAAAGCTACACCAGTAAGGGCTGTGGTGAAATGAGTCTTAATTGAGGAAGGAGGGAGGCAGCCACTGGGGTTGGACCATGATCAGCAGTCTGGGTAGGAAGTTGCAGCTATTAAAGCAAGATATTTTTCTTCTGTATAAATGACAAATTTGTTCCACAATGGTCCCTCTTTTAGATCTTTCTGCTGAAACATTTAAAAGAAGGGATAAGCCTATTTCAGGAGGAGACTGTCCCAAAATGAAGCTGAGATGGAGGCTTCCAGGAAAGCAAGACAAAGCAGGAATTGCCCAGTGGTGTGCATGAATAAAATGGCAGGAAAGAGGCTTTTGCATGGGAAAGCTCCTCCTCATCTCCAGTGCCTTCAGGAGCCTGTCAGAGTGCACAGCCCCAGGTGATGCTGCTCTGGGGAGCTGGGGCGTGGGAGCCCCTGTCCCCTTCAGTGGTGACACCACTCTCTTGATTTCCATGGCAGATAAAAAATACAGACAACTAAAAAATGGATGCATGCTCTGCCACAAAACAAGACCTCTTATTTTATGGCAGGTTTTATGCTAAATATGCTGAAAGAATAAGAATAGCCAGATGGCCCTTGTTGCTCCTCCTAATTGTTATCAAGACGTGCAATGCACAGGGAGTTACTGCAATCTTTCTTTTTCAGTTTACAGACAAAATGGGTGCAAGCGTGTTACTAATGGTAACAGCAAGACTCTTCACCTGCCCTCCAACTCTCACCCCATTTAGAGCTTCATCTCATAGGTCAGTTTATAAAAATGAGACAAAAGGTGCCACCTGTGAGTGTCTAGTGAAGAAGCAGTGAAACCACGCTCACTTCAAACCAGGGTCCCACACTCCACCTTAATCAATTCATCTGGTATTCCTGCACTCTGAGAGGGGGGAGGAAACCACTCTCTGTCTCTCCACTGTCCCCTTAAACCACCTGTTAAAAATAATAAATAAAACAAACTATGGGAAAACAGCTTCAAATCTACAGACACGATCAGAGGCAAGACACCCGGCACAGGACGATGCTGCGGAGTCGTGGTGGGGCCAGTGCATCTCCACAGCGCCCAGCTCAGTTTTGTGGGGCTCGTGGAGGCAGATTTGTGATGAGAGGGGCAGGAGAGGAGCCCAGGGCCTCTGTGCCTGAGACAATCACTGTGCTGGATATGCCTGAGGTGTCCTTCTGCAGGGACACACACACGTCCCCCTGCCACGGGCTTCGTCTCTGGTCTCTCGGTATAAATGGAAGTAACATGTTGCATATAGACAAGAAGATCAGGAGTGACATTGCACAAGGCATTTGCATAGTTTACAGTGAAAATGCACATTTTAAAAATCCCATCAGACTAATTCTTCCCTTAGGGTACAGGCAACGATTCCCCCTGAAGACAGAGGTGTGTGTAGTGGAAGGTAACCCTTAGGATTTTTTGGTTATGTTTCATCATTTTTGGTTCTTCAGTCAGGATCCATTAGGAACTGTTGAAAAAGGTATTCACACAGGATCTAAAAACAAAGAGCCCTGCAGCCAAGGGACGTACACCCGAGCTGTCTAACAAAGCTAAAACTGAGATCACAGGCGTTCTGATGTTTGAAACTCATCGTGAAATGATGGCACCATCCCAAAAGGCAGAAAAGGGCTCCTTGATATAAGAAGCAGAGCAGCTCTAAGCAAGCTAAGCAAAATGTTTTGTAAAAGTATCAGTATGGGAATGACTTGGGGCACTGAGCTTCCAACTTTGAGTTAGAGATCTACAGCCATAGAGGAGAAAAAAATCACAGCCCCTTTGTCCTTATTACAGCAGGAAAAATACGTATTAATGTTATGATTGCTTCAATTTACTCATGTGAATATTTTGAGAGTAAAGCTAGCTGAACCTTTTTGTCAAAATTTATTTCCAACAGAGCATGATACTTCTTTGAAGCCAAAATGTTTCATGGAAACCTTGATTTCAGCAAAAAGTTTTCAAGGGAAAGCTTCTGAGGTCCAGGCTAGAATCTCTAGTTACCTCTGGAGAGAAAGAGATTGAAAACCTGACCTTTTCAGATCCTTTCCAAAAACGGGCATTTGGATATAATTCCCTTTCACAAAAGCTTTACAGAGTTTGGGGGTTGCTCCAACAGGGAACGACAATAAATTCGAAACCTCAAAACCCATCATGAGATGGAAGAGATGTGCCCTGACCAGCTGCACTGGTCAAATTGATAGATAATATTTGACCTCAAAGGATAAAGATGTGTAAAGAGTGAGAAGTGAGATTTTCTTTACTTTAGACTGCAATAATATTTGCTATGCCTCATGACCTCTCCGACTGCATTTTGGAACAACCCCCCACCTCCTCCAGGCTGGGCTGAAGGAGCAGAGATGTAGGGCAGCCATTGAAGGGTAGATGATCAAACTCCTACTGAAAATGCCCTGGAGATGAGTTAAGTTCATTTTCCAATAGGCTGTTGGCATCCAAAGTCTCGTGGCTCTGTCAAGTAGCCCATTTCTATCCGAATAGCTCTGCTTGATATGCAGGATCTCGCAGGGAAAAAATGTCCAAAAGGACAGTTAAGGTGTAGGGCACAGCTACTTTGTGCCAAAACCATATGGCTCCAGTGCATAAGACAGTGAAAAGCTTCAGGGAAGGAGGGACTCAAGAATTTGTAATAGGAACTGGACACTTTCTTCTGGGTCATTATTTGGGATCAGAGCTTTAACCATTGCACTGACACTCTCTGTGAAGTGTCTCCTGCTTAGCAGAGCTGGGGTTGTGCAGACAGGGATGTTTTGTTTTAAATGTTCTCTGGGGAGCCTCAGGATGGTATCCAAACCAGAATGACAGCATTCCTTGTCTCTTCCTGAGACTGGGTGATATAAATACATCTGCAGGGGCTGGTTTTGCTGGAGAATACAGTTTCTAATGGCCCAATCGCTTGCAGAAGTGATAGTGGAAACAAACACTGGAGACTTTATCCACGTGGGAATGTGAAAATTTCCTGTGTAAATGTCCATCTTTAGAGACAATGAAGTACTGAACTTTAAAGAAGGCTCAGGTGCAGTCTCACAGAAGGAATTATATAATGAGTAATACTTTCTTTCTTTTATCATTAAAATTACATTTCCAGTTTTCTTTTTCTCCTTTACAATTCCAATTCAGCACAGCTCTAGGGGGAAATTCAATTTTATGTTACATTTTCTGTTTTTACTGCTAAAACAGGAGTGGCTTGTAGAGGATTTTACCTCTTATTTGGGATTTTACTTATTATGTCTGTTATTTTGTTCCCATATCTGACGTTGCATACATGTTTGAAAGAAGGCTTGAAAAATTACTTGTCTTCAATTTAAAAGGCACAATGAGAGATTCAGACTGACAATACAACTAACCTGTTTTGGTGTTTTGGCTCATGGTACAGACACAAGGTCTGGAAGAGGGCAGGTGAGTTTGTAGGCTGCATCTTTTGCTGACCCACAGCGAAGCCTGAGGTGCTGCATGATTTGCTTTGAGCAGCACCATCTCTGTTCAGTGCTGGTCATACAGACCTCACTTGTATGAGATGACCCTTCTTTGTTCCTGTCAGCCATGGCTCACCACTTTGGACACTTTTAGTGAGGAATTTTGTTTGGATCACTTTGCCTCTCTAGTAGAGTTTATATTGATAAGTAACTCTCGCAGATGGTGTGGTTATCAGTGACTGCTGAGACAACACTGGCAGGGCAGGAGAAGCTTTGTGCCCATGGCATGAGAATCCTCTACTCTAACCAATTCCCCACCAGGGCTGGATGGGAGGGGATTGCTCTGCAGAGTAGTGCCAGGTTTGAAGAAGGAAAGCCACCAATTAATGCTCACCACACCCAGTGCTTACCTTTGAGGCTGAGCTCACACGCCACCGCTTCTGCCTTGGCAAGGACCAGGTCCACCACAGCTACTTCAGCCCCAGCTTCCCCCAGAGCGTGGGCAAAGGCCCTGCCAATGCCCTGCCCTCCCCCTGTGACATAGGCCACCCTGCCATCCAAGCGCAGCCGCTCCAGGATGCGGCGCCGGCTGCAGCCCCAGAAGACATCATCCTTCACCACTTCTGCCTGGAACAAGAACACAAACACCTTCACAGTAAGGGACAGGGCTCACTGACAGCTGTGAAGGACTCTGCGAGGCGGGAGCATGAGCAGGGATCCATGTCTTACTGGCCCATTTATTAATACCAAAAGTGTCGCTAATTCAAGCCAAAAAGCCTCTTTATCCATACAGGTATCAATCTCAAACAGAGCACTAAGGTGCCAGACAATGGAGCAGAAGGGCTGTGCTTTGGGGAGATGATACAACCATTCCACTTTCAGGAGAATAGGGTATGGCATTTCCCAGCCTGGCTTGGGTACAAAGTCTTAGATGTTGACTGATTAAGTCTTCCAGTTATTTCATCCCCAGGGCCCAATCTTGCCCTCAGGCTCAGCTAAGAGGCTAAGAACAAGGTTCCAAGGCAGGATTTGGGTCAAGTGGAGTGCAATCAAAATATCTTCACAAGGCTGGTGCACAAATGAAGATATCAGCCAATAACTTAAACCAAGCTGTCATCTGATCAGCTGCCATACATAATTTCCCCTGTGACTGGAATCAAAATGCAAAATACAAGATGTTTAAAATATTGAGTCTGAAATGCCAGGAAGTACCAGTGGGTGTAACTTTGGGAGTGCTCAGAAACTGCAAAACAACCGGGATGTTTGGGTCTAGGTTTACTGAGGTAGGCCACTATGATTCCAGATGGGAATTTCATTACAGCTGGATGATGCCCACTACGTAAAGCAGAGAAAGATAAAAGCATCATTTTTTCCTTAGGACAAGCAAAATGTAAGGCCATGAAAATATCCAGCTCAGAGAGCACAGGAGGGCATTATCCTGTGCTACCTTTGAGCAAAAAAATGAACTATTTCAGAAATGTTGTATTGGTTCATTACAGCTGGTCCTCAGCTCCATCTTCCCACTCTCCATGGGAAGGATGGGAGAGCACCAGGCACTGACACCTGGTGAGCAGTACACCAGTCACTCCAGAGATTCATCACAGGACCAGCTGATCTGAAAGATTTTGCAAGGAATCAACTTTTATCAGCTTTAGTGCAACCCTGGACTGGTGATGCTAAAAGGTGCCAAGCTCTAAGCTGCTAAGCCCATGATCACAGTACCACATGTTTGGGTTCTTGCCACCAAAGCCCTGAAATTTTTTTGTCCTTGTCCTGGCAGAGTCAAAATTTTCCCAGAAATGCTCACAGAGAGGAAATACCCACCGTGGATTCAACCACTGCATCTGGAGGCACAGGGCTCCTTCGAATGAGGCTCAGTCCACTCTGCACAGGCAAAATCACCTGCAAATACAACACAGTTCTCATCTGCTTTGCTCCCGGATTTCTGTCACCCAAATTCTGCTAACATGAAGGATAATCCTCACACCACTGTAGTTTTTCCCCTACTCCTGTTCTTTAGCTGAAGTTCCCTCCAACACAAACATGTCAGGCATTTGTATTTTCTCCCATTCCTCTTTCAAACCCATTGCTTACACAAATGCCAGGGAAAAAATACAATCTTGTCTCTCCAGCTTCTAAAATCACAACATACTGTTTGTGCATCCTATTACTTCTTCTTTTTATTTTCTTTGCTGACTCCTGTTGTGCTGGTGATGCCCTACAGCCCCCAAAGCCTCTACAGCAGAGTGGTGATTCTTTAGTTGTGCTGTAGAGCTGATTATTTACTCTTAAGTGCTCTCCTTTTATCTTGCCTTTAACACTCTGTAAGATGCAGGCAGAGTAGGGAACACTCCTGAATATAGAAACTCATACCTAGAGCTCAAGTGAGGTGAATTATAATAAAATCTGAGTTCATTTTAGGTCCATTGGATAATGGCACCAACAAAAGAAGCATTTTAAAGAGTACTTTGCAAAATCCATAGATACAGCAGTGCGAGCACCTTAACCAATGGCATTGCACTAACCTGCTCAACACGAGGATCTGAATTAATCACTGAATTTAATTTTTTCACAGCTAGTACATTTTTATCTGATACATCCTCCAGGTAGACTTGTCCTTTCATGAGTGTATTCTCCACACAGATCACTCCATCCATGCTCAGCAAGTGGTTGTCCATGACAAAGCTGTAGTACTGAACAGCGTTGCTTTGATGAGCATCTATAAAGACTATATCAAAGTGCTCATCCTCAGCATGTAATGCCTGGAAAAAGAATCACATTGGAGAAAACACTAATTATTTACCTGAAATTCTAGCATGTTGCCATTAATTTGTCCTTTACATAACCCCCAAACCGGACAGAAACTTGTTCTTTTGAGGTAACACTGCTAGAGCTGCTTCTGGAGATCTTGGTAGTTTTCCATGCTTTGCAAACAATTCTTCAGCAATGAATCTCTGCATTTCTCAAGGGAAATCAGGATAAAAAAGAGGATGGTTCATCCCAGCTTATGGTGTTGAGAGTCACAGCAGAAACACCTGCATACCTTGAGTCAAAGTAAATTGATCCATCAGGGTAAGACTGGCATCAAACCCTGACACTGAGGTGCTGCAAGAAGCTCTCTCTTCTCCAAAGAGCAACTATCAACAAATTGAAGAGTGGCAATTATATCAGTCTGGGGGAAAAAAAGGCATGAGGCAGATCTGGGAATTGCAAACTAGTGTGTCCCACTTCAGTAGCAGGGAAAAGGGTTGAAATCCCAATTAATATAGAATTATAAAGCACATGAAAGAGCAGGTCACGATAGAGATAAAGCAGCACAGCCCCTGTGAAGGAAAATGATGTTTCTTTAATCTAAAAAAATGCTTTGGATGGCTCAGCAACAGAGAGGATAAAAGAGAACTGGCTGCTATCATCTAATTGGATTTTCAGAAATGTGGCACACCTTCCCTCCAAGCAGGCTGCTGATGATAATGTATAAAAGTGTTGATGGATGACCAGATGGGAGCCTTTACAGCCTTCTCCTGTGGCAGTTAATGCACTCACTGCCCAAGAGGCTGCTATGGAATATTTCAGATTCCATCTGGGACTATTTAACTGCATCTGTGTGCGTTGCAATGAAACAACAGCTCACCCACCTATCTCGGCGAGCAGAAATGCTTTCAAGCCTTTGCATTTCAAGGGAAAAGAGAAACAGTTCTATTTTTCCAGAACTCGCCATCTCTACCGCGACTTTTGACAGTACTTCTTGCATCCAGATTCCCTTTTGTGTTTAGAGACATTGTGCACAACCAGTGATGAGCCATCCCTTGGGATGTACCAGCCAAAGCATCAACAATGGCAACAGAATGTGAAAAACTGGTTTGGTTTTGGGAGTAAATAAGGTTAATGGCTCCCAAAGAGAGATTTCAGGAGCCTTTCTGAGGCAGGGAGTGTGTTGATCAGACAAGGAAATCAAGGGAAGCAGATCACTGAAAGTCTGAACTCCTCTGTTGTGCAAACTGGTGTCATTGTGAGCTTGTTACTGATGAGGAAATTCAGCTTGGATAGTCACATTTAACTGCAGATGTTTGACAGCACAGAAACTCTGCTGAAAGCATTCACGAGTCCACATTCAGGACACATTACTCTATAATGAAGGAAGACCTTCAGGCCAAATATATGCTGGTTTATTATAAATGTAGCAGAAACTGGGACATCTGGATTCCTGGGATTCATCTTTTCATTTCATGACCAGCAAGAAAATCTTGCCCTGGTTCCCTCTTGAGCCACATTGGTGGAAAGCAGCAGGAACATTTTTTGCTACTGTGGAAGAGTATCTTATGTCAGGTTGCACCTCAGTCAGTCTGTCCAATGTAGATACTTCAGGAAGGGTCAGAAGATGAAAGCTGGGCTCCAGAGCCCATCACAAAGAGAGATTAGAGGTCTCATTCCTCAGGGAGAAGAGCCAAAGCCAAATTCAAGTAATTATCATGACTTATCACTACTTTCTGACTTGTAACCTTCCTGGGTGGAGGAGGTGGGGGGCAGACATTCAGAAACAGATGTGGCCATGGCTGAACATATGTTACTCCTGCTCCATGGGATGGCTCCCTAATGAAAAAGAATCTCACTTTTATGCATTGACTTCATTAGGCCCATATGGAGTTGTGCAGCTCTCTGGATATTAGCTGGACTTCTCATTTCAGCCCTCTTTCTGTACCACCCACCTGCTGACAGCTTATCTCTCTCTTATCTGTCTTCTGACACAGATAAACCAGCTTTTAACATCACAGCATCCATCCCAGGAGGGTGCCTGGGCTGGAAGTGTAACCAGTGCACACCAGGCTTGTCCTTGAGCTGCCTGGGTGTGCCAGGCCATGGTATTCAGGTATTCCTCTTCTGCCACTTCACTGAGTCCTGAATGGCCAACCAGAAAGGTCACTTGGGCATGCAGACACCCAGTGCCTGACACATGGAAGGAATAACCTGAGTTTGTCCTGGGACCTGCCACCATTTGAGCTTCTTGTTTCCACAGCTTCATAATTGCCACTGGGTTTTCCATATTTAGCTAGAAACAGCTCCAGGGCTGTAAGAGGAATCCATGAAATTCCTTGAACCAGCCTTACCCCCAGAGCAGCCTCTACACAGCAGGATAACAGCCACAGGGAGAGGAAAGTGCCCTGATTCCTGGAGCCCCTTGGCTAGCAAAACACAGGCAGGTGGTCACCATGGCCAGGGCACCACACTGGAGAGGGTGTCCTCACTGCCAGCACCCACTGTTGAACAAACACAGCCAGAAAATGAAAGATCTGCTCTAACTGCAGAGCCAAGCACTGGGAAGATGGGTACAGTGATGGAAAGGACAACTGCATGCTGTCCATTATGGATGAGAGGATTTAAAATGAGGGATTGACCACCCTGGCCCTCCCAGCACAGGCTGGGCCAGGCCCTGCCTGGGACCTCACTGCACTCTGGAGATGACATTGTCTTTTGCTTGGAGAGGCAGAGCCCAGATGCCTCCAACTGTGAGGAAAGCTGAGATCCAGAAGGAAATAATCTGCCTGCAAAATATCCTGCTGAAACTAATTTCCTGAGTGTTTACAGTGCAATCCCTGCTCCTTGCTACAGAGTCATCAGTGATGGTAACAGATGGCAATAAGAGTTTTAATTCAGAGCAAACTTGGCTAAAATTAATGCTTTCGCTTACAGTGAGTCATTAACTTGCTTTTGGATTAAAAAAAAAAAAAAGTGTAACACTGCATTCCATTGAGGAGATGTCCCAAAAGTGACCATGAGAAAGGGCACAGCAGCATTGCTGATGGATAGAGCAAAAGATCAGAAAGAGGACATCCCGAATTAAAACATGAATGAATCTTCTGACAAAGCTCAGAGAAAACCTGATTGCAGTCCTGATCAGAGACAATACTCTCTTA
This sequence comes from Dicaeum eximium, assembly GCA_013396995.1. Taxonomy (NCBI): domain Eukaryota; kingdom Metazoa; phylum Chordata; class Aves; order Passeriformes; family Dicaeidae; genus Dicaeum; species Dicaeum eximium. The sequence goes on along the minus strand of VWZP01008455.1, from coordinate 2,176,306 downwards.
AGGCACATACAAACTCAATCAGAAAAAAAAAAGACTGCCCAGTTCCTTTGATATGGATCATACAGTCAGCATATTTGTAATAAAGATGTACTCAAAACTTATTACCTTTCCTGTGCCTTGTTCTTGACCTAAATGTAATAGCAATCCATCCTTGGGGTGCACAGAATACATGAAAAAGTACAGCTTCCTTTTAAAACACCATTAGAATATTTTACTGTGTGTGGACATACACTCTTGTTACTCCTAAATGCTATTCTATTGAGTACAGTTTATATTCACCAGCAAAGCGAAATCTCTAGGGAAGCCAGAGAGAGAATGCAATTTCTAGTAATAACAGCTCACAACAGTGAATACTATCCACTTATCCCCACAATTTCCAGCTATTTTGGACTCCTTTCTGAATTAACCTTTCATATCAAAAGGAGCAATTCTAGAGCACACTAGAGACTCCGACACAATTTCATGCATAATTTATTCACTCAGTTCAACATTAAACGCAGAGTCCTTGACTTTGTCAAGGTGGATTCTGTTGGCAGACTTCACAAGCAGCAAAACAGGAGAAATGAGATCTGCAGCTCAACCTCTTCACCTATTCTGTCTGCTAACAGGAGGGAAAAAAGAAGAAAGCAAACCCTGACATGCTTCCACAATGCCCTGCAATCAGGAGAATTGGCTGCAAACACCGTGTTATTTTTGTGTTGCATTTTCAATTTTAAAATGGAAGGATCAAAATAATGGATGGGAATAATTTGCTGATAGTTTGCATTCCCTCCAGACTCCTACAATCCTGCATCCATTGTTCATCAAAAGTCCACTGGGAATTGAAGGAAGCTCTTTGTGCAGGATCAGGCTCTTGCTGGCAGCAGATCCATGGCAAGGCACATTACCCAGGCATGGCTCAACAGAATTCAGACTTAAGGGAAGATTTGTTGGGAAATGTTTTTAAACACTGGCCCAGGACATGCTAATTCCCACCAAAGACACCTGTACCTGAGACTGAACCTGAAGAAAGGCTTCCCCTCAGTCCACATTTCAAAATACTGGGTAAAACTCCTGAGGCCCTTGGGCACAGAGGGCTGTGTTGTGGTCTATGTGAGCTCTGTGCTCTGCTGGGGACCTCACCCAGCTTGGCAGTGGCTGTCCCTCATGCGTGGGGAAGGTGGAATTTTATCATCATGCCCTCAGGTATCAAGTGAACCTACCAGGTATTTGAGCTCTCTGGCTCCTGTCTGATCCTTAGCATCCCCTGACAGCTCAAAATCCCAGATGTTTTGTGCTGGCTGTGATGTGGGACAAGAGGGAGGCAAACAGGCCAACCCCACCAGTGCTGTGTGATAAGAGCAGAAGCAGATGTGGGGGCAGCACTGGACACATCCTGCAGCACCTGGATGATACCTGAGGCTGGGATGCAACCCCTGGGTAGACTGAGTAGTTTTACAGCAGAAGGGAGAGATCATACTCCTTCTGACAGTTTGGACATGCTGAATCGTAGCTGCATGCAGCAGAGAAGGAATTCCCTGACAGCTAGTTAATCTATAAACCATATGACATTTTCTTGCTTTGAAAGGGCCAGGGCAGTGAGGCAAATCCTGCTTCCAGGAGTTTTATTACTGCAAAAATTTGAGGAACAGCAGATAAGCAGAAATACTGCTCTGCTGTACTCAGATTAGAAGCAAGATTCAGCCATCAGCACCAAGCAAGAAAGCTGCATCAGACACCTCCAAAGAGCAGTTGGTGGGTGACCAGCTCTGCCCTCTATTTCCTACAAATGGACAAGAATGACACCTTGGGCTGCAGACACTGTAGGCAACAAGGACAATCCTTGCCAGAACTCGTTCCAGCTCTTCTAAACCTCACCGTGCTTTTCAACACATGTCAGCCAGCTCTGCTCCAGACCAGCCTCTCCACAGACCATGAGGGACAGAAATGTTCTTCCTCAGTGAAGCTGAGTTGTGAGAGCCCTGCTGTGCCACCCCTCACCCATCTCCTGCCTGTGGCTGCCTTGTCCTCCTGCCTTTCAGCTGCCCACAAAGGAAGCCTGCTCAGTCTCCACTCCATCCTGCACTGGTCATCTGGGAGGAAAGAGGCAGCGTGCTGTCCACAGGCTGAGGCTCTTCCACATCCCAGGCATCCCACACTCCAGCTGGGCAAACCTCAAGAAGCCCAAAACGCAAATGCACCAGAAAGGCCACCAAATTCATTGCTTCAGCACTTACAGCCACTGTGATTAAACCTAGAGGACAATCCTGATTCTCCTGACACTGATGACAAAACTCCTGCCACACTGAATAGCAAAAGTTCAGAGCCCAGTGCAGAAATCCTGCACAGAAAGGTGTCCCCATGCTGGGATCTCTCCTGCCAAACACGAGCATCTCTGTTCCCAACAGCTCCAAGAGGTATTTGAAGTTCTGAGCACCTGCAGAACTGGGGTCAGGATGTGCCTTCATGTTGCAATTGGAGGATATAAAATCAATTGCAACATTCTGTTTTAAGGATTTAATTTTCATGTCTTTGCTCCCTTCTTTAATCTCTACACAGCATGTACTCTGCCTGCCTCTAGATATTTTAATTCAGTCACAGTAAGTCAGTTGCACAGAATGGGCACTAGAGAGCAACAGCAATTCAATTAATTTCACACTCACTGCGGGGAGCTGGGATTTTAAATGCTGCACATTGCAGGTGATCTGTAACATTTTGTTTTTTCATATACTTGCAAAGCTCTTTGTTTCTTTCTTATCAAACTTGAAGGTCATGAAAACCAGAGGTCAGAAAGCTCCTGGCCATTTCATTTTAGAAATAAATATGGTACCTGCTAATGCAAATAAAGTTACAATCAAGCTCACACTGACACATCCTGATTGAAAATGAAATCAGATCAAATTGATTTGTATTAATAATAGAAAGGCTTTTTAATGAACCTGGTATGGGCACCACCTGTCTCATGCTGGACCCGCAGCAGCGTCCTGGAGATCCATAAACTGGAATTAAATGTGAGCTGCCAGCAATCATAAGATTTCTCTTTCTTGGGACAAAGTCACCAGTCAGAGTGAAACAAGAACAGCTGAGGCATGATTTATCTGAGGCTAATCACACTGCTCTGGAAGTGAGAATGTGGGGTCTAATTAATCTAAGAGTTTGCTGTGGAGAAAAATAGCGAGAGGTTTTGGCAGAATTACAGACTTTTCCAGGAGTTTCCCAACTCTTGTGAATTTTGGGAGCAAGCTGTCCTTCTCAAAAGCTGGCTCAGCAGGGTACAGATACACTTTTCCTGTTTCTTATATTTGGAATTAGGGATCCAAAACAAAGCCAACCCTTGTTGAGTTAAACTGCCACTGAAGCCTATCGACCTACAGTGAGCGCCTGTGATTCCTCTGATCAAAAGCTGCAGGACTTTAGTTAAAAGGGAGGAAAACTGTCTTGTGTGACAGAGCTGTCCCATCACACATTGGAAACAAGAAACAACCTCAGTGCAAGAGTGTGTTCAAACATTTGCAGGCAAACCAGAGCCACCACCCAGCATTGCTTGGGCAGGAGACAAGACCCGCCTGAAATTCTTTAAAGTGCTCTTCACAAGAACTCCCAAACTCCCTTTCCAGCTGTCTTTACCTCCAAGGTCTTTTCCACTCGTCCCCCTCGCAGTGTTATCTTTTTGACACCTGAGGAATAATCCAGTGCTTCTCGGTGCTTCCCTCCCAGGTATGACTTTTCCACACAGGCAATGATTTTGCCATCGTCTGGCATTTCCGCTAGAGCAGCAAAGATACTGCAACTTTTAAGCTTGCCAATTAATAAAATCTTCCTGGCTCTGGTCATATGGATGAACATCTTAAAAATTTGGCCTGTGGAAAGACAAGAATGAAAATTTGAAAAATAAAACCATGAGAAAGGCTATACTTTGTTCACAATGAAAATTACACGTGCCTTTTAAGCGATCATTAAAAAAACCCTAATCTTAAAACACTCTCAAATAAGGGTTTAACAACAGAATCTGACAAAATTTCATCTAAAATGCAGCTAAAAGACAACAGAATAAAAGGACTGATTTTAAATGTAGAACCTTTATCATCAATGCTGCTATTGTTCAAGTGCTTGTTAAATAGTGCTTGAAATATTGCATATTTTAACGTTCCCCCCATATGAAAATGGCTTTGAGATGGCTCCATATTCTTTCTGGAATCCAGCATTAAAAAAAAAAAGTCACTACATTACCTTGCATTTGCTCTTAGAGTCATTATCCCTAGACAGCACCATCATTTAAGAAATTTATCATCAGTGGTGTCCTTCGAACAATGTATTAGTGTAATAGATTATAAGAGTACTTCACTGGGATGATCTATTACTCCAAAGATGAGAACATCTGGGAAGAATGAATCTGGGAATGGATTTAGTGTAATAGGCTTTGTAAGAGGATACAAGCCTGGGTATTGCTACTTGTAAAGGTGCAGTGCTTGGCTACAGCCACCTCCACCACAAAAAGCATATAAACCCCTGTCAGACATCACAAACCCAAACCAGAAGCATTTTTCCATCCCTTTCCCTTCCAGGAAGAGTGAAGATCTCTTTGTTGTTCACTGAGGGATGGGGCTGGCACTGTGAATTAAAGCACTCTTGTGTGAGTGAATACAGGGGCATGAAAGGCAGGGTACAGGAAAACTCGTGCCAAAGGAAGATCAAAGCCCATAGGAAGTTCATTCCTTTCTTTATAAGTAATTTCTCACATTTTCTGAGCATTCCCATGGCATTCATCCTCTCCTTACTCAAGACAAAGTAGAGGATGATAGCTTCAACCTCAGTGACAGCCTTTACACCAATCTGGTGCAATTTTACCCTCTTGGCTGAACAACTTGCCATTCAAAGAGCCAGAGGCACTTGTTTCCTGCAGTCTGGCTGTGCTTTCAGCTCCTTCAGCATCCTCTGGGACGTGACAAGGTGATTTTTTTCTGGGAAAAAAAAAAGGCATTTCGATATTATGATAACAACCAAAATCTGAGCATCCAGCATAAAAAGCAGCAACCAAAAGGGAACTCCTGGAAAAGCTTCATCTGTGCATGACCATGAAAAACTAGCCCAGAAGCATCAAAAGTATCCTAAATTCCAGTCCTAAGAGAACCTAGTTTGGCAATAAGCACATCTCAGTGCTGGCAGCCACCCCAGCCATAAGGGCTTGGGAAGAAGGGGTCATGGGACTAAAGGAAAGAATTCCCCGCTGTTCAACCCCAAACCTTTCCCCTTTTCATCTGGTCCCATACAGGTCTCTATCTATCTGCTGGTTTGGAGTGAATTACCCCAGTTACTCTGGCCAGGTTTTCTTCAGTTCTACAATTATTATTTTTGTTCCAGCCAAAATAAGATTTCTTTGCAGAATGGGAGAAAAGATATAATTTTTTTTTTCTTTTCACAAGACAGGGGAAAAAATGTTTTTCCTCACAAAGTGCTCAGAAAAGCAAGGTGCCTCCAGATGCTATTTCACAGAAGTCAGGCCTGTGACAATGTCTCTGGATGAAGTGAGATGTTACCTATCACACAGGGAAGGCAATAGAGCACTGAAAGAAGTCCATAGCCTCCAGACAGGTTAGATTACCCTATCTGAAGAAAGCAACCACCAGAAATGGATGGTGATCATTCTTCTGACCAGAATTTAGAGCCATTTCAGTGGATTTTTTTCCTCCAGCTTCCCCCCTCTACTCCTCAGTAAAATGAGAAAGAATTCATAACCCGTGTCAGCCACAGTCAGATAATCCAAGACTTGAAGAGTAGAACATTTCATATAACCTCTTTCCTGCCCCTCACAAATGCTTTAACAACTTTAATAAGATAATGTATAGCTATTATCCTACAGCAAGTGTAAGTCAAACAACTATCAGCTATTATTTCAGCAACAGAGAGAACGCTCAGCGTTCTCATAATCCACAGCCTGGAACAGTTTACACATTGTCAATTTTAGACAGAACTGGCTTTTTCCACGCATCAAAATGTACACTGAAAAATGGGAATTGCTTAGCAGACCCCACATGGCTGGGTAATATACTGTAGCTCAAAAAAGAATAATGAGGGTATCAGTCGGACTTCTGAATTAATGATACCTTAAATTAGTTTAATTAATTAGTTTAGTTACCAGAGTAATTTAGTTAGCAGATTAATTAATGTTTGTTGGGTGCTTGGAGATAAAAGCCACATATAAAGGCTGTTATTAGAGGATGGATCCAGAGGTGCAGGTTTTCCTCACTCTTTATTTATCCCAGCACCAGCTGGATCCAGGGGCTCACTCCTTGAGCCTTCCAGCCAGCCCTGGAGGTTGGTGTTCCCCAGGATATGCTCCACCTCAGACACTGCCACAGCCAACAATCAACTGGGACAGTATCTTCAAAAATTTAGAGTTAAAGCTTCTTGTTCTCACCTCTTTTCTCCAGGCTGTGGGCTCACACACTTTGTGCACACTTTGGTACCTGTTTGGGTGCACTTAAATCTCATTCCACTTCCTGCCACTGTCCCCCAAGCTTCTGGAATGTTCTGGGCAGAAAATCTAACAACATATTCATCCCATCACAGCCAAAAGCACAAGGTTACAAAGGAGAATTTGTACCTCTTGGGAGTTGCCATTGCATCCAGGTAAGGGTCTAGTCCAAGAGCAAGATCAAGAGCTTTTTCTAAGTAACTCCTGAGCTGTTCAGGCACACGAGAGTCATTGAGGGCTATTTCTTTGGCTTTGAGAAGGTTCTCAGCAATGTGCCCAGCTGGAGTTTCTGAAATGGAAATTAAAAGGAAGAATAATGGTTTTGTAACTGCTCAATCAGTGGAAGTGGAGTTTAAAGTACATAAACACAGGTGTGCTTTTTTTAAAATACAAAATACAGGGTTTGGAAGGGCTATGAAAACAATAATGAAAACCTTTTCAAACTGAAAAAATCTTATACTTCGAAAAGATTTTTGCTGCAGGCATTCTCCCCATTTTTCCCCTCAGAGCTGATCCAGAATAAGAATGTTTTAAACACATGAATTTTGCTTTTAAAGCTCTAAGACAAACATCAAACACCAAACAACTGCATACAAACCCCGCTCCTCCAGGTATGATTTTCCTTGGAGGAAACAGAATGCTTCCAAAACTGCTCTTGCCAAACCAGGCAGGAGATGCAGGCAGTGGGTGAAGCTTTGTAAAAAGGAGGATCTGTGTGTCAATGGTCACAATTGGACACACAAGTGTCCCCAAGCTGTGTCAGTGCCAGGGAGGCTGTTGTGCACCACACATGTCAGCATTCCAAAGGCTGTGGAAACATCTCCAAGACCCAGATCAGCTTGCTCTGGGAGCCAAAGCAATGCTTCCCATGGTACTAAACCTGCCCTGAGATCCCAGAAAACCCTTATGGCAGCAATCCACCATGGATCACAGGAAGCTGTGGCCCCAGAGGGCAGGGCATGGCTCAGAGAAACTCCTCCACTCCTCAGGTGTAAGAGCATGTGCTGGGTTATGAAAGCACCTGTGAGACACTGGCCAGGAGGCTGGGGTGGAGCAGATTGCCCCTGGCAGGGTTTTGTTGCCTGTGATAGACTGCAGAGAACTGCATGGAGTGAAAGAGGGGAGCCTACAAGGAGGATGAAAAGTGACCATTTATAAGGCATGTAGTGACAGGACAAGGGGAAATGTCTACAGACAGAAAGAGGGAAGGTTAAGATTAGCTATTAGGAAGAAATTCTATTCTGAGAGGTTGATGAGACCCTGGCACAGGGTGCCCAGAGGAGCTGTGGCTGTCCCTGGATCCCTGGCAGTGCCCAAGACCAGGCTGGACAGGGCTGGGAGCAGCCTGGGACAGTGGGAGGTGTCCCTGCCATGGCGGGGGGTGGAATGTGGTGGGCTTCAAGATCTCCTCAGACCAGCCCATCCAGTGATTCTGTGATACCGTGCCCTGATTTACATCTCATCCCAATCTCTAACCATCAGGGGCAGTTTTATCTCTGCCAGCAGTTATAAATAATTGCAACTGCAGGAATAATCTCCCCTTTCCCAAACCACGCAGCTTTGCTGACCTCAGCCCAGCTGCACTTGGAGTGGGAGGACACAAACTCTCCCTTCCCGCAGCATTTCCATCACCAGATGAGGGAGCATCCCCGGGCTCCCACTGCACAGCTGGAGAGCGCTGGAGGCTGGGACCTGCTCATCCTCCCTGCCACGAACCCTGAGCCTTTTTGCTAATTTAGGGGTAAAAACATGTTTATAATCCGTGTCGGCTTTTAGTAATCATCACGTTCTGCTTCTGGATAAGTAACAGACAGGGATTGGCGGTCACACAGAGGGGAGGAAAGGAGACTTAAGTGCAGCTGTTTTGTAAGCTGTGTTATAACACCAAAGGTGAGCGCCCAGAGGTGCTGCGGGGAGAGGGCGCAGGCAGGGCACGCCTGGAGCAGCCTCCTCCCGAGATTACACAACCTTTGCAGGGAGTGCTGCATCCTCCGCAGCCTGGTGATGCTCGGGGCCAACAGCAGAGGTCAGAATTGCCCTCGTTTATGCAAGTTCCAGACAAGTCAGAGCAGAGATCAGGGCTGCCTGCCCGGTGCAAGGCTCTAAGGTGAGCTAAACTTTATGTAACTGCTTTTTTTAAAGGCTATTCGAGGAAAAAGTGCTTCGTTTTAGTGCATAGTTTTACACAATCCCAGAAAAACTGCTGGGCTATATTAAGCACTAAATTAGATTTCCTGATTGTGTCCCTATGGCTCTATGCATGCACAGACATCTCTTCCCATTTCCCATCTAGTTCTGCATTATCATCAATGGGAGAAAAGAAAAACAGCTCGCTCAGAGGAAGAGAATGCTGAAAACAGCTCTTCCATGAAAGAGCAGGAAAGGGCTGCTTTAAGTCTCCAGCAGCTTCATAAAGAAAGATAAGGTGGCAATTCTGAAAATGGACCATTCTTGCCAGCAGAATGGTTCCCAGCATCTTCCTGGGCAGAAGAGCACAGCCACCCTGTTTTACAACTAAGCTGAATAATAATTTGCAGCTTTTACTCTGTCTGAAATCAGGAACTTTTGATTCACACCAAAGCCAGGAGTCAGGATTGCAAGGCTGTACGTGTGGGACACCAGTGTCCCCTGAGCATTCATGCAGTGCAGTGCCATGGAGGGACCTGCTGCTCCAGAATCACAATTAAACTCTGCAGTTTGTGCTCACATGGCACTTTTTAGGTGGGGAAAAGAGGAGGATGCTTTACTGTTTGCAGGGGGCCACCCTGAAGGAGGCACAGAGACAAGAAGAGAGTCTGGATTTCACAAAAGCAAAGACATGAGACCAAAAAAACCAAATATTTGTTCTCATTTTAGGGCCATACTCATTTCACCTCCCAGGCTCTAGACCTAGATCTGTTTTGCAGCCCCAGCAATGCCTTCTAAAAGAGCCCCCTCCCCAGCCAGGGCAGAGCACTGACCCTGATCCTCCTGAACTCTTTGCTGCCAGACTGTTTGGTGCTCCTGTGCCAAGCACTCAGTGCTAAGCACTTGGAAATCCAGTCTGATAAAATCACCCCAGACAGCTCCAGCCATCATATTCACCTTGGGCATTGATAACAGCTTATCCCAAGCCTCACCTCCTTGCTTTAATGTGCAAATACATGTCCTAGCACAGGGCACGTCATGGCCTGCGTGGGGACAGGGGTGGGTGGGCAGTGTGGCCAAACCCCGAGTGTGTGGCCATCAGACATTGCAGGGGGCTTGTCCTGAGCAGATCTCAGTCTGCTTAGGCTTAGCCTGAGCACCCACAGTGCCAGAGCCTGCAGCAAATCCAGCAGTGATGGCCTGGGGACAGGGAACAGCTTAGGGATGGAGTGGGAGCATGAGGAGAAAGAGCAGGAGGAAGCAGGCAGAGAGGGAATGCTGCTACTCGTGACAGGAACCAGGGGTCTAAACCCTGACTGAACTTCAGGGGAAAACAAGGAAAATATACAGTACTGATGCATTTTCTACAGATTCTACTGCTAGAAAATAAGTTGCAAAGTTAAATCTCCCCAGTGACCCATTAGGGAGAGAAATTATCTATAAAACAAGCATGACAATCCACCAGAAATTAGTCACAGACAAAGCTCTCTTGATATTGCAAGCATCCACCACCCCACCATTGCTTTCTCCTGGGACTGTCCCACTCCCTCCACTCCAGGTTCCTACAAACCCCTCTCCTGTGCTGAGCCTCTCTGCTCTCCCTGGCAAAGCCACCCTCTGCTCCTTGCTGCCAAGCCACAGAGCCTGCAGGTCCCATCTCCATGGGGAAGGTGGGGACCCAGGACTAGGGCATCACACGGTGTCCCCTTCTGTCACACCACCCTCCTGGAGCTCCCCACCCCACACAGGGAGTTTACCTGAAGGGTTATGCATGTTCCTTCTTGTCCCCTGGCCTCAGAGGATGCTGTGGTGGGTTTTCTGCCTCTGCTGAGCGGTGCCTGGGCGCCCGGTGAGGGGACAAAGTCTCCTCCCTCAATCACCAGGGCAGAGCCCCAGCCCTGGGGAGAGGCTGTGTGGGGAGGATGGCCCCGGGCTGGGGCTGCACCCGCCTGTCCCACCCAGAGCACAGGCAGCAGGAGAGATCCAACAGCGNAAAAAAAAAAAACCACCACAAAAGGGCCGACTTTCAACACCTTTGGTTTACGTAAGTTCACATCCTGAGCTTGGGAAGCTGCTGGCTCTCAAGGAAGTAACTGGCAGTTTCATAATCTTCTACCTACATTCCACAGACATGCCCCAGCTAAATCACCAGGTAGGGGAACAAAAATGTCCCAGGACTCTGACCCCCAAATTATCTACAAGGGGTCCTCAGCCTCAAGGTCACCCCTGCCCTGTACAGCCAAACCCTGGAGCAACCCCTGCTCTGGGGCCAGGTCTCTGCAGGGCTGGGGCAGGGAGCAGCTGCTCTGTGCCCCAAGAAAGGGTCCCAGGAATGGACTGGCTGAGGGAGCCATCAGGAGCAAGCAGTGGGAACACCCAAGGTGTCAAAAAGCCTGAGGTGGCCTGCAGCAGGGCTGGGCAGAAAGGGCTGGTGAGGAATTAAAGCCAAGTCCTTAAAGAGGAGCCAAGGTAGGCTGGTCATCTCCTTTTCATTCAGGTGAAACACAAACTGAAGGTAATGAGGAAATATGGACTGCCCCATAACCAGAACAGCATCTGTCACCCCTGGGGTGTATCACCCTGGGCTCATTCACTCAAGGGTTCACTCAGGGTACCTGCAAAGTGTGCAGAGAGAGCCCAGGGCTGGGCAGGGAGGTGAACAGGCTGGGGGAGCTCACATGGGGCTCTTGGCAGCCCCTCTGCAGGATGGAAGGTACAGAGACATGGCAGTCACTGGTGCTGGCAAGCAGCTGGACTGTGGAAAGTTAATTTGTCAACTTCTCAAATGTAACAGAAGACATTTCAGTGTCTCCAGAATAGAAGAGGGAAGTATAAATAGAAAATAAGTAAATGCACACCATGAAAGAGTAAAAGAAAAGCAAATAAAAGAAGTCTCAATGCTGACTCTATTGTTATTAATTAAAACAAATAAACAAGATGAAAACAACAGACCTCCTGGCATACCTAAAGGTTATTCTACTTTATGATTTAGTAAACAACAACCTGCATTAGAATTGCAGTTCCTGCAGAAAGCAATAAAAATTGTATTTAGATTGGGAGTTAAAATTTCAGATGAGTATTTGGTAAACAGGCTACGAGCTTTAGTGTGCCATCTAATGCACACACACTGGCTTTAAGGTGACTTTGGGAAAGTTGTTTCACTTCTAAGACTCTATTTTCTTCTTCTACAAAATGGGGTTAACAGCCTCTCCTCTTCAAAAAGCACTTTGCCATCTGGAGATGAAGCCAGCACTGAGGACTGGAGTCAGGAGTTAGACACTTCTTGGAGCAGGGCTACATGGCTTTGGAGACTTTTCTTCCAGCTCTTTCTCAATATTAATTTTGAGATAGATCAAGGTTCCAAAGTGAGTTTGGCTGCAATTAAGCCTTCAAAGCAATGACACAGCGTGGTCCAATGGGTTCTTTAAGATCCCTTTTTTCCTGCCTCTGCTTTTACATCTGATTTTGGTTTTCTTGATCTTTGTTTCCGAACAAGGACAGCTTTCAGAAACACGGCTGAGAAGGTGGCAAAGACAGGTTTGTGCCTTCAGGCACTGCTGGTGAAATCAAAGGAAGATCTTCCTGTGTTCAGCACACAGAGCTTATGCCAAGGGAATATTTCGTGTGGCAACCTGAGCCTGGGGCCCTCCAAAAGCCCCAGCTGGAAGATCACATGGAAAAGTGAATTGTGCATCCCCCAGTCACGTGTGGATCAAAACCCAGCTCATGCCCCAAACAGCCCTTCAGGAGATAAATGCTCTCTGATAATTTTTTTAAACCCACCATGAAAGCTAAAATATACATTATATACATAGTTTTGTTCCTCAATTCAAGAGAATCCAGGAATGTGAACTCAAAGGAGGTTTAACCAGCTAGCATTGATCCCCATGCTTCTGCTCCTGTCTCATCCCATAACAGCAGCTTAGAGCTGCAGCCAGATCAGAGGCTCTGCTCAGCAAAGGAGGTTCCTGAATGATGTGAAGAATCACACAAACTGCCTTTCATAACTTTAAATTTGCTGTAGGGCATCATGTTGGAAGTGAATGTGTGCACTCCTATTGTACATCTTCAGCATTATAAAACCAGCTCATTACACAACCCCATCCTGGTAGTCACACGTGTCTTCAGACATGGCTGCCACCCCTAACATGCATCCCAGATTAGATAATCTCAGTTTTGTAATTAGTCTCTCACATGGAGACAACACCACCCCTCCTCATGCCTGGTCAACCTGGAGCCTTTAAAAAGCACGTCAAAGGCACCCAGTGGTGGGAGATCTCTGGGTAGGGAGATTTCACCTTCTGGAAGCATGCTGGTGACAGAAGAGGTGCGTGCTGCAGCAGTCCCAGGAGCCACCATGCCCCAGGAGCCCCAGCAGACGGATTTCCAGCTGGTGCGAGTGAGGAGCACGTGGTGCCGCGTCAAGAAAGGAGAAGCCCTCTCCAACGACGAGGACGAGATCACTCTCTCTGAGGCAAAAATGTGAGTATAGGAAGGAGCCTGTGTTGCTCTGTCCAGCCAAACTGGGCAGTCTTCTTGGTAGGATGGAAAAACCATCTTGGGTGCCATGGTGGCTTCAATCCCCATTGACAGAATTACGGAATTACAGAATAGTCAGGCTGGAAGGGATCTTTGAAGGTCATCTAATCCAAACCCCTGAGATGGGCAGGGACACCTTCCACCAGACCAGGGTGCTCCAAGCCCCATCCAACCTGATCTATGTGTACAAACCTGTGAACATGTCTTGGGAACATGGTCAGGATGGCAGCACAGGCCACTGCAGTGCTCCTTGACACAGCTCGGAGTACAGAGGGAATTTTATCATCAGCCTTCATTTCTGTACAGGAATTTTCTTTAAACTTCTGAAAAGCTTACACAGGGACATCTGTGTGCTGCACTTGGGCTTTTTTTCTCCACTTCTGTGAAACTTCAATCTATGTGTGCAAAATTTCATGCCGAGGCATGGGAGACAGATGGGTTTATAGAGGTGGTCGCAGACAAATGAAATGGGTAGGTGGGAAAAATAAACCAGCACTGAGAGGGGCAAAACCCTTAACACATCCCCCAAACTGCAGAAGTCACCTAATACTCCTTCAGATAGAGCAGAGAAAAAAACTTCCCCCAGGGATACACACAGCTCCTTGCTGATAGTACATCTCTCCAATTAATTATCTTTTAATTACAGCACACTCCTTTTCACGAGCACAGGGAGCTCCATTCATGATGCAGATCTTTCTTAATACAGCTCTCTTCTGCATGTCAGAAGTTTTCCAGCCTTTGTCATACTCAGATTTTAATGGCACAAGTGTCACCCTTCTCTCAGCCAGGTCAGAGGGACCTTCACCAGCGCTGGCAGTGACCGCGCACGAGCATCACCCAGGCAGAGCTGCAGCAGCTACAGCAGGATTTTGGCAGAACCAAAACCAGTCTGCTGGACCTCAGTCAATATAAGGATGAACCTAGGGCCCAAGAACACCCAGAAAAATCCTCAGCTGACATATGGTCCCACATGGGCATGTTCAGCCCCAAATTCCCTACGATTTTCATAGAGCAGAGGGGTTGCAATGGGTACTGGTTGTACCACCCAGCACCCAAAGCTGAGTCCACCAAACAAGATTCCAAACCATCCTGTCTCTTAGAGGGGTCACACACCAGAGATGAAAGCACATGGAGTTAAGTACAGCTATAAGATGGTGCATTAAAATGTACACAACAATGCTTTTTCTGATACCATATTTGAAAAGCCTAGAAGAAACTCTCTGGAAGGTGTAAATCCTCACTGGTTTTCTTTAACAGCTATGGGGTTTAAGGGCTTAGAGACTTTGAGATTTTAAGACTTAGAGACAATTTGGTAAAGAAAGCAGAGAAGCATCTATTTTGACCTCTGAGTGAGTGTTCAGGCATGTGAAAAGAAATTGGGCATGTAGGGAAATCTGATTATCCAATTTTACCAAAATGCAGCTCAAGAAACAGTCTTATATAAAATAGATTTTGCTATTTCCTTCTGCCTGTTTTTTTTTCTTTTTTTGATTCCCAACTTGTTTTTTCCCTAGTTTGCCCATCCCACAGAAGGAAGGGGTTGTAGGACTGTGGTTTTCATTGGTTTAGATAGATAATTAATTTTGGCTTTTATTTACCCTTGAAAACTCCAATGTGGAAATGTTTCCCAACCCCCAAATAATTTTCTTTCCCTCTCCAGGAGCACTTCCTATTTCTATCACACCTATTTCGAGGTAGAGGTCTGCTAGTTCAACTAAAGCATTGTAGAAACACTGGTCTGAATGGAGATGTGTGGCTGTGTATAGATAGACAGGAATAAATTAACTCCTACCACCCAGATCCACCATCAGAGGATGCTTCTTCCATAAATGTGGAAAATTTTTGCAACCTCTTCTCTTCTCCATTCCCCCTCTGAAAGCTGAAATGGTTGGGCTGGCTCATTCTTTATGGGTTTTCAACTTCTAGCATGAAAAACATGTCCCAGCCCTTCTGGACTGTATCTTTTAATGCTACATAGAGATTCAGGCATTTAACTCTTCACTAAGAACTCAGAGAGCTTCTCCATGAATAAAACTGTTGAACCCTGACACCCAGGGGTGTGTCCCACCCTCAGAGCCCCATGTTTCTGCAGTGCATGGGCAGGAGACTCCACATTCTTCAACTCCCAGCAACATCCTTAAACTAGTTCAGACATGCAAAGGTCACACTAGGAACATAGTGAATTTTAACCACTTTTTCTGATCCTTGCCAGAGGTGAGTGCATCTCCGAAGGTGGCATTTCCTGGATAATTGAAGCTCCCATCTATTTTTGCTACAAAGTGGTAGAAACATACAACATTCTGGAGCCCTCTAACACCACTCTGCTCTGGGGTCACATCACTGACCCCCAGGAAATAGAGCTGGCCACTGCCAGCAAGAGGAAGCTGCGGCGCTTTATCGTCATAGACGAGGTCGTCGACAAACTTTACGGCTCCAAAGTCAGAGAGTACTTCGAGAAGAACAACGTCCAGCACAAAATCCTCGCCCTGCCGACCACTGAAGAAACAAAATCTATGGACTTGGTGCTGAACATCTTGCACGAGGTCCAGAACTTCAGCCTGGACCGGCGGACGGAGCCCATCATCGCCATCGGCGGCGGCGTGTGCCTGGACATCGTCGGCCTCGCCGCCTCACTCTACCGGAGACGCACGCCCTACATCCGGGTCCCCACCACCCTGCTCTCCTACGTGGATGCCAGCGTGGGGGCGAAGAATGGGGTGAACTTTCTGCAGTGCAAGAACAAGCTCGGGGGCTACACCCCCCCCGTGGCGAGTTTCCTGGACAGATCCTTCCTCCAGAGCATCCCTCGGCGACACATCTCCAACGGCCTCGGGGAGATTTTAAAGGTATGAACTTTAAAGGTATGAACTTTCTCAGCTGCAGTTTTCAAAACTGAAATAGTCCAACGGTTTGGGTTGGAAGGGACCTTTGGAGGTCACCAAATCCAATCCCTCTGCAATCAGCAGGGATACCTTTCACGAGGTTAGGTTGCTCAAAGCCCCTTCCAACATGTTCTTGAGTATTTCCAGAAATTGGGATCTACCAGTCCGCTGGAAAACTCATTCCAGGGTTTCACTACCCCCACTGTAAAAACTTTCTTCCTCATAATTAGCCTGAATCTATCTTCTTTCAGTTTAAATCACTGTCTCTTGTTCTATCACAACAGGCCCTACTAAAAAGTCTGTCCCCCTCTTTCTTACCCCTTTAAAGTATTAAAAAGTAAAATGTCCATCAGCATCCATGGCATTGTATAAACAACTTAGAGGAATCAAGGTGGGCCATCAAGGGTGGATGGGGACTTTTAACTCTCATTGAGTCTACATATATCTTTTTTACAGCTGCTAAATTTGTTAGAACATCCCTTACACTCAGTGTCCAGTGCTAACCCTGGGGAAGAAACTCCAAAAGCCAGACACAGCAAAAACTCACAGGAGACACAGTAAAACCAGGAAAGAAAAGCCTCATCTTTCCATTGAGGCTGATCCATTGCACTCTGTAATGAACTCCTGGCAGAGAATCTGAGTCTCATTATGCTGGGGATTAATAATCTGCAAGATCATTTGCACCTACCTCAGTGGGTATGTCGAGCGTGGTCAATCAATCTCCTGCGAGGCAAATTCTACTTCTAAAATTACCTGGAAAGTGCACAGTAAATGGCTTTATGACTGGAGAGCTTTGGAAACTTTTGATAAAGCAGAGTTCAAGCTATTAAAGTGTATTAGAGATGAGTTCATCAACAGCAATTTTCAGTGCATGCACAGTGAGAAATCCCCAGGATATCTGGAGGTTTCTGGCAGGCACTGTGAAACCCTCAGGTCACTAGTCCCCACTGCAGGGGGGGTGCTAATGCTTGAGTCAGAGGGAAAAAATATGTACTTCTAACAAGGACATCACTTCTAAAGCTTCATATTCTCTATACTGCAGTGTTTTCCCTCCTTCCGTTGCCCGAAGAGCAACCCCAAGGATTAGATGAGAGTTGTCCTGGGACTGGCCACCACCCAGTCCCTGTCTGGCGATTGGCCACCACCCAGTCCCAAATTTCCTTCCAGGCACACAAATAACCAAAGCTCATTACAAACCACCTGCTGGGCTATGGGAGCACGTAGCAAACCCCCAGCATGGGCAGGACTGCCCAGCAGCAGGGGAACTTGCACTCCAGTGCCCCCATCATCTCTGTCTTTTTACCAGAGTCTCACTGGGCATTTCCACACTGCCTTTTGCACACACCTTCACTCAGCACAGCTGACAATGCTGACACTGCTGGGTCACATTCCCTGCTGAACACATCCCCAAATATATTTGTGGTAACCAGAGACTGTGTCTACAGAAACACCTTTTCAGGTTACAGAGGTACAACTTGTCCATGCACCACATGTCCAGGTGTTTCTTTGCTAGTGTGTAACATGTTCTTGCAGTCCAATCTACTGAAACACTGAAGTTTCCAACAGCACATACAAGGATCAGGCAATTATCCTTAATTCTCTCTTCTTTGTCCCAGATGGCCCTCATGAAACACAAAGGGCTGTTTGACCTGCTGAAGAACCATGGAAAATACCTACTGGACACCAAGTTCCAGTCCTGCAACGGCTTTGCTCACCATGGGGATGCTGCACTGCAGACTACCAGGATTGCCATTGAAACCATGCTGGAAGAGCTGGCTCCCAACCTCTGGGAGGATGACCTGGACAGACTGGTTGATTTTGGCCACGTTATTAGCCCAGAGCTGGAAATGGTGAGTGACAGACTTTATATTGCAATATCCACTTCAAAGATAAAATAAATAAATTAAATAGGCTGCATGAAAACCTTGTGAAAAGGAATAGAGATAAAGTCCAGATTTGCACATCCTACCCCGGGTCACCCAACACACCAGCCTGGTGCCAAAGGGATTCCTTCTCCTGCCCCATTTCCCCCACACCTCCACCCGTTTGCAATTCAGACCTCACTGCAGCTGTTGCTTCTTACTGGGCACTTACTGAAGCTCAAAGAACCCAGATTCCAGTGAAGCCACTGGAAGTCACCAACATGAACTGTAACAGCACAAAGGCTTGGAGGCCATAGCCCCTATTGCTGGGGAGAAATTGCCATTGGGGAATGAGGGGGGACACCTACACCTTATCCAATATCCAGAGCTCATCCCTCCATCCCATGGTGCTCCATCAGTGGTTTAGATGGGAGGAGAATTAGATCCTAGATCCCTATGGGAGATTTCAGCTGCGATTAATCACATGTAAAACAGATCATCCTAGCAACCCCTAAATCACAGGATGCCAACATCCAGCAGCCGCAGTGAGTCAAATGTCGATTCTCAGGGACGCTTTTAGAACTAAACCCCACTTTGTTTCCCATCTGCCACCCCAACCCTTTCCTGCCACCCACCTTGCTGTGCTGCAGAGGGTGTTGCCGTCGCTGATGCACGGGGAAGCCGTGAACGTGGACATGGCGTTCATGACGTACGTGGCGCACGCGCGCGGGCTGCTCGACGCCCGGGAGAAGGAGCAGATCCTGCAGTGCATGCGGGGCCTGGAGCTGCCGCTCTGGCACAGCGGCTGCAGCTGGGCCCTGATCCAGAGAGCGCTGCGGGAGCGCCTCAAGCACGGCGGGGGACAGCCAAGGATGCCGCTGCCCACCGGGCTCGGCGTGGCAGGTACTGCCCCAGGGACCCCCGGGCCGGCAGGGACAGCCTGGGAAATGGGCTCTGTGCTTTGCAGTTGGGCATTTCTTGTGCTCTTTTTGGCACCTGGGTAAACCCATGGAGAGGCAGGATCCCTCCTGTGTACAAGCCCCAGAACTCCATTAAGGGCCAAGGTCTAATTAATTGCATTATGATTAAGCAATTCACCTTGCAAAGGGAAATGCAGTGCTCTGGCAGACAAACCAGCAAGGGGAAAAGAGGAAAACAATTCCTCTGCTATACTTGAAAAGGTTTGTTAAATATCCTTGGCAAAAGGAATTTAATTTTTTTACTGTGCCTAGAACTTACACTTGTAAACTAAATAATATCTATTCAATATCAGGGATGAAATACTCATAAGATTTAAAAATAAAAGCCAACCAACCCTTAACACAGAAGCAATGCATGGGATCAGGTTTTGATCTCTTGCATCTCCTTCCTTTTCACACCATTTCCATGGAGCTCAGTCTCTACAAGACAAAAGGCTCTAACAAACTGGAATGACTCTGACACAGTCAGTCAGTGAGTGCAGGCAGGAAAAGCTCCTCTGGATGTCCTATTAATTACAGCTCTTGTTTCCCAGACATATTCAATGACACCAGTGAAGAGACCCTGGAAAGAGCATACAAGCTGTGGGTCAAGGACTGCAAGACAGTGCTGGAGGAAGAGCTGCAAGCCCAAGGTGATGGTCCTGCCCCAGGCCTGAGCTGTTTGCCACAGTAAGGCAGTGGGCAGAACTGAATTCTGAACAAGATAAATCCAGAAGCACCTGTGACACTGCATACGCCCCAGAGCTGCATGGAACAGGCAGAATATTGGCATCTGGCGTGATTTACCCTTTTCAATTGCTTTGTTTGAAAGGGAATCTATTATTCCTGAAGAAGTGATTACTCACAAGTGAAACCAGCCAGTGCCAGTAGTATAGTTCATAGCAAATGGTCTCTTCCAGGGAAAGTGAGCAGGATTATTCATTTATTTAGTTAATCCAAGATAACTGTCATGGTCCTTGCCACTGGTATCCCACCACTGCTTGTGCTTGGACCCCTGACAAAAGCAGGTGTAGCTGACTCATAGACCATGATATGGCACAATGCAATATTTCTATGCTATATAAAATATTTCAAGTAGATTATCACCTTCACTGGTCATTCTTTCCTTCTTGGTGTTCTTGTTTTCTCTCATTTAAAAGAGCAAAACAAAGAAGTTTATCTTCCAGCCTTTGCACCCAGTGCAAGGGAATGACACACTGTGATTGGAGGCACCACCAAAAGTGACAGATCAGTAAATATTGCTGCTGTGAAGCACGTGGGGGCTGTCTCCTGGCAGCCCTTTGTCTTGGGACTCTCAGATACTGAGGACATGCTGGCAAGTCTCTCCTGGCTGCCCAAATGTCTGTGGTGGTTTCACTTTGCAGCCCCCAGTGCGACAAACAGGGCACAATCTGCAGCTCTGCTGCCTAAGAACAAAGCTGGGCTCCTGGCAATATTGCAGAACCTGCAGAACCCCCTGGTGTCCCCACAACTGCCACAGGGCTCCTCGTACCTGCCAGACCTGGCTCCTTTCCCATCTCAGCCTGTTCTGGTTAGATAAGGCCAGCTGGGGAAAACCAAGAGAAATTAGAGGACTCCAAGCAAGTTCATCATCTTCAAGCAGCCTCAGTGTCACGCCTCAGGATCCTGGCAGACTCAGAGCAGATTATATAATGGATGCTGATGTGAAAAACGTAAAAGTAATGCCATCCTTCTCCCTGGAGGTCCAATCAAAGGAATTGCAATCAACAAACAGCCCTTTGAATTATTTACAATATTATTTGTCTTTTCCCCTGGTGTTTTTTTCCCGCACCAGTTTGTGCTGATGTGCTGGCTTCTGTTTAGCTGAAGTAATAAAATCTACTAAAATAGAAAAACTTTTGGATTAATGATTGCATTGCTGCCCACAGTGTGTGCCTGAGTACCTTTGCACGTGCTTGAGAGACAGAAACTGGAGAAGTGTGGCATAGAGCTGACATAATAAATCCCTTTTCCCCTTGAGAATGGAGAAGAGATGCTGAAGACTACACAGAAAGCCCTGCTCAGCCTTCTCCAGAGCAGTGCATCTCTCCAGTTGCAGGGCAGGGTTTCACACAGATGGTGCCACCTTACCAAGGAGCTTTAGAGCACATCCTCAGAGCCACAACTTCTTAGAAATAAACCCATAATTCTCAGAGTTAAATAAGCCCAGGGCTGAGAGTATCAGTGAACTTGTCTTCTTTTTCCAGACCATCAAACACAGGCTCATTCAGTGGCTTCTGACAGCAGCCACTGTGTGGGGAGAGCATCACTGCTTCTCTCAGGGATCCACCAGCACCAGCAGCTTTGCTAGGACAGACAGGGACAGGGCAGGAGCAGAGCAGGTGAGGGCCCATGAGTGTCTGAAGGAAGGATGGACCAGGCTCTGCTCAGTGGTGCCCAGCAACAGGACAAGAGGACACAGGCAGAAACTGATGCACAGAAAGTTCCTCCTGAACCTGAGGAAGAACTTGTTTGTTGTGCAGTGACTGTGCACTGGAACACTGCCCAGAGAGGGTGTGGAGTCTCCCTCACTGGGGGTATTCCAGAAGTGTCTGGACACAATCCTGTGCTCTGGGATGACCCTGACTGGGCAGGGAGGTTGGACCAGATGACCCACTGTGGTCTTTTCCAGCCTGAAACATTCCGTGACCCCAACTTTTGGGGAGCATGGGAGAGCCTCAGGGACAGCAGTCTGAGGGGCAAAGGTGCTGAGAGCCATTTAATGCTGTGCTTACAGTGATCACCTGGGCACACTCACAAATGGTCCTCCTCCTCTCCAGCAGCTGTGGGGGCCATTTTCCACACCAGATAATCTAGAAATGAACGAAGCACAGGATTATCACTGCCCAAGTCAGTGTCCTGCAGCACACTGTCCTACTCCCATCCACAAACACCAACTTGAGTTATTTTAAATGTCTGGGGAGAGACTCCCAGGAGCCCAGAGCCATTTGTCACTCCATTTCCAGGGAAAGCCAAGGTGCAGCTTAGCAGGGTCGAGGTGAACTGAACTAAAAAGAGTCACAAAAGCACACACTCACATTAAAAGCCCAGCAGCCAGGACAGAAGTGGTATTGGTGACAATGACCTGGCTGTGGTCACCTGCCAGCCATTCCCCCATGTTGGCTTTGCCTTCAGAAGCCAGTGGTTGTGTCTGTGACAACATCTCCAAGGAGCTGAAACACAATTAGGACTGAAAAGTGAACACATGATTATTATTATTTTTTACCCTCCCTTCTGCTGTGGGTGACAGAACACAATCAGGCCCTGTCGTGCTTGGTTGCTTGGTAGCAGACAGGCACATTTTTAATTATATATTAAAATATGCTAAAGAACATAAAACGGCTGTGTGACTAATATGTGCGTATCAAGAAAGGCACATGACAGCAGCAAAATTGCCTCAGTGTCTGATAAAAAGTGCCTCTGCCAGGCTTGTCATCAAAAGATCAAGGGAAAGGGGTGGAAAGTATTATTAATAAAACAGTGACTTTTTAAAATACCCCTCTTTGTTTGAGGTGCATTTTTTTTTTATGTCTAGCATGAATTTAATTCTTTTCCATTTATTCAGCTTTGATTTAGTTCCTGCTTTTTCAAACAGAACTATTATATTAGACCTAAAATCTCTGCTTATTCTCTTATGATGCATTACACCAAAGAGAAAAGCAGAAAGTCCCAGCTGGGTCCTTGCAGTGCAAGTTCTTTATGGATTTGTTTGAACAAAACTATTTTAGTGGTCAGAGAACAAGAAATTATTTTATTATTTACAAGTGCTGAAGTAATTTCTTTTGCAACAACCTGCTCTATAAACTGCTTTTCAGCTGGGAAAAAAGAAGAGAAATATTAATCAAGTCCCAACCCAAACCAGTCTATGATTCTGTGATTCTGGAATGCATAAAGGAGTATCTAAGCAGCAATCACTCATGCCCAGTGAACTGCAGCATTCAGTGTAAAATGAGAATCAGACCAAAGGTCTTGAAGACATTAAAAGATTTTGACTAAATGCATTTGAAGTGGCTAAAGAACAGTGCTGAACACGAGTTCCTGGTACAGCACAGCACCTGCTCCCCTGCTCTGTGCCCGCCTGGAGCTGACACCTCTGCTGAGAATGACACACTGCACTCAGAGAAAACAACCTGCAAACGACACCAGGAAATCACAACTCGCCTTGAGCAGGGTGGGTTTGCTGGGGGTGCCGGGATGGGTGCAGGAATCCCGGCTGGTCTGTGCTGGGAAGGACACAGCCCCACAAGAGTGTGCTGTTCCCCACGCTTTCAATTCAATTCCACCTCCTGCCGCTGTCACAGGCACACGGGAGGAAAGCCAGAGGGAGCAGGGAGCTCTGGAGAGGCGCTGCTGAACAGCAAGAGAGCAGGAGCAGAGCCCCCAGAGCCCTGTGCCCCATCCACCAAACCAAACCCTGATTTGAGCAGCATCCACCATATGGACATCAGCCCCATGGTGACATTTTATATATATATATATATATATATATATATATAAAAACAATATATATTTACATGCTTTACACATATATATTATATATAAATATTTTTATC
>VWZP01008455.1:2007899-2152792 GCA_013396995.1 Dicaeum eximium | reverse complement strand
GAACCAGCACTTCCCTCTAGGATACCAAAGCACAACTCCTGTTAAGAGCATCACTCCCAAAAACTGAGCTGGAAAAGGAGCAGTTAGAAGGAAGGGTGAAGCTCAGGTCAGAGACAATGATGCTGCTCAGTGCACACACATCTGACTTGTGAGCCAGCATCCTGCCAAGCCCCATTGATTTTAGTAACTCAGGAACACTTTTTCAAGCCATTCCCCTGCAATTTTAAACAAGTGTATTTCAAAGGAGCTGGAGCAACAGTGTAGGACAACTTCCAGTGCTGGGACCACCCCCAGAGGAGAGAGCGGAAGGAGCAGCACTGCTGAACCCACCGAGGCAGAGCCACCACCACCTCCCCTCCCTCCTGGCAAGGAAAGCACACCCAGGTGACACGGTGGCAGTGTCCTGCTGTGCCACCACACCACACAGCCCAGCCCTGCAGCACCTCCAGCTGCATTCACGGGGATTCCCAGTGAATCAGACCACACCAGGCACAGCTGCACGCGCTTTTAAAATCCACTTTTTTACCCTGCAATGGATTTTTCAGGCTTGTCCAATGCAACTGAAAAGGCTTCTAAGCAGAGCTGCCACCAGCTCTTCACTGACAAAGATCCAGTGCCTACGCCCAATATCACCATGATGGGTTTTCTTCCTGCTCCTCCTGGGTTCTCCAACCCAGCCAAAACCTTGAGGTGCTGCCACCCACACCAAGAAATTCTCTCCAAGCTGACCACAAAAAAAAAACCAACTGACCACCAAAAGCAAAGTCAAAATACATCTAAGAACTCAAACTTAAAATAGCAATTATACCCTAGGCTGCTAATAAATAGATTTTCTAATGCAGTACTACTACAGTCTAATACTATGCTTAATTTTAAAGAAATTACATTACAAAACCTGCTGGAAACACTCACAAGCTTTAACTCAAGTATCTTCTACAAAGAGAGAGTGGGGCTGTTCAGCTGTAGTCCTAGTAGAGTCAGGCATTTGTTGTTAGGTTTGTTTTTAAACTGAGCTAATAATTTTTAGTCTAACTGAATTAGGTATTTTCTACTCTAACAGGTATCAGACTTTTAAGACACTGGGTAAATTCAATATTCCTGTTTATACTCAGGGCTCGAGCCCCCTGAGACAACACTCAATAACCCCCAATGCTGCTGCAGCAAAGTCCAGAGAGCAGGAACTCAATGCTGTGAGCACAGGAAGCAAAAGGCTGTTGAAGAACAAGACCAGAAGGGATGAGAGCAACAGAGAGAAATAATGAAGATGGAAGACACAAAACTGCAGCTGGTTCTTCACCAGCAGAGGCCAGGAGCAGCTGTTTGCATGGCTGAGAGGAGGTCTGGGAGGAGTGACAGAGAGGGGCAGGGATCCCACCATGCACAGGTCAGCTGGAGAAGGGGGTGAGGGGGACAGGTGACCCTGCAGGAGTGACAGCAGGGCAAAGGGGGGCAGGTAACCTCACAGGGCACCTGAGGAGCTGCAGGGAGGGAGGGAGGCAAAGGACAAGAGCCCATGGGAGGGGAGAAAGGCAATGACATTTTTTCACACCCACCTGTTTTATTCCTGACTCTGGACCATAAGCTCTGGTCTCTCCACTTTGCCACGTACTTACAAAGCCCAGGTGAGGTCTGGTCTGCAGCTTCACTCCCCTGTGTGATTGCCACACAAACACAACTGGACAGCTCTGGTGGAACCAAGGATGCCAACCAACACCAGGGCAGGGACATGGACACATCCATGGCCAAGTCACAGACACAGAAGCACTGCAGGGACTTCAAATGCACGGGAAAACAAGATCCACTCACATGGAAAACGAGCGACTTACACAGATGTATGTGAAAAACCAAATGCTTTAATCCATCTATCAAGAACAACAGTTCAAATTATTTCATTGGATACATTAATATTGATCCATAATTTACAGTGCTATGGACCATACA
The DNA here is from genome assembly GCA_013396995.1 of Dicaeum eximium. Classification (NCBI taxonomy): domain Eukaryota; kingdom Metazoa; phylum Chordata; class Aves; order Passeriformes; family Dicaeidae; genus Dicaeum; species Dicaeum eximium. The sequence goes on along the minus strand of VWZP01008455.1, from coordinate 2,150,851 downwards.
CAAATTATTGCTGCAGTCAACAGCAGATGAATATCAACATTACAGTACCAAGCATCATAGCAAGAGGCAGTAATTAATGTCACTTTTTCAAGAAATATAGGTATTTATACTATTATCAACATCAGCTTCCCCCCCAGTGCATTTTATGTCAAACAACATAAATGTAAGTGCATTATTTTGTGCTTTGTGCTTTCCTTATGTACCTTCTTTTTGCTTTTACAGGTTGTAAGAGTTAAATATTGCTTTATAGGCCAAAAGCAGTAAGGAAGAACTTCATGGTACTCTGCATGTCCCTGCCTGTTGCATGGCTTTGGCAAAGTGAGACTTGGTCTGTTCCCCATCCACCTGCTCAGGGAAGCCACAGCTGCCCAGCGTCACACACGTCACTGTCACCAGGCCAGGCAAGAACTTCTGTCCATCTCACTCCACCTAGCCCATGCCAAACCCTGCCTGTGACTGCTGCCTCTGTCCTCTGCCACCAACCCCTGCAAAATGTCACAGCCACACCCCCCACCACGCTCAAAGGGGCAAAGGCACCTCCCATTAGCACCCACTGGGGGTCTGTGTCTCCTAGAGGTGTCCCCACTGCAGTGTCCCCATTCCAAGGGTGGGCAGGCCCAGAGGAGGGCTGTAACCTAAGGGAACACGGGGGGAAGAGTGAGAAGGGCATGGCCAAGTTATGTGTTACCCCAGAAAACACAAGGAATGGGAGCACACAACACAGCTGCTGCAGCCACAGAGACTTCTGCCAAGGAATCCAGCTCTTGATGGAATGGTTGGCCTTGAATCCTAACTCACCTCCACACAGCATGCAGCCAAAAATCAGAAGTCATGGCTGTCAGCGAGTACCAGTGGTTTCACATAAGCTTGAAAAATATTCATATACCACAGTCCAGACTTGAATTTCTGAATGCCCAGGGCAGGCACCAAACCAAAAGCCTCATTCAATACATTCAGTGGTTCTCAGTTACTACACTCCAGCACGCACACCCTGATTTGCTGTACCAACACTGCAGAGCTGCCCCATTTCCTGGGGAAGGGCAACCCAGCCCTGTGTTACAGCCACAAGCACTTTTTACAGCCCTGATTTTCCTGTCACCCCAGCCAAACAGCAGCACCAGAAGCCTGTACCCCCACACCTGACTCGGAGCTATGGCTCAGCTGCCTGGCAGGGACTGGGGGCATCTCCTGCCCCAGGACCACGGTGACCACAGCACATCCTGCAGCCTCCTGGCTCCTGCCTGGGCCAGAGCTCCTCTACCCTAGGAAAGACATATTCCCAAAAGCTGTCTGGGAGAGGCATCATTGCAACCCAACTCCAGCTCCTCCTTCCAAAACTGTAAAAGAAAAAAAGCCACAACTCCGTGGTTGCATCAACGCTGACACATCACTGGCAGCTCAAGCAGGGAGGGCTGGACACAGCCACGGGAAGAGTGACAGGAACACAGAGCCCGAGTTCACAGCCCCACTGAGCCCCTACCCCTGTGCTGGGAGCAGGGGTGCCAGGCAGGGGACACCAGGAGCCCTTGCCACCCACACCAGGAGCAGGGGTGGCAGGCAGGGGACACCAGGAGCCATCCCCTGGGGAAATGCCTGGGAGGGCTGAGGGGAACTCCCATGGCCATCCCAGGCCACCCCGCCCTACCCAGTTCACATTTGGTTTCTGAACACCACCTGCTGAGCCCCAGGTTTCCTTGGAAAGCCAGCCAAACTGGCACTGGAGTTACTCACCGCTGCACTCATCCTATGTAAATTCCAGTGTAGCACAAAGGAGAAAGGGAAGCTCTGGTTCTCTATCCGTAGGCACCATGCTACACCTCCACGCCCCGTACACCACCCCAAAGCTCTGTCTACACCACACTTCAGTCAGTGCTAGTCGAGGAAGACTACAACTAGAGTTTAAGGCACTTCATTCTGAACCAGCTACGCCTGCCAGTCAGCTGTAGGCTGCCGTGGAGAATTCCATTCCCTCCGTCTAGCTCGGAACACCACCTGCCACCTCCGTGGAACACCTAGGCTGGATATAATACAAGGAAAACTACCGTTATTGCATAGGACTACACTTGAGTAGATAATGCACCCAACTACTTTTACAACATGGTTGCATGTTAAAAATTAATAACATTGTTATCAAGTAACAGTTATGTGCAGATACAGTAATTTACTCTTTTTTTTTTGTAGTTTTTTTTTTCTCTTATGTCAGCCCCAGTGCTGAAATAGAACACGAATTGCTCTAACGGGTATATTAACTACATAGTTATGTTTCCAAGCATATTACTACTTTTTTTCTGTATCACTAAAAATAAATATGTAAGTTCAGTTTCTCTACAGAGTTTTTTTATTACCTAATCTAAATTTTTACTCTACCTTAAATGCGTTTAAAAACATTTTCAAAGTGAGACTGTAATATACAAAATATTCTCAAAATCTCTCTTAAAACACAGAACCCTGCATAAAAGCTTCCTTTCAAGTGTTTACAAAGAACGCAGAAAACTTCCAATGAGTTTTAAAAATGTCAAAAAATCGCTGCAATATTAAGAGGCAAAAATCTTACAAATGAAATACAAATAAATTTAAAACAAAAAGTTGAGGATAAACTAAGGAATCCATGCAAATCAAAAGAAACTGTACAATGCAATTTAAAAAAAATAAAGCCAATTAGATATGTACAACATAATGTGCCCAGCTGATAATATGCATGATTTTTTTTTTTTTGTCCAAAGAGCGTATCCCAACTTACAGTGCTCCTGCTTGGTTTGCCATTGGCAAAGCCATCCATGTGTGCCACAAAACAAAATAAAAATTTAAGAGGAAAAACTTGAACCATGATCAAAAGGAAAACCCAAATGAGCTCAGAGTAAAATTAAACAACTCTCTGAGACACTCACATCTCCCTGCTTTCAGCAGCAGCATTTTATATCACAACCAACACAATCAGGATGTCTTAACACTCGGGTTTAGTTTGCTTTCTGAGTGAAGTCGGGTGGGTATTTTCCCTAAACACTTGTCATGTAAGACCAACATTTGAGGGACACTGTATCTTTAAGGCAGCACTATTCAATTAATACAATTACAAATTGGACTTTTTTTTGTTGTTGTTGTTGTTTCTTTACATTCTTAAACTTTACATTTTGTTTCCAAGTAAAGAGGTTGCATTTACAATCCTACAATTGCCCCCTCCCCCCCCAGTAGAAACAGACTCTTCATCTGTAATTCTATTGCTTTGAGTAGATTTGACCAGTTCAAAGTTCTCGGAGAATCCAGTTCACAGATCCTGTACATATGCTGTACAATATTTTGGAGGCATTGGTAGTTTTAAAATAGAATATACAAGTTTCTTCACAAAAATTCTAAAAAAAATCCTATATATATAATATATACACACACGCACACACACTGATGAAGCACAAGAGGGGAGGGGCGGGGGGAAAAAATCAAAAAATTCTACAAAAAGGTAAATTATCTCATCTACTGATCAAGAACCAAAGCAGTTTATGAAAGGTGTGCCAACAGATGCTAACAAGCGTGGTCAGTGTCCTCCATGCTCACGCTGCTCCGCCTGCTACTCGTCTTTGATGCCCCAGGGGACACGGAGGAGAGCAGTGGGTCAGTCACTCCCACGGGGGACAGGGTATCGTCCATCAGGATGTCTTCCAGCTTGGATCCCATTTTGGCAGGAACGCCGTAGGTGCCGGCCGGCTCGCTCACGCTGCCCAGGTTGTCGCTGAAGGTGATGGTGCCGTCGGTCAGGTCCAGGGTGGTGGTGCAGGACAGGTCTGTGTGGTGGGGCATCATGTCTTGGCTGCAGTTGTCCAGCACAGGCTCCTGTTTGATGACCCTGTTGACCATGTCAGGGGAGCAAAGGCCCGTAGATGGGACAAGGGACAGTCCGTGTGCCCGGGCTTGCATCTCGAGCTCCTGCGAAGGAGAATAAGCGGCAAATTAAAAGGAAATCAGGAAATAAGATCTGTCATCTTACGCTCGTCTTGCAGCTTCCAGTTTCCTCCTCCTATACACATTTCCTCCCTTTCCCATAGTGACAAGTGCTTGTATCTTGCACGCTGCAGCCCTGCAGATTTTCACCTGAACAGCAGAGTCTTGAAGAGGTGGGTGAACACCATCCCACACAGGCCCTTCACACTCCTCCTCAGCACCTACACCAGAGCCAAAACCCAGCACCCTGCAGCACAGACATGTTTCCCTCAGGCTTCTTCTCAAACCAGTGCTAGGACAGGCAGGTTTGGCATCAGGTAGGGTGAGGAAAACATTTAAAAATAGGAAAAAAAACCTAGCAGAAGCATGTGTTTTTAGTAATTTTTAAAAAGTCTTATGTGAAGGCACAGCATGTCTGTGTGATCCTTATCAATCCTTGCTGAGACTCTGGAGGGGACACTTCTCACTCTACAAGTCTGGCAGAGCTGGAAGAGGTCAATCAAAACTGAGCAACAACACTATTCCTGTGCAGAAAAATCACAAGGAAGTCACAGGAAGTTTTCAGACTTCAAACAGAGCCAGGATTCTTCAAATTTCCACGGAAAGTTTAAATCTTTCACATTTAATCATACAGAAATGCTCTCTCACAAATACATCACTAAAAGAGATTTATTTGCTTCTACTTCTGCATTATATTAGGCAATCACAATCTCTGTTGTGATTGTGCTGTTTCTGGATATTCCTGTCACTGAGGCTGATTATTGCCCTTTTTCATCATTTCCAGGCTAAAACAAGCAATGGCACACTGCAAGATCAGAGGAGAAGGTGGAATGAGCAAGCACTTCTTCCATCAGGAGTTTCTTATTCCATGCTTAATCAGAATCAACACAAACTGGGAAAACACACACTTGAGATTATTTGCTGCCAGATGTACTGCCCGTTATTCAAGGGTCTGGGTTTTATGGTATTTTGCTTGAAGGAGGCAGAGCAGATGGGTAATACAAAGCAAGATGAAAGATGTTAAGAAAGTGATCTCACTTAGCTTTGAAACACCACTGCTTGATGCTGCTCTGCAAAAGGCTGGTGTGTTTTTATCATCTCATTCTAGCAGCAGATTGCTCAACCAAGTACAAAACTGCGTGGAGGCTCAGCTCAGCCTGTTCTATTTTAAAGCTGTTTACTTCCACACTTGACTCTCAGGTATTTGCAGCTTCATTATCTCCCTGGTGGATTAGCTGGGCTGTTGAGGGGTCTTCTGGCAGGCCACAGCTGCATGCAGAGCTCAGCTCTTCATGCTGCAGGGGAGCAGCAACACAAGGATATCTGGGATATCACTGTCTCCATGTCAGGTGTTCTTACACCCAGTTCTGGTACACTTCTTTAATTACCCTTCCATGGAGAGGGGTGGCTATCCAGAAAAAAACCCTGTGTTGGCTTCAAGGTTAAGGTTTCCTATCCAGCTTGAGGTGAAGAAAAAGGAATTTGTTAGAGAAATTGAGTTTTCACACTTAAATTTCTGTGTAGCTCAGAACAATGGGAACCTGGGTGAATCTAACAAGGCAACAACCCACAGAGAAAACATATTCATGCCACCTACTGCCTTTCAGTGCTGAGGAGAGCTGTTGTACAGTCCTACAGAATTAAAACAGCAGGGAAGACTCCCAAAGAGCTGAACTTAATTTCATGACTATCAACAACTACATGATACATGAAGTCCCAATGCCTTAGGGCTGGCAAACAGAAGAATGCATAACCATAGAAATTTTTTTGTTGGTATGATTTGGAACTAGCGTTGGCCATGGTAAAACAAAAACAGATCACTCATAAGTGCTTTTACTAGACTGTTAGGATTTTTTTTTTTTTTAACTAAGATACCTTTGGCTTTTTCTGGAAAAATCTCTGCAGGCATCTCAGCACTGCCTGCCGTTAATTTAAACGCCAGCTCCCTCAAACCCGCACCCCACAAGTCACCACTGTCTGCAATCACACGCTGCAACACCAAGAGCATTTGCAGCTCATTTCTCAGCAAACCTGTATTCTGAGCAGCAGGTGCCTGTTGGCATGTTCCAGCTTCTTCTGCCTGTTCTCCAGCTCCTTGGTGCGCTGCTGTTCCCTCTGCAGCTTGCGGATGTAATCCACCGACGCCTTCAGAATCGTTCCCTTGTTCCAGCGCATGTCACTTGGGAACAACACAAAAGGACAAGGTAAGGCTCTGTCTCACAGCTGTTCCCTTTATACCTGTACCTGTGGCTGCAGACAGAACACCCAGCTGCTATTTATTCCAAGTTTGTGGATACACAAGGCGTTTGCAGTGCACTAGAGGGGGCTGGAGCACAGCCCTTGGGAAGCACGTTTGCTTCAGAGAGAGAGAGAGGCTGCTGCATCACCATCTCTTCACATCATCTTACTTTCTCTAAATAGGCAAAAAACATCTTTCTGCAGACTGTCAGCACAAAGATCCACCTGTCCTGTAGGCTGCAGTGAGACACGTTGTCTTGCTGGCCTTGGAGGAGGCTGCAGAGCCCCTCTGCAGAGTAGCTGTGAAGTTGCTCCATGAGCAAGTGCCTCAAAATACTGGAAAATCTCCCCAAAATCATCATGGGCCATTGATTCAGATTTAAGTGGACTTTCAAACTCCAGAGCAAGGAAGGTTCCTAGCTATTGAATCAGCACTGATTCAGCTGATACAAGCCAAAAGCAGTAAAATCATTGTAGAATTATCCCAAAGAACATCTGGGAAATTACAACAAATACTGACAAATTATCAGTGAACAAGCACACAGTAACACTCTTTATTTTCCTTTTTTTTTTGTCCCTTGGAAGGAAGGGGAATGTGATAGCTTCCCAGATAAACTGCTCTCCATTTTCACTGAAACAAGGACCAGTTCTGTCTTGTCAAGCTGTAACATCTAATTAATTTAAAAAATCATTTAGCAAGACATGCAACCATCCAAGCAGCATAAGGCTTCCCATCCTCACAACTCTGCCTCTGGTAAGGCAGTCAGTCACTCCCAGCATCAAGCCCAGCTTTGAGACAAAAATCATCTAATTAATACAAACACAAGCAGGTTCCAACAGGGGAAAAATGAAACCACCAAAAAAATCTTCAAAAAATACAATGGAACCTTTCTTGTACTTCTACTGTCACAGAGTGCTAAGAGCAAGTAGAAAACATAGGAATTTGGGGGTTTTTTGTAAGTTCTTGTTCCCCCCTAGGATTTTTTTACCTCCTCCCTCCCACAGTCTCCCTGGGCACATTGTACTTACGGGTCATTTGACTTGGGTATCAAGGTGCCCAGTTCTTTTATACGATCATTAATATTAAATCTTCTTCTTCGTTCAACTTTAGGAAAAACAGCACAAATGTTACAAGTCAAATTCACACTTAATTACAACTTATCAAGTGTTTTATCAAAGATTTCTTTAAGCACCACTGAAATGTTTGCCTGAAGCTTAAAATCCAGTGATAACTTATTTTGTTCTCCTACACATGGACACACTAAGAGAGAAGTTCTGTCTATACTGTAAATTTTGGAACTGCGGAGTTTAAGTGAGACTAAAAATCAGAATGACTGAGAAGCAAACATTTTTCTAGGGATAAGCATCATAGACAAATTCATAGAGGAATATTTAGATGTTCAAGGAAATACCAAGACAGAAAAAGAGACAAAAGGCACAGTCTCCTTTTTAAAGTAGGTCTTCATGTGCAACACTTTGAGGATCCAAAAGTCAAATTTAAATACCAGTTTTCCTGCATTACCTTTTCGTGCTATGGAAAAGGCTTCTCAGTGGTTCAAGGCATAAAGGAGTTTCTTTTTTCTACTATTAGAAAGTATAAAAAGATAACTTATGGATCCTTTAAATCACAAGATGCTCATTATTTTAAAATGCCTTTTTTCCAACTTGGAAATACGAGCTCTTTTCAAAAATGAAATTTATAAAATTGACCACATATCTAATATTTTAAAAAATTAAAATAGCAAAATTGTGCAAAGTGGATTTGTTAAAAGGAATTGGGTCACATGTTGAACCCAGCAATTCCATTGATAACAACCACTCATTCACCTGGTTTATTGAAAATAAATATAAATAGAGTTAAAATTCAATAGTAGATTTAAAAACACATTTCACAAGAATTTGAGATTTTGATCTATGGGCACAACACAATGATCTAGTGCTTTATACTACATGCAGCACCTCATCCAGATTCAAAACATCAGTATTTGAACATTTAACACCCAAAATCATTCCGAGAATTGGTGCAAAATGTGAGGAACCAAAACTTACTCAAGTTGTGGTTGTCTTTCTTTTGCCTCTCCTTAGCCAACGCTCTCGCTTCCGACTCTGTAGGAAAAATACATGCTGTGCATGTGAATGAGGTAATTAGAATTAAAATAATTCAATCACAGCGTTTCAGCCTGCGAAATGTCTGCACAGGAAGCCTGATGGATATTTGTCACACCAATCATCACCCCCATTCCAAGGAGCAAGAAGGGCTCGTGGATGCCAGAACACAACGCTGGGGCTGAGCTTCGCCCCTGCACCTGTGCAGCCTCTCTTCCCACACTTCCCAGAGTGACTCCCACGATGGGAACGTTTCCCACGGAGGCCTTGACTCAGCAAGGTATTTGAGGACAACAAAGTGCTGAAGTCCAGCATACCTTCTCCCAGAACCAGAGGAACAGCATGCTCATGGCATTGCTGCCTGCTCAGGATGTGACACAGGCAGCACTCAGGGGCTCTGCTCACCCAAATTAAGGCTCCATCCTTCTGTGGCACGTGCACACACCTCACCAAAACACTCAAGGGATAACTTAAGTGACCTCAAACTTATGTTAAAAATAGTCTATTTTCCAGCTACACTAACTATTCCTATGATATAAAGGAAAAAAAAAAGGTGAAAAATTCAACACTTTTTTTAGCAATAAAGTTGGAAAACAATGGAACAATGGTTCTTGCTTTGGGAAAAGCAAAAAGGAAAGTAATGGCAGCCATGCTGCACAGAACTATAGACATTAAACTTATTTCAGTTCTGATTTGATGTATCTGACGTACTGAGGACTTCCATAAGACCACTTCACTCACAATTTCACCTCTCCTTCTGCCTTCTTGGCCCAAAGTCTGACACAACCACCTGGTGCAAATTCACCAGTCTGCACATCCAAGTTGGGCCAAGTTTGCAGCCTACAGTCCCTGGAAACTTGGGGCAACAAAACTGCCTGTAATGCAGGACTTTGAGTAGCTCTCCTCCCTTCCCACTCTCCTCTTACACAGTTCCATCTCTGTACAAGCTTTGCTTTTTTGCAGCAGCCACAAATCATTGTGTGCTCTGTCTGTCTTTTTTGTGTGCTGAGCTCAAATTCTGTGCTGTCCTATAAATGCAAATATCTGCTGGCTCAGAGAGGTGGCATTTCCTCCTGGCCTATTAAAACTGCTCTGCTTAAACTAATTCCTGCCCAGAACCTGCTTTGCAACTGAGTCAGCCTGTGACTTTTGACAACAGAAACCCAGAGAGATGAGACAAGAAAGAAACCAGGCCCCTACCCTACTGTTCTGTTGGGCTTAACAACAGTCATTTCTGGGCATTAATATGACTTTGCTATCAGTTTTAGAGTGGATCTCCATTTGTTCAGCCTGCAGACAACCACACCTTGTGTATGTACCCTTTGTGTGGTTAAATCCTTCCAAGTGAGCAGAAATAAAACCTGCCTGTGAATATGAAACTTATTAATTGCTTCAAACTACCTTGCTCCTGTACACATGTGCTTGAGAAAAAGAGGTTTTTAGTGTCCCACTCTCCTGCCCCTGCCTCCCACTGCTTGTTCAGAGCACTGCTGCAGGAACCAGCATAAAACATTTAAAGAACACTTCATTTTCATCTTAATTTAGTGATGCATATTCACAGAATCATAGAATGGCTTGGGTAGGAAGGGACTTTAAAGATCATCAAATTCCAATCCCCCAAGTGCCTAATTTTACATTTTAAAGGATCTACATGTCCAGACTTTATATTATAACATGTTATTTGTCATTCCTGGCCTCCCCTACTGAAGCAAAGCCCCAGTGTGTGTCATTCCTCAACATGAATCCCACAGAGACTCCAGATGTGAAGGTTTTAAAGTTTGGTGTTGACAGAGCAAACAGTGAGCCCAAACTAGAAAACAGCTCTGGAAAAGATGCATGGAAGCTTCCTGGAACACAACACAGTGCAGGTGTGACTGTAACAATTAAGGACTTTATATGAACTTGTGACAGTGAACACACACGTGCCCACACATGAACACAGGCTGAAAGTAACTGTTCACCCATATATTCTTCCTCATAATAGAAATTATGTCCAGTATCACCTGAATTCAAAACAATGATACTATTACTCCAAGGTGGTATTTTAGATGTATTTACCTGTGAGCTCCCTTTTTATATTAGGAAGATTAGCTGGACATGAGTTGCTGATGTTTAGTCCCGGAGGAGGCATGCTTTGGTTGCCATAAAGGTCAATCAAATTGCCAGACACGGGCAACTGGAAAAGATAAACAAGGAAAAGAACATTTGGTTTGCCTTTATGAATGCCTTTGTACAGAAGAACAGAGTCAGGATATGCTAAGTAATCTGTGCTCTTTTCCATGTGCAAACAGAGCCTGCAAGAAGGTCAGCAAAATCCACAGATATTCATGGGCATGAGGGATAAAACATCTAAACTGGGAAAATTCTGTTCTCTCTCCTCAAAAGTATGCAGACTTAAAATATTAAGAGGTAACAGAAGAGGTAAAATGCTGCTGATATTGCTGCACTGTTGCTCCTTTCACTAAAACTATTACATCTATATCCCTTAAACTTCTCTCCTATCTGAAAGAGCCTACAGAACTCTCCCAGAGAAACCCCCCCACTTTTTCCAGGGATATGTGAGTGGAAGTACTTTGCAAGTTGTCACATGCTGAAGAAGAACACTGTATTAATTAATCACATTTTTCATGTGATTTCAAAGCTACCTACACAGAAAACATTTCAGTTTACTTTGTTTTTCGCCTTACATAACAAGAACGCGCACCAGTAGGAGGATTATTTTTACAGTAAGTTTCCTCAATTACTTGTTCACTCTGCTGTGTTTATTTAGATATTTAAACAAGTAGATTTACACAGAAATAGGACAGCATTTCAATAAGATCTATCAAAGCTATCCCTTTATATTGAAACATATTTAAAGAAGCTTGCAATTATCCTGAGTGGATTATTTTACCCATCTCTTATTTGGTTTTGAAAAGACAGGTATAAAACACTCTGGTAACTTATCTGAGTGGCAACACTTATCACTGCTGCAAAGAAAACCAATCCCTCCAAGACACTGATCCTGCAGAGATTAGAGTAGGTATTAACTTGACACTCATGTAAATAATGCTGGTGAATACAATGCAGTGAGTCACAGCCAGGGCTATTAAACTCCTACTGATGGGCCTTGCCAGACTGGGACCTAAGAAAATTTCTCTGCCATGTGGAAGCAGATGAAACAGGAGCTGATATGTAAAGTACCACCAGCTAGAAGCTGACAGTTGTTGAGAACAGATAATGGCCAACAACAAAACCAAAGTCCCCTGACTTAAACTTTAAGAGACAGAGGAATAAATGTAGCTGAATTCTCACTATGAGTCAGCCTTATTTAAAAAGAAAAAAGGGAAAAAAGGAAGATCTAATAATGCTGCTCAGGTCACAGCTGTGCTAGTTGTGACCTGCCCCCATTAGTGTAAGGCTGACCCTTGTGTCTTTGGGTCCCCCAGACACATCCCTGACACCAACATGGAGAGCGTCACACACCCTTCTGACTTGGATGTGCTCATCCTATTCATGCTCCTAAGCATGGGGAGAGCACAAAGACCTCGTTTGTAGCCCAAGGACTTGAAGTTCATAACCAGACATGTGAAATCTAATTAGGAAGTTCAGGGAATTTAGAAATAAAGAACATTTTTTTGTTAGAAATCTCAAAACTGGCATCTCAAAGCCTGGGTAAAGCAGCCAGGTTGTAATGAAATGTGGAGAACACCGAGCTGCTTTCCTTACTGCAACATGGACCCTGATTGTTACAACACTGTGTGATTGATTTTTTTCCCCCCAAAGGTGTCAAACACTGAGCCAGATTTCCATGTCAATAAACAGGACCAGTCTGAGCAACGTGATATAAAGGGGACTTAAGAACCACAAAAGGGGACTGCTGAACGTGCAGGAATGCTTATCAGGGAAATTCACATTATGGGGAGGGAGATGCCAACAGTCTCCACTTAAATCAGTGATCCATGAGCAGAGAGACTGATCAGCTTTTTTCTTTGACCACTTTACCCAGCATCCAAACTCCACAAATCAAATCTTCAGTTGTAGCATTTTCCTACACATGGTCCATATCAGTGTCTGAAAAGCCTTTTCTCCAGGATGGCTGCAGGTCAGATCTCTGGGACTAACTTACACTAATTCCTTTCCAAAAACAAAGTGCATGCAACACTCTGGGCCATCTCACACAAAATACCTGTGGCTAAAGAGAAGTTAAAATCGAGGCACATCCTCAGTTCACAATTTCATAACAGTTCCCAGAGGAATAAAATCAGTTGACTAAGGTAAACCCAATAATCATTAGTGCAGGGTTTAGAGAACTGGGAAAGGGCAGAGGATTCCTGTGCTGAGGGCATTGGTTGGAGATGCACAAGACAGCAGTGTGGTGAGCATACAGAAGCAGACACTAGACTTAAATGGGGCAAAAAAAGCCCAAAATAAGTTTATTATTTGCCCATTGACAGTGGCATTTATTTCACATGTATCTTATTTGAAGAAACTGGAAAAAAATACACTTTGTTGGCAAACATTTCAGCTCTACGACCGTCGAGCCTTTCACCACCATCCTCAAGTACAAGATGGGAAAATGTCCAAACTTCCACAGCCATTTCATAGAGAAGATGGCGTCTCAAACTTCGAGAAAGACATGGAATTTTCTGGAGCTAAGGAAGCTCCTTCCCTGTCTTCTCCAAATGCTAGCATGTTTCCAACCTAAATATGGTTTTCCTTACAGCTTTCTTAGCTATTTCTGGCTAAGAAGGAATTTAAATACAGCATCAGCCAGATCATCCACCTTTACTCTTCCAAAAAGTAAATGAAGGAAAAGTGGCTTATGCCAGGTTTAGCATGTTATCTTTGTTGAAACAGCATGGTTAAAATGCTTTCATTTGGGAGATTTCATGTTTCAAGGTCTTGGCATCACAAATTGCACAAACACACCAAAAACAAATTAAAATCTTCCCATCACTTTGCATCTGCCTCTTTTTTTTTTTTCTAATAATGGCTTTTATATAACAGAAATTTGAAATATGGTAATTATGACTGCAGATTCATCATAGTGTACATTCATGGGAGTCTGAGGCTTTCATTTCTCCTCCACTACTCCAACAAAACAAGCACCCACATTCTGTCTAAAATCACTGAGACATCAGCTGTGTGACCAACAGGGCTGTTTCTAAGGTATCAGTACACTCTGGAATGGGTTCTGCACCCCAGCTCCTGCAGCCCACAACGTATTGTGATGTTCCCTGACCTACACACGCTCAGCAGCAGTCCCTGCAACAAAACTCCTCTACTGCAGAGTTCAAATTGCAGAAGAAAGCCACATTTAGAAGTGGAGCTGTACCTATTCATAGAGCTTTCCAATCCAGGCTCTGGCTGGAGTTGATTAGCTGGATGAATTAATTGTCATCTCCACAAGAACACTTTACACAGCACTCATTAATTCAATTAGCAGGTGACATCTAGGCAGACAACCTTCTCTATAAACCAGAGACTATTTTGTGATACTTTCCACCACAGATGTTACTCCACCAAATACTAAAGCTGACAAACAGTCCCAGAAGCAGTTGACTGCAATGGGCCATTTTCAATTCAAGGTACTTGGAAACTCCCTGAGCTTGGTCTGCACAGAAATCTCTGATTTTGCTTATCAATTAAGTACTGTTACCAACTGTAACAAACTGGCCCTTTTGTTCTTTGTTGCTTATGGAACAACAACTGCCTTTGTCACAGACTCAGCACAGCTATTTATAGCTTGTGTCTCTTTAGAGACCATTTCCTCTCTTGATTTCTCCTACCTCGACTTAGCTCAGTCTGTAGGCATTAATTCCTTATTAATAAAATGTTGCATGTTTTAAGAGCTAAGTCCTGTCTCAAAAGAAAAATGTCTGGCTTGTTTTTTCCCTAAACCAATTGTTGAGAAACATGGTTCAAGCTCCATCTCTTCAGGATTGGTACTAGGCTGAGTCAGAGCCTAAAATATGTTTTTTTCTTCCAGTTATTTAAAATTATCAGTAAAGAAGTCTTAATTTCACTGTTTCATATCCTTACTTTTCAGACTTCACCACACAGAGTGGGAAGATTCTGGAATTCCACACTAAATGTGGATCAGGCAGTCTTTCCAAGGCTTCTTGCCCTGCAGCAAGCACAGCAAAGCACAGGAGGGATGCAGACTACCCTAAATATTGACTACAGGGGCTCCTTGCACTCAAGGGGTGCACAGCATCCTTCTATCCTTGTCTGGAAGCAAAGAGCCACTCTGGGGCCCCTGTGCAACGAGAAAATAAGAACAGCATAAAGATATCCAAGCATTTTCTGAATTAAAGTATCCCAATCCAACGGAACTTCAGAGAAAGGACTCCAGAAGAACCTCATCCCTCAATGGAAAAAAAAAACCCCAAACAAACTGCAAAAGAGATCAACTTTTTGAAAGCTGTCTTTTGTCAGCTTCTTGAGGTTTTCTCTCAAATTCCAGGACAGCTGCACTTTGCAAGCCATCTTGGATTAAAGGAGAATTTATTCTCTGTAGCAGGACCGTGCAGCTATTTCCCCGAGCGCTCAAAGGGCACCATTTAGAAAGGGAAGCTGGTGGGCCGCTTCCTGCGTCATCCACCACGGCTCTGAGAGGGCTGTGGGAATCTGTGGGAGCGCAGGACCAGGTTAACGTGACATCAGACAACTGCTGTCAGCAAATGTAAACCTATGCCACAAAATCAATGCTCTGTGGTAAGCTGTAAATTCTGGCACTAGATGAAACGGGAACAGACGCCAGCACTGGCAGACATCTACTCAGCCAGATCTAACAGCACTTAAGCCTAAGGCAAAAAATTCACTGGAGCTACCCTCCACAGAAGATCAAAATCAGATTATGCCAGAAGTATGATTACATTAATTCTCAAAGCAATGTGAACCAAACCAAAAGAGCCACTTGGAGGACACCTGCGCCTTCCCTCAGCGCTTTCTGCACCTCTGTTCTTGGCTTCTATCACAGGCTTCCCACGTCCCCTGCCTTGTTCAGTTTTCAACCTTCTTTATTCCTTCCCTTTTGTTTGTTTGGAATATTGTTTTTTTAATTTTCTTTTTTTCTCCTGCTAAATTCTGTAACATCTTTGCTGCTGTCTAGCTGGGGACCTCTCTCCACTTGAAATCAGGCAGAGATAAAGCTGTGATGTTAGAGATAACAGAATTTGCCTCTGGATAGGGATGCTAACACACGGCACACCGTTTCTTACTTGAATATGACAACATTCAGGAACCTGGGATGCCACAAGTTCCTTCTTTTCTGAAGCCAAGTATAAAGTCCATGACAATCTTCAGTATCAGTGGGAATGAGCTACTCCTGGTAGCACAGTTTACTCCTCTGTTGCAATCCTCTCACCACTAACTTGGAAATAAGAAAAGCAAAATTGTCCTTTGTCTTCTTTCGACCTGACTCCAGCTTGTATTTTTAAATTCACATTTTTCATTGCAACTGTCTCACTGTAAACCCTTCAAAGGAAAACTAATTACTCTCTGTGGAACAAAGCAATAACTACTTAATTGCAAGGAAGAGAAGTCCTGCTGGAGTTTTGCTTCCTCTCAGGGAAAACCAGTTAGACTTAAGAGGGAAACCAGAAGGAAAGAACTGCTGTACCGTGTTTGCCATTTGCAGGGCTGGGTCCACCAAGCCGAGGATTTCTTCATTATAACTGGACTCCAAACTAATGATGTCATCAATCACATCATCCATCTGTAGCAGAGAGGTGGACAAAGAGAAACACAACAGTTATCAGAACCACTGGGGCACGGGAGCCTGGCAAAGCACTTCAGCCACGCAGCAGAGGTGCCTGTGCAGCTGTGCAACCCCTCAGCTGTGACTCCTGCTATCCAGGCAGGATCCTCAGGACATGCAGAACTGAGGATTCATGGTCCAGCCCCCTCCTCCCACCAGCAGCTACCCTGCACCACCTGCCCACGGACACACTGTTCCTCCAGCAACGGTGGAGGAGGAAGCTGCCCATGGAATAAGCGACTCTAAGGACACAACTCCCTCTCCCCACTGCAGCACTGCTGCCTCCCCTGCACAAAATGGGAAGGAGAGGGAGCAAAGACCTACTGCTGGCCCTCAACAGCAGAATCCATTGGATTCATGTCCCTCATACACCCTCCCAGCAGAATCCATTGGATTCATGTCCCTCATACACCCTCCCAGCAGAATCCATTGGATTCGTGTCCCTCATACACCCTCCCAGGAAGCAGCACCCAGGGGCAGCTCAGAGCTGATTTTAGGTGGTACAAAACACCTCCTTTCAGGGGCTGGGCTGGAAGATGCCTCCATAAGCTCCTGCAAAGGCAGGAGGGAACAGCCCTTCACAGTACCCACACACGTGCTCCCAACTGTCCTGCAGGGTTGACTATTTCAGGACAGGACTGACTATTTCCTTTTTGCTCATTATAAAAAAACAGAGTGTAAATGATAGAGATCTACAAAATCAATGCATAATGGTGATGGTAAAAGTAGCAGTACATGGGATTTTTTTATCAGCTCGAGAAAGTGTGATCACAACAAATTACACTGACTGGAAGTGAGGGCAAGAAAGGAACTAACAGTTACAGCCCATACCCTAAGTCTTGTTACTGATTTTGGTAAGAAATAAAAACGCCTTAGTTTTAAGAAAAAGAATGAAAATATAAAAGGGTGATTACTGAGGATGAATTACCACAGCTGGATTAAAGCCTTCTCGTGTGATTTGTTAAAACACAAGTGTGATCTGCACAGAAATGTGGACTTAGATATGATCAGGGCAAGACCACATCCATGCAGTCTTGGAAAATGCAGTTAGAAAAGACTTCCTGATGCAAGACCTCAAAGCATGGTTGATGTGTTCTTCTGCTATGGCATTACAGTGCTAGAACAGTGTGAGCCTTTTCCAGGTATTTTCATGTGCTTTTGACACCGATGCTAATAAACAACACTGCTGTATTGTACCTTAAATACATCTTATATCCAACTTCTTAAAGACACTGTGGGGTAAGTTTGTTTTTCAATATATAATGGAAGAAACATGCTCATTAGAAAGGGGACCTGTGCTCCACCTCCTGTGTCATCCAGTACCTGCATGCATGATGCTCGTGAGTGTGTATTCAGAGCCGGGCACTCACTCTCAACCCTGCTTTGCTCTTCAAATTTATAAAATCCCTGCAGAAATAAAAAGAAAAAAAAAAAAAAAGAAACCAAAAAAAAAAGAAGAAGAAGAAAAAGCAAAGCATGGATCTGAGTTCATGGCACAGTCTCAGTCCCAAAAAGAGCACGAATGAAATAGTGTCATGCACACATGTTCCCGATGACACAGCAAAGTGAAGCTGTAAATATCCTCAAGAAAAAAATGTCTGGGTACAGCTGGGACAATAGGGTGGAAATATCTGATTTTTATTTCTTTTGAAACTATGGAGCACAAGTATTTCCCTTGCATGTGCAAAATATATCCTGTAATAACTGTTTCTCCAAGTTGTGTACCATTTTGCTCATGGAATGCATCTGTACTAAAAATCATGCACAAAAGCTTGAAGGGGGAATGCGGGTACAAGAGGAACTCTACAATTTTCTCCTACTTTTCAAATTACAAACAATTCTGACATGATTCTTATACTTGTTAATATCTTCCCAATCATTTTCCTTTGGAGCCTGAGCACACATTAACATTCCAGTTTTTGCCATTAAAGATTAAGACAAGGTTGCAAAGGACTTCTAGACATAGGCTATTCAAGTCTTGTATTTGCAGCACTGGAACAGCAATCAGTAACATTTTAGGGCATATTAGCTGGGATAATCTGGCCTTCCAGCTATGCAGGAGACTTGCTTAAATTTTACCATAAAAATACCTAAAATATCTCAAAATAGCTTTGCGTTTTTTCAGTTATTTTTGCTATGCTCTTTGCACTTTCTAGACGAACAAGCCATAAATAACATTATTCCAGAAAGCTACAGCTTACAAAGCTGCTTTGTACTCTCCAAAGGTCAATTATTCACTGTGCGCATCAAGCAACAGGGTGGGGAACGAGAAAAGTGGTTTTAGTAAGTATAAACTAGCTAAAATAATTCAAACAAGAGGAGGCTAAAGGGACATGGGTTTTTCGCCAAAAATATCTCCTAATCAGGCAGACACAGAGGTAGCAATTACATTTTCACAACGAACAGAAAAGACAAACAGAACAGCAGCGAGCAAATACGGTTTAAAACAACTAAAGCAGATTACAGCTCTGTTTTATTGAAAACACCAAGGGGAGAGTTCTTACCTCTTTCTCACAGTTGGAGTTGAGGGTGAGCATAGCCATGGGGCTGTTGGGCGCGCTGCTCCCTGTGCCAGGTGGCATGACATGATCCCCAGGCTGGTTTGGACATGGCAAGCTCAGGGCTTGGTTGGCATGTTTATTTGCTAGAGTGGTAGAGAGGTACTGCTTTACCTGCTGCCGCTGGGCCTGCTGGATGTGGTACTTGGTTGGATTCTCAAGGTGGGTCTGCACCTGTATGACACAATTTAAAAAGGATAGAAGGACTTTACTGTTTTACAACATCACTGCGGGTGCTATGAGCTAGAGATTTGAGACATGAGGAACAGCCATCTGACAAAACACAAACCTGTACAGCTCCAAGGAAGCCCACAGCGCTTCACTAACTCGCATTTGGTGGCAAGAAATCAGTTTACGATTTGGTCTTTCGACAGCTGATTTACTACCAGTACACCAAGAAGTTCCAGCTATTTTTCTACAACATGACATTTCTCACTTAAGACCAACGCTCTGGTTTTCAGCTGATACAGACACTCCAGAACAGTCAGTTCTGAGTTCAGACCTTCAGCTATGTGACATTTAGTTTTCACTAAAATATGGAGAAATGACTTGTACTGCAAGACTCATTTTACTTGTGAGTAGCTAACAATTAAAATCAAGAAGTATGGATTGCTATCCTTAATCCAGTGTCAAATAACAGATATAAAAGGTCTATTATTGGTGGTTTAGGTTTTGAATGTTTGGGGTTTCTTTAAATTAATACCTTGGTTAAAATAAAAGAAGAAACAAAGACACCTTTTTCTGCCTACAGATTATTTATACCTCAGATATACAGCCTAAATCATATACAAATAAGACAGCCTGTTTATAAACACATCATGCAAATAGGATGCAAGAAAAGAAGTGTTTCAGTTCAGATCAATCACTGTCGTCAGCAACAGCTATTTTTGTATTTAAGATAAGCTTCTCAGTACTTAGGAATTTTTTACATACAAAATATGAAAATCCTCATACTGAACAACTGTTGCACACTCTAAATAAGCAAGAGAAGAAAGGCCATATTTTTTTCCATTAAAATTTCCCAACATATCTTGGAAACTCCTTGTCACCTTTCGCTGACCATTAACGTTGTTATCAGAAGTTAGAAATCAACCCAAAGTACGGCCGAGACATTATTTTGCTTTAAAACAGCTCAATTTAAGTGACTTTATAGCTGTTACAAGCGACCATGCATGGCCCCCACTTACTGGAATGAAAGAAATTAAATAAAGCACCCAAGACACCAGAGGAAAAGGGTTTCCTGTACACTGTACACCTTCTTAGGAACAGGATTTAAAATAAGTCTCTGATAACAACTCACCTGATAATGGTTATACTCAAGCATTTCCAGCATGCTACCTAGAGGTTGCAAGAGAAGTGACTGCAATATCCTTTGTCTATGCTACTCCAGTTTGAGGGATCCACATATGGAAGCACAACGAACCCCAGAAGAGCAGAAGAAACTTGATGGCCACCGCTCAGACTTTTAGTAACCTACGCTAATTAGCCATGCAAGTGGACAAACAAACAGTTCACACAAGGCCTCTTCTTGGAAGTTATGCAAGTTTAAGTTAAGCTCTAAGTATTGGTATTTTTTTTTCCCTGGCTTTGATGTCATGCTTTCTCATAAACATAAAAGGACCTTTTAAGTGATGGGCTATCAAAGTCAGATTGACAGTTCGCTCAAGGCTAATTCGCTATTCAGCTTTCGTTCCAGTCCTACTAACATACAATGGTAGTTTTCTTTAGCAGTAAGGTTAAAAGTTTTTAAGTACAGAGTAAGAAATAACTGAATAAATGCCCTATGAGCTTAACACATATTCCCTGGCAGTGGGTGCCCTGGATAAACCCACAGGGTTCTGCAATCCTGTCCTCAGCTTCCCAGCACAACCGAGGACCTGCAGCAGAACGTGAAGCACTTGAAAAAGCTCTACCCCATCCTCAGCTTCCCTGGTGCTTCAAAGCCATTAATTCGGTCTCAGGCTAGGGTTGCAAGAAGTTTTCCAATTCAGGAACGGCTGACAAAGGGCCAATGCATGTTCCAAGTGCACTTATCTGCACTTGGGCAGCGTCACTACACCTTCCAGAACTTACTTTTTCTTTCTATCCAGCTCCTTGAAGAAGTCTGTACTCAAACTCATAAAAACTGCCCAGCTGGCCTTATTCTCTGACGTCTCAGCTCACAGGGAAGCACATTAAGATAGCATTTCTAGAAAGTTTAATCTGCTTTGTTGCACTGTATCAACAGACAAGACTGTGCTGTGATAAATGCAGCACTTACTGTGTCAGTAACTGCATTATCCATTTTCCCAACATCAGTGCTAAGAGCTACACTATCCAGGTAAGTATTTTGTTCACTAAATTTTCATCTTCCAAGAAGATGAAGTTGTCAGTAAACAAGTGTTTTTTGTAACACTTATCCTTGAATATGTTATTTTAAAACCAATCTCTGACTGCCTGACAGAATCTGCACATTCCTTTTCCTCCACAGGCATCAGGTACCTCTGCTGTTCTCCTTCCCAGGATGGAGCAAAGTCTCTCCTCTCTGCCCATCACCTGCCCACCCTTCACACTACCAGGAGAGACACCAGCAAAGTTCCAAGACCCACATCTCAACCCTGTATCATCAAATACTACATTATTTATAATATACACCAACACATTTAACCGAATCCACTACATATCAAGTTTTGAAACACACACTGCCTAATTGACAGGATTTTTGTTGACAAAACACAACCTTATTTCACAAGAACATACTCTCCCTGTGATTTTGTTGTGCTATTCTACATTAATATATTTTATTTTGCTACTCAATTATTAATTTAATTTTTAAATGGCCTGCACTGCCCTCAGCATGCCAGGGGAGGCAAGTTCTGAGTTCACATGTCACAAGCTCACACAAGTCCAGTAGTGAACCAAAGAACACAGAGAGCTGCCTTTTCTGTCATTACGTTGACACAAAGACATTCAAGGACTAAACATTTCTTTTAATCCACAGCTGCTCAAACATACTTTCACATTGAAATACCAGAGCATAAAATTATCCTCTGAATGGAGATGTGATAACAATTCCCACAAGGACAGGAGCTCCCACAGGACTGAGGCAGCTCCACAGGTGCTTCTCCCTGGGCAGCTGTACCAGTCTGAACTGCTCCTGCTCTGGCTGAGTGTGAGGCCTGACCAGCTACACATAAAAAACTTGGGTTTGATTCTCTGTTTTGTCACTAGCTGCTCTCTTGAGCTTCCTTAGGAGTTCCATCATGGAAATCTGCTGGGGATTACCCTAATGGTGTTTGTTGAGAATCTGTCTTTGGCCTAGAGCATCCTGTTCTGCAGATTCTACATCAAAGACAACCGAAATGTGCCTTCTTGGGGAAACTTCCCAAGATGCCCCAGAGTCACCCTGTGACTGTGATAAGCCATAAAGCACTCTTCCTTTTTGACAAAATATCTCATGAGCAAAGAGCTGCAAAAAAAACCCCAAAAACCCTACAATGAAATTCCACTACCCTGAACTTGTAAACCGTGAATAAAAGCTTTGACTTAAGATCTAATTTTGGTTCTCAGCCCCTTCTAGCATTTTGGGTGAAGAATAGTTCTTGTTGTTCATCCAAATTCATGAGACGCAAAGTGCAAGATGACAAATTATTGGTTTGGATACACTTCCTAAGAAATGTGACCGAATAAGGACATGAAAGGAAAAATAAACCCACTTGAAACCAAATCCTCTGGACCTCCAACCCTCTATCTCCAGCAATCTCAACCAAAGTTTTGCTGCACTGTTAGTCAATTCAGTATAACATTGGTTTTTTGAGCATTTTGGTATTGACAAACAAGAAGTAACGCAAGAATTATTATTATCATCAGCAGAACTTCAGAAATGAGCTAAGACAAGATGGCAAAAAAGCTAAGTTTATCACAGATAGTAACACAAGAATTTGGCTACAAGAGTAAAACACTGTCTTCGAAGTAGAACCCCAAAACTGGTTCAGTTCCAGAAGAGCCTTCAATGCCAGCTCAGCATCATCTCCATGGGCTGGCCCCAGCATCAGGCACTCCTGCACTGAGTCTCTCTGCCAGCCACTCAAGCTCCATCTGTTCTTGGCATGCTGACACTGAGGAGCATCTCTTTTCTTCAGATGAAGCACAGAGAAAAGCAGCAGAAAGAAATCAACCTGACTGCACCCATGTGTAACCCAGCTTAGGCCTAACAAGGCTGAGCTGGGCTAGGAAAGTGCTGGATGGAGCCACCCTGATTCCTCAGCACTCATCCCTCACACTTGGAATACCCTGGAGAACATCATTATCTGAAGCAGGGGAAAGGCTTTCTCATACCTTCATTTGAAATCTGACTGCTAATTCCAGTGCATGCACCCAGTTCAAGTATCTGAGTAGCTGCCTATTTTCTTCCACATCACGGAAAGAACAGTAATAACCCATATAAATAGAGCAGATTTCCCAGCTCTTGGGTCTGGTATCAATCAAGCAAACCATTTAATCAATGGTTTTCACTAGCTCTAAGCACACACACTATATCAGTGGGAATTTTAGGTGTACTTCAGATGACATTCTTCAAAATCCACATTATATTACACATCAGTGACAGAACCTCTGAGCAGACCCACACACTTCCTTCAGTTTCCAAAAGTAAAAATGTTTCCCGTTAAGTGATCAGGGGGTCAGGAATTCAAACAAAAAGCATAGCTGTGTGCTTAAGCACAAAGCACATGGCTCAAGTAGTTCCTCTGCATGAAGCCAACACAAACAACTGAAACAATACTGCTGATACTTGCTCCTTCTGTCGAGTCTTGCTGGGAATCACTCAGACTTAATTTACTAACGACTTGCTAATGATGGCAACAACTTGGAACAATGCTGCATGGACCAAATTCCTTCTGGAGGGGCACCCAGGAGAGCTCACTCTTGGGCAGGCACAGGCCAAGGCAGCCTAATGGCTTGGCAAATGTGTTTTGCACAGTGTAATCCAGAAATAAAACTGCTAACAATAAAAACTAACAGGGGACTTACACCAGAATAAAAATATTTAATGAACTGTGGCATCACTACCCCTCATCCTCTAGGAAAGCCTCAAGGTCATATGATAGAAATGTTTAGGTTGGAAAAGATCTTTAAGATCAAGTTGGACGATAGGTGGGAATCAATTAATTGCTGTAGGCTCAAGCTTTGAGTCACTGGTACATCTGGATGAAGGTAACCAGGCTCAGTTAGTTGGTCTGGGTTACTTATACACTCCTGAATTTGTCCTTGCAC
Organism: Dicaeum eximium; assembly: GCA_013396995.1. Classification (NCBI taxonomy): domain Eukaryota; kingdom Metazoa; phylum Chordata; class Aves; order Passeriformes; family Dicaeidae; genus Dicaeum; species Dicaeum eximium. The sequence continues at coordinate 2,127,019 of VWZP01008455.1, read as the reverse complement.
AGGTTTGATTTCTCTGCAATGGTAACTTCTGGAAGCAAGCACTTCTTGCTCAGAGTATTTCTTGAAGGTGGAACATCAAGTATTGCCTTTCCCATTGCAGTTACTACTTCAAATCACATCTTACTTGTCACGTCTCCAAGTACTGCTGCTTTCAAAGCAAAGCTGAAGATGCCCCAAAATCCTCTGTTGGTGCAACACCAGTGACCAAAGGCCATTACAATGCCAGCAGCTCCAGGTTACCCCACTATTCTGGCCCCCACGAGCTGGGAAGGAGAATATTCCTGGTCCCAAATCCACACAGAAGATTCTTCTCACCAAAAACATCCCTGAAGCTTCCTGTGACAGTAAAGCTGAAGCACTCAATGCTTTATTTAAGCAGGGACATACCAGAGATGTTCAGAAGACAGTGAACCAAGGGGGAGGAAGACTCATCTCCCCACCCCACTTCCCCCCCTTTTTTTTTCCTTTTCTTAATTAAAAAGACCATTTGTTTCAAGCAAAATGCCTTAGGACTTACAGTTTACAATTACAAGTAAAATACTTTTGGGTCAGTTTTCTCAGTTCAATAGAACTTTTTGTTGCCTAGACAGCTAAATGTCATGGGATTTTGAAGAAAGGTTAAAATTTTGTGCCACTTAACAATTAATGGTACCCAAAGAAAAACGATACAAAACCACATCCACTGATGTGCTCTGCAAAGGCTCCAGGCTCCAGCTGTATCCACCGCACAACCATGCCTGTTAACATGGTAGTCCTGGGCTTCAAAGCTGCTTCTACCCATCACTTCCAAGTATAAAAACCCAACAACAACAGGAACAAGTTATTTTCTAGGACTTTGAATAAAAATAGGGAGCTGTGTAAATAAATGTCTGTTCTTTGTCACTAGGGGAAAAAATGGAGGAGAATGATACCTGATAAAGATAATCAATTAGTGCCACTTACAGTAAGAGTTATTTATTCTCCTCAAGTTTTCCAGCACAGGTTCAAGATTCTGTTATCTTATTCACCACAGGTTGGTCACTAAGTCTGAAAATCCTAAAGACCATAAACCCCCCTCAATTCACTTCATTAAATATTGATCATGGGTTTCAGTGCAATGCCAGGAAGTACCCTACTACCACGAAACTTGGAGCAATCCAAATAACCAGCCACACAATGGTTTAACTCATCCTCAAAGACATCTTCTCACATGCTGCATTCAAACATTAAATAACAACATCACATTCTCCCCCTACAGACGTCAGTGGCCTGAAGTAGCTTCACATGAGAAGTTCAGTCCTCTTTCTTTCTGAGACCTTCCGAGTCCTCCAAGACGGAACAGCCACCTCATTTACAGAGTCATCAAAACTAAGTTGATTGGGTTGTGATTCCCCACAGAGCCACTGTGAATTCAGTAATACATAAACCTTTTCAGTAACTTCTCCAGCTGCCATTTTCCTCTTAATGCCAAATTTTCTAGAGTACATTTGCTCCCCTTTCTTTTAGCCCATTTCCCAGGAAAAATGGCCAGAACAACAGTGACCAGAAAGCCCAAGAGCAAGAAAAAGATGAAAAGCAACTTGTACTGACTGGGGATGACAAACATGGTGAGCTGATTCCATCATTTTACCTCAGGACACAGCAAACACAAAGAAACTACATCAGTTAGCAAACAAAACTCTCTGGTTACCTGCTTCACCCCAAATCCCTCTGAACTTGAAAATCAAAGCAGATAGGAGAAAGTTCTTTAAGATCTGGCATCATTATTGCAGTCTAAGTGGATCCAATGCTCATCTTCAAGCACAAAGTTATGAAAAAGAAAAGTCACATTGTACAGAATTATCATCGTTTACACAACCAGGGATTGTTTAGCCCATCACCAAAAATTCCTCTGTGTAATGTGACTTTTATCCAAGGGAAAGCCATGAAGCAAACAAGAACAAAGTTTTTGTAGATTAGTATTTAAAAACTGCTTTAGCTATAGAAGCACATGACAATGGTATCTAAGGAAATTAAAGAGGGTTTAGTCAAATGTACTCATGGAGATAGGAACTGATGTAATTTGCAAGTTAGTGGCCTGCTGGCTGCCATTCATCAAGTGTGGCTTTCAGTCAGAATTAGGCCCTTTGAAGTCCTGCTACTTCTCTGTTAGGAAACCAACATTTCAGCTGTTTACTTCCCAACACACATGCCAGAGAATTTTATTTTATACAGTTTCTGAGAAGATACCAAAAAAACACTGCAACATTTTAGGACAGACAAACAACTGACTCCGTAAAATGTCAGGCACAAATATTTTGCAATGATTTTACCTACCCCAGGTGCTTCAGAGAGTAAATATTTTGACTTCACAGGCAACAACAGCAGCCACACAACTACATCTGACACACAAGTTTGAGTTATGGTACTACCACGGTGAAAAGCTTAATTCAAGCACCACATATTTAGTTCCACTTCTGCCACCCTTCTCTCTCAGAAGGAGGCTGAGCAGCACTTGCATCAGCACTAGAGGGTTTGAGATTACTCTCAGCAGGACACCGATGACTCCTCCTCACAGGAATTGTCAAAGATAGACATAAAGTTGCTTCCAAAATCTCTTGCAAGACTTGGCATAGAGATGTGAATTCAAGAGGGAGCATAGTCATAGGACTACAGATATTTCAGCTGCCTGAAAGCCCAAATCCAGTTCAGGCAGATGGTCTGAAGCCACCTATTCTGCCAGCTTCCCCTGGCAAAGCCTTCCACAGCCCCAGCACAATCCCCCACCCTTGCTGCAGCCCAAGCAGCACCAAGACAAGATTTACCAGACCACTCTTAACACAGATCACTGCTGGCTTGAAAGAGTCACAGAAGAGGGGTAAAAGAATTTGTCCAAGCTTATCTTCCTTTGGGGTTGCCAAGCACGGCTTAGCCAGGCCAGCTCAGAGGGGCAGTCACGCACTGGCAGCCTGGGCAGGTCAGTGACATTTCCCAGGGTGACTGACCCTGGCACTGCTCCAGCCCACAGTAACCCCTGCTGGACCTGAGGGACAGAGAATGGCACTCCCATGGCTCCAGTGACTGACAGACAGCTGCAAAAATGGGTGTTTTAATGACTTCACTGCATTTCCCAGGGCAGGGAAGAGGTGCAGAATGCCCATCCTCTGCCCAGAAGGGCCTTGACAGGTCAGAGTGCTGCTTAAATCTCATCTACCTTCACATGTGCACAGGATTTGGAGATTCTGGGTATATTTCTGGAGCCCAAACCTGAGAAAGCATGCACTCTGCTACAAAAAAGGAGGAACATGAGTTTTCCCTCAGCTCCTGAGAAGCCCTGAGGATGCAGTTTCCACAAGGGAGAAGAGGCATCCTTCTCCACACCTGGTTTTGCTCAGGTTGCTCATCCATCACTCATTTGTCAAATGTGAAGAAAATAAATGGGACTGGGTAAAAATAATGGCATCTTTCGTACAAAATGAATAATGGAGAAAATTGAAACCAGTTTTATAAAAGATGTTGGGTAAGAAGTAACCAGACCTAAGCTTAAAACAGTAGGAGAGACAGCACATGCTGACTTTTAAATAAAACTCCTTATTATCAATTTCCCAGACATGTAGAGTTATCCATGTGCAGAATGGCACAGGTTGTTTGCTTGTGCAGACTTTAAGAAATAAAATTCAAGTACCTTCAAAATTTTAATGCAGTAAATCTACTTTGCCCCCATGATCTTCTCTTAATGTACCATGCAATACTGATTTTCACAGGTGAAAACTAATTTACAATTGGCTATTTTGCCCAAACCATAAATAAAAAGTGTTAAGAGTGGGAAAAGCACCCAACCTGTTGCTTTCATAAATCTTAAAACCTGATACCCTCAAACCTGGTCTCATTTCTCACCATAAGGTTTGTGAAGGGTTGTTCAAATATATAGCACATGGACACACACCTGTGCCAAGATAATTCCAGTGTTGAGGAGTTTAACTGTTGGCATTTTGGGGCTAAGCAAGAAGGGAGTTTGATTTACAAGTCTTTCATATCCACAGCATTAGCCTGTGAGAATGAATTGGTTTTCAGAATATTGCCTGCGGGCTACTGAAGTATTTATTTACAAAACTTCAACATCCAGCACTGAAACACAAGAGATGTAAAGACAGCACCAGATCAAAATCTATCAAACACACAAATGCCACACACAGAAACAGTTGTACCCTTCTCTTTTTTAAATAAAAGCCATTTGTAAACTCAAATGCAACTCTTGGATTATCACAGAAAAGAATCTCCTCTTTTTGGGGGCACACTGTACATCAGCAGGACGTCATAGATTAGTTTGGGTTGAAGGGACCTTTAAAGGTCATCAAGTCCAACCTCTACATCTTGTTGCTTACTTGTCCAAAGACATCTACACTTCTGACCTACTTGTCTGGAAAAGATCAAGTGAAAGACTGCTCCATTCATTGTTCACATAATTCCACAGGACGGGCTGGGTTGCTCTCAAGGTCACTTACACTGCACATACCAAGAGCATGCCATCAATCACAACCCCAATGTGAAAATACAAACACACCAAACCCAACCAGTGCTTGCTGGAACAGCTTTCAACATCAACTGCAAAGTCCTCCTACCAAAACTTTCAAAGAAGCATCCCAAAAAATGAGTGAAAATAATTCTGAAAGGACCATTTATTTTAACAAAGCACTTGGGAACACACTGGCTACAAGCACAAAGGACACTAGTCCTGGTACACACCTGTTTGGAGGGGATCTGCTTTACAGCAAACACACAGAGCCACCAGAAGAAGTGAGAGAATGAAGATGATGTTAATTCAAACCAGTTTTACACTGCTAACATGCCCTGAGCTTCTACACGTTACAGCTAATAAAGAATTAGAAGCACTTAGCTGGGCTCTATACCATTTTGCCTACAGCTGAAAATGTCTCATGTCAGCCTCAATATGGAAGGTTTGAATAAGCAGAAGAATAAAGCACTCCACATACATCCATTTTATTCACACCACTAATATGATCATTAGACACAGCCTAAAATAATAATAAATCCCTGACTCCACTTACATGAAGGAAATGCAAGCTTGGCTTACCACCCAACTCCTTGATTTTTATCCTTCTGCTCAACGAGCTGTGCTGTTATTTATGACTGTATTAAAACCTACTGAGTTATAATAAAAGAGTTTCAGTCCCTCAGAGTGCTTGATCATCATGTTTGCTAAGGTAAGATAATCCAAGTCACCTTCATGCAAACCCAACTGGCTCTCATCTGAAGCATTCTGCTAAATACCAGAACGGGGATTTTTTTGAGGACTTTGGCAAGCCACAAAGGTGGGTCACTCCTTGTGTGGAGTAGCATGACACTGCTCTGGAGGAGAATTAACCCAGGGGGCCAAACTGATGCCACACAGAGCATTCAAACTGAAAGCCAACACTGTCAGGGTTACTTTTGAATGATGGTGGCTCTTCCTTCAGAGTGGAGTGCTGAAGTCCAACACTTCCATTAAGCAACATCACATCTTTTCTTTCCTGCCAGATGCCAGAGCAGACATCACACAGCAGCCACAAGAGACTAAAAGTAACAGGAGTAAGAAATTAAATATGCTTATTTCACTCTTCATTTTAAAACCACAATGGAATTTAGTGTTTTAGTTATTTTGTTATTTGGTGTTTTGGTTATTTCTTAGCTAAAGGCATGTCACCACAATAATTCTGTAACAGAAAGACATATTTAGGACAAATAGCCATTAGGCTGTATGACCTCGCCTCTGCAGCCCATGATCTTATTCCCACAGCAGTCAGACAGTAGCTATCATCTGGCTCCCAGAAAAAAATAAGAGTAATATGGGCTCATTTATTAAACAAGGATGCCAACAATTCAGTCCTTTAAGATCTCATGCTTTACATGCATGGAGCCATGACATCACAATCTATTTTGTACCTACAAAAATAAAATAGATTCCCTTGGCCAGTTCTGTAACCTTCCCCACACCTGCCCCTCCACGTCTTCCTGAGATGAGCTGTTGAAAACCCTCCTCCTCATGTTATTTCACATATGGCAGGCAAATAATTATTTACCCTGTGAAATGAGAAGCTGCTGTCCATATAAATGACCCTCGATGAGGCCAAAGGATGGGGCACTGGCAGGAGCATCAACTGAACGAGTGAAACCTTGGACAAAACCCCAGTCAGCTGTCAGGAGCCCTGTTTATATTGCAGTTGTAATAAAGAACTGCACTCAGGTTCATTACTTCAACAGATGTTGCACAAGCGTGTCCTTTATCACAAAAATTTTACGTTTTTGAAATAGGTTATATATTTGAAAATAGGTTATATAAAGAGATAGTCTGAAATTCTGCCATGGTGTTTTTCCAACATATGCACAAACCTGTCAGAGCAGCATCTGCAGCATGTGAGCAAATATAAAACCTCCAGCTTGCAAGGGACTACAAGCTCTTGATTCTCTCCGGTGTGAAGTCCTATCAAGGTAAAGGTTAGGGCTCTTTCTGCAAAACTGCAAACATATTTTATTACGTGACACCAGAAAAAATCCATTTTTCCAAACATCTTACAGAAAACTCTTTTTAATGATTTCATCTGAACTTCAAAAAAGCACAAGCCATCGACTCACCAGGGGAGGCACATTCACAAAACACAAAGGAGAGTGTGTGCTATCATTCCAGTTCTCCAAAGGTTAGCTGCAAATATGAAGCACCAAGAAATTCAGAAGTAATAGTTTGTCAGAAGATCAAAATGTCTTTTGAGAAGGAAATTCAGGGCCTCCAGGCTTGGTCTCAGAAGAATCCCATTTTAAACCGCACTTGACCCGCACTAACGTAACCCTTGAAGTGCTACTGCAAGAACAGCTAGGTTTTCACAAGGGGAAAAAACAGGCAAAGTATCCTTCACTAAAGCTGTATTTATGCAAAAAATCGTGCATCTCCTTTTAACACTGAAAAATACAAACACCATGGCATGTATTTCACAACATGCCTCACTCACTGACTGACAACACACACCAGGTTATAGCTGCTCAAGAATCTGTATGGGAACATAATGCAAGGCAGCCAGATGCTGGGGCTAGGGATGTAATTAGAGACTAGATGGGGATTAACCAGATCTTAACTCAGACTTCCTCACCTCCCTCGCCCTTTTTTAAACCTGAAGTATAAAACCATTCTAGCACATCACTATTTTACAGGATGGAACAAATTTTTTAGAGCTCTAATTGCTTAAAAATGCAAATAAGTTCACACTATAGAGTTTATTTTAAATGAAGTTTTAACAGATGAAAAGTGAAAGTTTAGGATATTTTAACATCTGCTGGAGCCAAGAAGATGCCAGTACATCCACCACAGCCAACAACATGGTCTGAGATGTGGGGCCCACAGGGCAATGGTTCAGAACACTATGATTTGTTTCAAGCCACTGGTGTCAGACCAGCTCTAGTCTGCTCTCACAGACTGAACTTCCAGGTGTGGCTGGATAACATGAGCTCTCCTCATTTAATTTCCTCTGACAAGAATCTAATTAATACTCATCAACAGCGCTGGGCAAAAATAAGCTAATATGTAATACATGGGGGCAACTGGGAATGGACTTGAAAATCATGCTGCTGCTCCCCACTAAAGGCAGAGTCAGCCCCAGAAGGTGCCAGGGCTGATGTCCAACTGCTTGTTCTTGCCCTGCCACAGCAGCTCCCTGTGACACAGGTACACAGGTCTGCAGGACTACACCAAGCCAGGCAACCAAAACCACTAAACTGATTTTTTAAAAGTCACCTTTCTATGGCAGGGGGGGTGGACTAGGTGATGTTTAAAGTTCCTTCCAACCCAATCATTCTAGGATTCCATGACTGAGTAACAGCCAAAGCTGCTTCTGATTTACCCCATCAAACTGCCTATTGATTATGTCCAGCTGGCAGCAAGAGCTATCTGGGCATGCCTTCTGGAACTGCAGCTACCAGAGAGGAAAACATAAAGTTGAATTGTGTTCCTCTCACAGTTATCTGTCATTGTTCCCTGGCTCCAGGAGCAGTCAGCACATTGCTCACTCTGCATCCAAGCAGGAGCATCCAGACTCAGTGCCCAGATCATGCAGAGCCATCGAGACCAACTCAGTCCTTGCAGCCTTTACCAAAGCAGATAAACGGAATTAATACATTTCCCTGGGGAAGGTGCAAGTTCAGAGAGAAGGGTTTTCTAAGGATAATCCTGCAGAAGCCCTGGCTGGAAGCTTTCTCCTCGTGTCTTAGATCAAACACTGCAGGGAAAGGCAGAAGCCAGTTTGGAACAGTGACCCACGGAGGAAGTGGCACTTTGCACAGAGTGACCACTAATTGCATAAGCAGCACTCCAGAGCAGAAGGAATCACTTTTCTTCCCTCAAAAAGGCAGTGTATGAAAAGGATAAACTCTTTTGAAAAGCCAAAGTAGCATGATTAAATAGTATTTTTCCTTTTACACAGCAAACCATACAGGGCTGAACCCTTAAGGAATATATGAACTTTCCTGTGAATGGAGCCCATTAAGTGCCCTGCAATGAATGGTGCCTGTGGCCCAGAATTCATTTTCTTTTAGAAAGCAAAGAGCACGGAAGGCTTACGATTGCTACACACAAGTGCTGACTCATTCAAGGTCATTTTATTCCCTCCCTAAACAAACTGTTTCTTTGAGACACAGGTATTTCAGCAAAGTATGGTTTTGGTGGCAGTCGGGAAGCAGAACTGTGTAATAGACAAATTTAGTCTACAGAAAAAAAGCTTTCAGACAGCCCAATGGACAAGTTTTCAATCAGTAACTTATGATAATACATATTATTGCCATAGTTTTTTAAATAGAAGTCTCACTTCTCAGAATTTTCTGTTTAACAAGACAAAAATTAACTTTAAAGAATCATTATAATTAATTTTAAAGCAGTTTCTGAAATGTTAACATTGTTCAACAGAACAGTTCTACTTCACATGAGGCTGTAGCAGAACTAACAGCAGGTCTTCTCCACCAGTAAAAACAAGCTGTCTATGCAAAAGCACATTTATCACTTAGGTGCTATCAGGACAGAGATGCTGGTTAAGGGCAATGGCACTCTGGATCACTGATATTGGTAAACTACAGAAAGAACACAAGCAGACAAGTCACGTCCTAAGGAAGTCAGAAGCAGTCTTAAAGACAAAGTTTAGTGTGCTGCCTGCAGGTCCTTGGTCCCAGCTCTATGAAGACCTGAGAGAGGCAGCCAGGCTGTTTGCTACACCTCAGCCTTCAAATGTCTTCAAGGAAAGGACTAATTTCCAACAAGAGAATTTCCATTAGTTGCTTGCTGGTATTTTCCTCTGCCAGAACAGAAAGATTTAATTCACGGCCAACCATTACGTCCACAAACAAAATTTAGTTTTGGTTTCAACCAGGAACTTCTGTGTGACTTTTAAGGGGGCATCCTGAAACACAAGCTTTGATTTGCCTTGCTTAACACACAAGCTTGCTCTGGGATTAATGGAGTGGTTTGGATTGTAGGCCAGGATAACCTCAGGTGCCTGGCTGCAGCTGGTGCCCCGAGCTCCTGGCGCTGCCGGACATTCCGGATCCACGCCGCTCCCTGGGAGCAGATCTGCCCCTCTCTGCACTCACAAGGAGAGATGGACACACAGGGAGATACAAGGAGCACATTGTTCCAAGGCAGAGAACCAGCACTTTGAAACTTTGGTTTCTCTAGACACACAAGACACGCTCCTGCTGATGTCAGTGTGCCCGTTGGGAGACAGGACACGGATTCCAGCCAGGTCAGCGACAAAAACATCCTCAGAAGCCAGGGATGCACAGAGCTGGGGTGCCCAAAAACAGCTGATGCCTTCTGTGCTCTGCAAGCCACATTTATCTAGAAACACGCTAATATTTGTTACTGTTTCCACAATGGCATCAAATACTGCTCCAAATGATTTTTCTCTCACTAGCTGACAGTTTCTACAAAACCCAGGATTTGTAGCACAAAGCAGGAAGGGGGTAGAATTTAATGCAGAACTGTTGTGTCTTACATAGCTTTGAGGATTGGGAATGTTCAGTGGAAAACACTGTCTTTTAACCTTCTTTAATGTTATAGTCTTACCTGCCAAAAAAGTTGATTATTTCTGCTGGACACCAGTAGCAGCTTTATTTAAAAGAGGCAGCCTGCCTTAGGTTTTGAATGCAGTAACTATCACAGACAGCATTTTACCTGGTTAGTGGCTTAAAGCCAGCTCTGGGAAAATAAAATACAACACACACAACCAAACAACACGATGAGAATAATGGGTCAAAACAGGCTTAACACCTGAGTATTAGCCTTCACCAGTGAAGGAATAATCTACAATGAAGAATTCTCTGGCAGCTGAGAGCTTTCCCAAAGAATACAGAGTCTTGGAAACCATAATGCCATCTGCTGAGATATTATGGAAGTGCAGCACCATGAATTACTGTTTAATTACTGTAATACTGATGTGGAAATGTCTGCTGATGGGGATCAGCTCAAAAACAATCTGTTTGCACTATATAACTTACACAAGAATTTTCAAACAACTGACTGGAAATTCAACTACTGATATTCTATAAGTCTAGGACACAAAGTCACAGAGGTCCATAATAAATATTGTTCCAGTATGTTATAAAAGCATGATGTGTAAAACCCAAACTATTAATTTGGGTTTTGGCATTGACATTCCAATTTTACAAAAATTGGTACTAGAGTCTTGTTTCTTGGGGGTTATTTTGGTGTTTCTTTAAAAGATACTCAATTTTCTGTTCCACAACGTTATAAGCTGGATAAAAACAAACCTAGTTTAAAATCAATTTAAACTATCAGAATTTATTAACAGGTCTCAAAATAATAAACAAGTAGGTAATTGGCATCCAGTGGTAGAACTTCTAGTGACAACCTGCAGGGTTGACCTGTTACCCCAACACCACAGAGGCCTCTCTGCAACTGTTTGCAGGAGCAAGTTATTTTCATCATTGGTGACAAAAGAATCACTAGCAGAGTTATATTTCCACAGAGGCTATCATATTTCATTTCTTTTTTTATTTAATCTGCCAAGCATATAAAAACAGACACATAGTTTTGCTGGGTCACAAAAGCACCTATGGAACACAAGATCCTCCAGAATAAGCACTACCCCAGGAGATGCAAAAGAGATGGATGGAAGATGAGCAGAGGATGTTCTTTCTTATTTGCACTGAAACACTATATCCAATTCTGCTCAAAATGATAGTGAGAGGTTCCATGTTCAGGGAGTCTTAGAGAGGATTCTACAGCAGAAGGCTAGCACTGCCTGCTTGTCCTCTACCCACAATAGTTTCAGAAATGTTGCAACCTAAGACTGATATTAATTACTAAAGGAAGATTTACAGTAAGTTCATGCTTTAATTCAGGCAAACTGGCCCAACCAGATCCACTGGCCAGCCACTGCTGCTGTAACCAGCTCGAAGTGGACACAGACACTCCCAGACAGCAAAGGCAGCAGGGTTGATCCAATCATTTAGTCCAGCCTGATCCTCTCATTTCATTTCCAAGTAATGCTATTCCCATCTATAAAGAAAAAGAGAGACTGGTGCATGGTTTCCTAAGCAAATACAAACTAGATGGGGTCTGTCCTCAGCTCAGGGAAAATTTCCACTAAAGAGATGGGTTAATAAAATGGATCATCTTGCTCAAAGAACAAGGCACATAGCTGGCACTCACTTCTGAGAGATGAAGGGTTAAAACAGTTGCCCATTTCCTCAACTGGACAACTACTACTATTGTAAAGTCCTTATTCAGCTGAATTCCATCAGGCCATGCTTTCTTAACACAATCTGACACGTACCTTTTCAAGATCTTGGATTTTTTTCCCCTCTTCTCTGCCTCTCAGCAGTAGACACCAGAAATAAATACACCCAAAAAGCCAAATGGTAATCCAAACAAAGTAATATTTAATTATCAAGTTGGGGAGACTGATGACCAGACAGAGAAATTTCTTTTTATAAAAAACAAAACACACTTGCCAGGTCCTTTGCAGACAACACAATACTGGGTTTTGTTTCAAGTTCATAACTTGGCTCTTAAAGTAGTTGATAATGAACCAGCAGGCATTATTTTAAATCAACCAGTTTTATTAAATGAGCCAGAAAGGAAAGAGGCAGGGCTAATTACCAACATTCCTTGATGAATTACCTAGCGGTGTGTGGTAAATCTCCAGGCGTCTTTGTCTTTATCCCCAAATTTATCCCTTACTTATTTCTCAAGAGGTTAAAGGACATGGGCTAATTAAGGAACCAATCCAATGACAGACAGAATCATTCAAGGTAAGGCTGGTTTTCACTCTTTCAAGCTTTTGCATCTCTGCCTGGTACTTCTTAATCTAATTTTTAGAAAAAAAAATTACTGCTGGGGAGGGGGAGGAAAAGTACTAATCTTGTCACGGTCAGGCAGGTTGAAATTGCCATGCAGTGCTGGGCAAAATGCTACATATTTGTAATTTAGCCAATAAGAAATTCCTTAAGCCTCTCTTGAATGGCAGGAATGCCTCCAGCTTGTCACTTTGAATTCATTCACTACACAGGTTCAGCATCTCAGAGAATAATGCTGCCAAACCAGCTGAAGAACTGAAATATTTGTGAGTATACCTAATACCCAAAGATTACTTTAAGCAGATCTGAGATTTCACATTTAAAATTTAACGCCTATCAAAGGTGTCAGCAGAGGCCCCCCCTGGATCTCCCCCCAGCCCCCACATTTTCCAGCACTGTGTGTGGCTCTGGGCATTATTTTCTGCTAAATTAAGCCATGGCTTCAGCAAACACAACTGCAGTGAACAGCACTCACCCTCTTCTTACAGCCTTGGCTCCAGGAGTAAGGTGGTTATTAAATTCGTGTTGCCTGACAAAGGACTTGGTACAAGCTGCTAAAACCTGTTTGTGGAGCCTCATCCATGTTCTTAATACGCACAACTATGGGCACCTACAAATCTTCATCTGCACAAGATTAACTCATCTTCTGCAGGTCCAAAACAGCCACTGACACGTGGTGAACCACCATTTTCCCAAGGTCTGGTAACTCAGCCAGCAGATAATATGTCTAGACCATAAAAAAAAGAGTGCTTTGAAGCTGTAACAGACTGAACTTAGCAAGCTCTTCTTAATTTTGTGGATGTTACCCTGCCAGCAGGAAGACAGCAAATCCCCAAGACCACCAACCAGGATATAAACCAGCAAGAATTTCCAAGGAGCAATCAGAGCTTGGACCTCCAGATATCTGTATCATTTTGTCTGAGTATATCCTGATTTCCTCTGTGCCAAATATGTTATTTCAAACTTCCAGGTAACTACTGTGAACTTGCAAGGCAAGAGCTCTGTGACAAGGAGCAGTTTCCCAGCTGTTTTCCCACTCTGCTCACATAATGTTCGCAAGAAATCACTCCCAGCAGCAGCACAGTTTGCCTCACAAATTTGGGAGCTGCATTTTTGTGTCACAGTGACCACAGCTGAAGAAACAAGATGGAAAGATCAGACATCTTCATCAGCAACAACCATTTCTCTCAAGAGCCAAGTAACACACGTGTTTGCATGCATAGGAAAAGGGCATTTGGGACGAAGGGAGAGAGCAGCGTTTTGCACTAGCAGTCAACCATCAGATACTTGTACACAGAATTACGTTGCCCCCTCAGATTCCATGCATTTTTAATGTCTAATACCCTGGGTGTTAAGCAAGAGTTTACATTTTACCTCTGTTACTGATGCAGACCTCAAGCACCAGTGCTTGTTTTAAAACAGCTTTCAACCCCCGAGCAAGCAAAGATTTAAGGCCTGAGATACTTTTACTTACATGAAGGCTGAAGAGACCAGGCAGACTTCAGTGGCTCTGTAGTTAAATGTAAGTTCTTCTTTATGAAGAATTTGCTGATGGCTTAAGGTACGTCACCAAGTGTAAGTAACCTTAGTTTAAATCTTTTATCTGCAGACTCAGTCTGGCTAATCACTTGTCTAAGTTCTTGATTGCAAATACACACCAGGCTTACCTAACACACCAGCACACACCACTATCTACCATTGTCAGGTGAGATTAAATTAACTTCCAATCAGATAAGCATGTCCACAAACACACATTTGCTGGGGCAGGCACTACCACACATTTATCTTGCCATCCCATTGTTCCTGTTCTTCAGAACTGTGAGATAAGCCCTCTACACAATTAAGTCTTATGGTAATTATTACACCAAGAACACGACTGCCAGCTGCCAAGCCTTCCCTGCCAGGCAGAGCTTCCACAGGTCACTCTGGAATAAGCACACTGGAAAAAGAATACGAGGAAGTAATTTTTTTTATATATCCCATAGTCATTAACATCAAAAGGAAGAAATGCTTGGCATTTCAAAAATGAATACAGGGTTCCTGATGCAGAGATTATCGTGGTGGCACATTTAAAATCTGAATGAATAAGGACAGGAGGGTGAAGGAGAGAGACAAGGCTGGCTGCCTGCACTCCTGTCCACTCAGAAAAAGTGGGAACAGGGAAAGATGAGCACAAACTGCAGCAATGGCTGGCACTGAGTAAAGGACAACCACACCCACTCTGGTACCAGCAGTGATCAGCCCTCAGTACTGCCATGAGGTGGGCAAAGATGTTGGAATAATAAAGCAAGAGAGGGAACCCAGTACACAGGATCTGGCTCTAGGCTTTGAAAAGGTTTCACACCTTGCTTAGGACAAGAAAGAAAGGCCATGATGAAATTCTGGCACCAGAAGAGCAATTAACATCTACCATGAAGACACAAACTCAGGCAGTGTAGCAGGGAGAACCTGAAGTGAGGGCTTTAGTGGCAGACAAATTTTTAAATATTTAGCATATTATAAGCACTGTTGTATGGAGATAGACTATTAAAATTGCCTTAATGACAAAGATTAAAAATGGGTTTGTGGCCTATGCTTCCATACATATGTTCTATATATATATTTATAAAATATACATGTATATATTTTGGGGTGAACTGCCCTATTAGCAAGGGCTGGCAGTATATGCACAAGTAGAGATTTTTGTCCAGAAAGCAGAGACCTCAACATGTAGATCCCCAAAGCAGGACCACCTTCCCCAGATCCCCTGTAGCAAAGGAACTGTTTTCTTATTCTCCAAAAACAAGCTAAAAGGGGATGAAATGGACCTGCTACATCATCTGCTGGTCAGACCTGCTTTTACCTTATAACCTGCAGAACATTTCTGCAGCTCTCCAAAGATATCTGTACTACTGCAGGCTCCCACTGCAGCCCTCGGGGCTGTTCTTGGCAGCAGTACCAAGCATCTCCCATCTGTGTCAAAGAAAAGTTACATTCTTCAAACCCCCACGGCAGACAAAGAAGGAGGAAGAGGTATGAGAAGTCCAGCAGATTTCTGTCTTGCTATGCATTTGGTGTGAGAACACTCAGGAGGAAGGGGATGTGCAGCAACCTCATCCCTGGGAGCATTTGCATCCAGCAGCAGGGACAGGGACCCACAGCACATCCCCAGTTTAGGTTCCACGAAGCCTTGACCTGGTGCTGTCGTGTTTCTGATGTGATGCAAGTGTCACATCCACGCAGCGACCGAGAAACGCCAACAAGCGACATGGAGGGCCAGGGGGAAGAATGTTCACCCTTAATTTTCCACCTTCCATCTGCTCAGTGAGACATGCAGAGGGCTGGGTGTCAGCTGCCCACCAGTAATGTTTCCAATCCTGCAAGAACTGGTGATACTTTCAGTGGAACTGATTTGCAATTCTGTGGGCCGGTGCTGGCCCTGAGCCTCCTCTGCCTCCCGAAGATGCTCCTGTGCCATTTGTCCCATGGAGGACACGCCAGCCACAAATCCTGCAGTGCCACACGGTCCTTTGGGCAGGCAGGTTCAGAGCATTTAGGGGATTGTGTCATGCTTGTTCTATACAGTAAGCTTGATCCAGAAATCAGGCAAATCAATACAAGTCACACAGCAAAGCTACGGTTCAGTTTTAAGATGAACTCTTTGCGAAGATGCTAATCCTTTTGAATAAAAATAAATAAATAAATAAAAACATAAGTTTACTTTGTCACTCAGGAATGGGTCCTGATTTTTTAGGGCTTGAAACTACTCCAATAAATGATTTTTTATGTTATATTCTTATTTCCAAGGCAGAGAAAGAAGGTGAATTACAGCAGAAGCAAAGAATTCCTGCTGACATCTCTCTGTAGTGTTGGAGATGGATGAGAAGGTGCTCAAAGACAAACCAGCCCATGAAGCCAACCCCAGCTCTGCAGAAGGATAACCACAAGCTGTAACACATCTTCCTTTTGCTGTTAGAGTCTAAGAGATACTGTTCCAAAAGCATCAAACCTACCCCCAGTCCATCTCTTAATTAGGCAGCACAAAGAAATGCAAAATTTGAATTCCAGCAGGTCATCTCCCACCTTGCCAAGCTACATTACTTGGCAAAGGAGTGATGCAATGAGAAGTCATTACTCAAGAAAATGAAATCCCATTTATTCACATGGCCTTGAGCATACTATGTTATGCAATTTGGAGATGCCTATGCAACGTGACATAGATTAGTACATATTCCTCTTTCTGTATTGTTTCTAAATGGCCATCTTGAAAACAAATATAAAATCCAAGCTCATTAACACCTCTGGCTTCTTTTTAAACCAGTCATTTCAAATTACCATCCTCAGATATGCAAGTATTATTCTCCTTCTCACACTGTGAGATATGGGTGAAAGGGCAAGTCACACAACATAATTAAAACCACTAAACACTGACAAATTCAACAGGCTTAGAGTGGGATTTTTTGATGCAAAGTACCAAAACAAACAAACAAACACAAACAAAACCAGCTGCTAGATTTGGTCTTGTTTGTGAAGTAACATTGAAAAAGATTACTTTTAAATAAAGTTGCCTTGCAGGTTAAGATTTCTGAAAGTGTAAAAATCCCCTTTTTGTGTATCTTATTCTTTAAGGTCACTAAATCCAGACCATCTGGATAGTAAAGTTAGCAACTTAGCTCCCTATTTATCTATTAGAACTTCTGTACAGCTCATATGGAAAATTTGTCTACAGCTAAAAAACAACTGAAGTGTAAAAAGCAGCTGCAGGGAAATGATGTCACTGCAGCCAGAGCTGGCTGTCAGCACACTGGCACCAGGAAGATCCTGAGTTATTGTTAATCTCAGCTTTTGAGCCAAATATCCTATTCGGAAAAACAACACAAAACCCCCCCAAAAACCCAAAACAATCCCCCCCAAAACCACAAAGAAAATTACATGGCTCTTTCGCCAGCTCTTACTCTCACTGAAGCCTCTCAGTGGTAATTTTCAGGAAGATCAGGACTCCTAACCTGGCATTTTGTACTAACTTTTTTTTTGTATAGAACTGGTCCACTGTTATGAGTAAGGATAAAAGGGTCAATCTTTCACTGTTTTCCTCCACCAAAAACACAAGCAGCAAAACTATGCAACTGTTTTTCTCAGTTTTGCAGTTTTTCTCTCCTCTCACAGGCAGAGACCAATATGACAGGGCTTTGCTGATTTTGACTGCTACTTCTGGAAATGTAGGTGATGAGAAGACAGACATCATTTTGGTCCAGCAGGTTGTTCATATTTCCACAACTATCACCTTCAAAATGGATTTCATTGCCAAAAGGTACCTGTTGCCAGTAATTATTTTTATTTCACAAGCTGCTTAAGGACATATTGTCTTAATTTTTTTATTCTACAGGGTCATGCACTCTTATTTGGGCTAAAGACAAGAGGAGGAGAGGTGTCCTACCTCTTTCTAGGAGATCCTTCTCCATCAGAGGGAAATGGGGGACAAATACCACTTTTGGAATCCTAAGGGATGAGGGTTCAGGCTCAAGTCCTTCAGGTGAAGTTTCCTACCAATGCTCGAGCAGGTTGCAGCTTTGCACACAAATCTGTGACAAGCCAGGGTCCCAGGAACCCCATTTGCAACAACTGAGCATCACCTTTTGGCTGCAGAGATTTCTGAAGCTTGTCCCTCAGAAATCAAGGGCTGCTTTCTCTCCTCTCCCACAGAAAGAAGCATGTGCAAAATGAACAATAATTACAACTGCTAATGCTTCTTCAAGATGTTACACTCCTTCCTTATCAGTAAAATATCATCAAAAAGTAAACACTTTCCTGCAAGTTTTCACAGCATGTAAAAAATACCCTAAAACTGATGTTGTAACAGATTAGGATGAAAAGATGTAAAAAATGTAATATATGCTTATTTAGCTAGGTGCATTACAAAAAAACCCCTATTTCATAGCACCTACACATCTGCTGGACCTGATTTATAACTACAGCCATAACCTAGAAACAAGCTGAAGAAATTGTTATACACAAACATCGAGAGCAATACACAAATGTTAGACAAAACAATTCTTCCCAGACAATTTCAGACTCCTTACTACAGACATATGCTCACATGCTCAAAGAATATTATATTTAATGGAAATGTGTGTGTAGGGGGAGAGATAATTCAAAATTCAACTGCTGCCTTTTTGCTCCTAGATCACATACTGGACTATGACTCCACTATCCCAAGTGAAATGTTAGTTTTAGCGCTGACAAGACAACACCATAATGCAGATTCAGTAAATAAAATTACCCTGTATTTTCCCCATAAACCTGTCACAAAGACCACCTCGAAATCCTGAGCCGGCAAGTCTATTTTAAAACTGAATTTTTGACTGCATATCATTGGTATACAACAGCAACAAGCAAAACATGAGCAGTTTGTCACCAAGCTCAGCTAACTTATGTGGTAAGAATATGCTCACTGACTAAACAACAAACTGTAATAAAAAGATCCAGCAATACTGCAGAGCAAACTATACAAAGCTGGTGAAAATCATATTTTCATGAAATATGTCAGCAAACTTCTCCAAAACATTTGACATTGTTTTACTCACACATTTCACGGTGCTTCAGCCTACTTGAATTGAAGCAGTGCGTGAAATTATCTCTTTTCTTGTAGCTGTTCACGTTTTTCCCTGAGTAATTAGCAAGCTACATCCCCTTTGACAGAGGGACACTAACAAGCTCCTACAGTTTCCAATGGGACAAGGAATGGAAAGCTACTAATAGCAAACAAGTCATTTAAACAAAAAAAGGATTAAAAAGACTCGTTGCAAGTAGCTGGAAACTCACCCATATTTCAGATTAAGGCTTTCTGAGGAGCTCTTTTGTAAAGAGTTTTGACTCCATCTTACGAAATTAATTCATTGTTTTCCTTTAAAAACCAAAACATTGATTTGTTATCTACTAATAATTTCTTCGTATTGAAAGTACTTGTACTTTGAAGGTAATTTGAAAGTAATTAAGTACTAGAAAGATGGAGAAGCGTTTTCCAAAGGCAAGATGACGGAAAACTTAGTTTTGTTACAAAACCTCCCTCCGGAGATCTCAAAGTTGAAAGAAAACAAAAGTTACACAAACTTTTAAAAAAAGTTTTTCCATTCTTCGCTACCAAGCCAACAAAACAAGCTGCAAACTTGCCAGAGGGCAGCTTATTTGCAAAACTTGGTTGCTGAAAACGCCTAGAACCACGTCCCTGTTAATTAAAGCGGGTTTTGAGGAGCTGCTGCGCGGAAAGGTGCGTACCTTGAGGACCTCCATGGGCACCTGGGTGGCAGGGGGCAGGCTGGTGGGGACACTGACGTTGATGGCAGGTGTCTGGCTCACGGGCACTCGCTGCTGCATGAACTGGGCTGCCTGCTGCTTCTGCTGCTGCTCCCGACGCTCCTGCTCCTGCATCTGCTCACGCATGAGCTGCTGTCGGAGCAGGATTCGTGAGGTCATGCTGGAGGAGCTTAAGGGAGGCTTGGAAGCGCCAGGATGCTCGGAATTGCTGTGGGAAGAGCAGAGAAAGACAGCTCAGCTTCCACGAAGCGGGATGGCGGCCGGAGCTGGTGCAGTTCCAGGGGAACGTGGGGCGCGATGGGTGAGGATCCGCGGCACCGCAAGAGGGGAATTTGGACCCGACCTACTTCAGGTACTTAGCGGCCACGTTAGGCTGCCTTAACTTGACTGCAGCCAAACCATTCCCCAAACGCCAACATCCAGCTGTAAAGAGCCATTTGCTCTTTCAAATTTTACAGTAACCACCCACGAGAAAAAACAAATGCGTTTATAGACAGTAGTAGGCACATATATTCAATTTTTTTTTTCCAAAGAATAAAAATAATAAAGAGATGAAGCAGATCTAGTGATTGGTATGGATAATACTCCAGTCCAATGATCTAGCTCAAAGTAAAGTAAATCAACCTCTCCCATGAAAACACCACAAAACACAGTTCACTTCTTTCCTGCATAATACTACCTTAGGGTTGGACTTGTTGGCAGTGCCTTTTCCAGAGTTAGAAAACAGACCTCTACAAAAGACCCAACTACCACCTCAGGCCTACCAGCATCTTCCGAGCACCATCAGATACCAAAAACAGGCAAAACAAACAACAGTAACAGCTTTATTCCAGTCATACTTTACCAAGAGCAACACAGCACAGCTTTACCACCCAAGAGATATTTCTAAGCCATTGGCAAACAGAGCATGGGACAGACCATGGGACTTTGCCATGGACTGCAGGGACACTTTCTGGAGCAACTCATCATTTTCTTAGCCCACAGAACCAAAATCCATGGGCCATGCCTTGGCAAGGCAGCAGTAACCCTCCTGGCTCTAGGAGGAAGCTGCTCTTGAACCCCCCACCTCTGGCTCCCGTGCTGATACCTGCGGATGCTGGCAAGACACACAAGTCTGGGAGCCAGCATCCCTTCCAGGTCCTGCTCGGAAGCTGTGGGCACCGAGTGCTGCTTGTGCTCTGACAGCCAGAGCCAGCACTGCTGGAAGTTTTCTGGCTTTGTTTAGGACTGATGTTGAACGCAGTTCAGGGCAGAAACAAAAAAAAAAAGGAGAACCCACGCTTACTGCCCCAAGAGATCAAATTCTGCTCTTCCAGAGCACACATTTTGGGGGCAGGGAGGCAGGGGACCATCTTGCTATTTAAGACCTGTCATGTTGAAACATTCACAGAGACACTGATCCTTTTGATAAAACAAGAGAAAACCTTTGTGGTGAAACTAATGCAGCTGCGGAATAATCGTACTAATTAGCTGCTCAAGACAAGTCATTGACTGTGATACTTGTAAAAAACACTCCCTTTTCAATTAAGGGTGAAGCATTCTCACATCTAAATCCAGCAGTTTGTTTTCTGGCTGCACATCTGAACCACTTTCACATTTCCAAACCGAAGAGATGCTTTATTTCCATGACCAGGACAGTTATAGATCAGTGGTCCCCCAATTGTTTTGATTATACATTCCTACCAGGAATGTCTGAACATGCACCCCCCCAAAATGTTTACTTATTTATTTATGAACTAGATACATGCACTACTGAAGTACTCATATTTTCTTTCTGCCCACTAATAACACTGTGCATCCCACCTCAGAGACCACTGTAATACGTGGCAGAATAAAAAGGCTCCCAAATGCTGCTTTCAGGGAAGGATCCATTCTCCTCACGTTGGAAAAAGGCCAATTTTGTACCACACTTGTCAGCCTTCTCATTTGTGTGCTACTGGCAATTTTTACAAATACTTCATGTTGCAAAATTGGTAACCCAGCAGTTCCTCCCACCTTCTTTCATTTTGAACTGTTTCTCCGCCTACCAAAGCCAAGTGTGCTGGAAACCATCTCAGAAGAACCTTCCCATATACAAAAATGTTGGGCAAAGAGAGGGAGCAGGAAGGAGAACTTATTTCCACAGCATTTCAAACAGCTCCTGCCAGGAACTTCATCTTGCTCATGCAATTATTTTACCTACTTGCACCGAGTGCCCTTCCAGCTTCCTGCAGGTGATTCAGGGCTCTACTGTTGATCAAAAATTGTAAACAAAAGCTTCAAGTATTGTGTCTTTTAATGAGACAACAGCTCCAGAAAATGCTGTTCGGCCAAATTCTTCCCCAAAGGGCAAAGATGCTTCCAGGCTTTATTTCTTCTGCAATTCTGCTCAGTATTTTACATGGCAAAGAGGCAGACAGCCCTGAACGCAGAAAATGCAGACAGCCACGTGGTGCCAGACTGCAGCTACTGCCACAGAATCAGCGAACTGTTTAGGTTGGAAGAGATCTCCAGGGTCATCAGGTCCAACCATTAACCCAGCACTAAACCATGTCCCCAAGTGCCACATCTATGTGTCTTTTAAATACCTCCAGCAATGGTGACTCAGCCATCTCCTTGACAGGCTGTTCCAGTGCTTGACAACTCTTTCAGTGAAGAAATTCTTCATAATGTTCAATCTAAACTTCCTCTGGCACAACTTGAGGCCATCTCCTCTTGTCCTACCCATTATTAACTGGGAAAGGGAGATGGGTACCCAATCATCACACCATCAGTGCAGGTTAAGTTCAAATAATGCTTATTCTGGGATAAAAGCTGCTGCACACCTGCCTGCCTAACCAGATGCTTCTGTCACAAGCACTGGGAAGGAACATGGACAGATTTCCTGTTATTTATTCCTAGGTGTCTGTAAAGCTCCTCCTGTGTGCTTGACTGTCTCCCCACACCAGCATTCCTTCCATCAGCCATGAGTGGCACTGATCAAACATGGAAAACACTTTCTAACTTAGTAATCTCATCCTCCAAGTCTGTCCCATGCATCACACAGATCATCCTCCCATCCAGCTTCCCTTCTGCACCATGTCTGTTCATCTCCTCAAGCACAGAACAGAAGGAACAGAAGATGGTTTGGGTTTCATGACCATGCATCTCCATAGAAGAAACAGGAAGACTGTCAGAAACTCACTTTTCCAACCAAAGAAGCAATTAAAAACTTGTTATTTCAAAAGCTTCATCCAGAGAGCTTTGAAAATGGTCATTTTTAAAGCTTCTTGACCTCTACGTGCTGGTGCACAGGCAGATCCCCCGTGACCACACTCGGTGCCATGTACCACAGAAAATCCACAGTGGACACGTAGATCCAAAACTCCCCTACACCAACTGATTCACCCCCAGATTATGTGGAGCCAGGAGCAGAGCCCACACACAGCTAATACACGATGCAATTCAGATACTTCCTGCAAACAGTTTATGGAAACCATCTAATTGCAATAAATGAAACCGACTCATCCTTTTAATTGACACATGATTAAACCAGTTATCCATTAGCACTCTAATAAGCACAGTGTAATACAGACTGGGAGTTATTAGTTATGTGTCATGTGCCCATCCAATTAATCATGAAGTGATAAAGCTTTATTAAATAAGTTTAAATTACATATCCTTTGCACAGATGCCTGGGAAATGTTAGCTACTGCATACAGGAGTTATTATGCAGGTGGCCATTGCATAATAAAAGACAACAGATCACATTAAAATCAAGTTTGATTTTGTTGCTGTCGACCCACAGAGACCATAACCTTCCCAGATGTTTACTGATTATTTTATCTGTCTCCTTAGGCAAAAAGACAAACTCATCTTTCGTTGGACAGTTTTGTTTTCAGATTCTATAAATTGATCAAACAAATGTTCTGGTTCACATGCACTAGTTGTGAGTTATCTGATGTACAAGCATTATTTCGCACTACTTATGCATTGATTAAGAAACTTTTCTGGAGACTTTGAACTGGAAAAAAAAATTAACTCAACTTTGCTTCTTAACTACTTTAAAAACTCTAACTATTTTTGAATATTTTTTAACAAAATAAATGTCTCCAATGTAATGTTTCTTAGACAAATTAGACAAAGACCCTTCAAAGGCACTTGCTCTGGGCAGGATGTACTACCCTGCTCTTAATTGAGAAACGGCACATAAGAGAGAGGCTGCCGCTCTCCTTCCTCCATTCATGCCAACTGCTTGGTAATGGGTTAGTCCACAGAGAAATCAGCCAAGAAAAGCAGATTTAGCACCTCAAGAAATCGACTGAGCTGCACCAGGTCTCAGAGGTAAGAAATAAGACTGGATTTAAATGCTTTTGTTTGTCTTACCCTTATCCCATTCATAATTATTCATAGTGAAAATAAAGGCATCCACGTTTGAGTTGTAATGTTGGCAATGTCTCGTCTCCTTGCTTTAAAGATTAAGATTGTTCTATGCTGTAATGGTGGATACTTAAAATAACTTGACTTCCAGAAGACATTTTCAGAGGAGACCACCACTCAGCTCCCAACACCACTCGTAGAAAATCACTAGAGTTTTTTCAAAATTAAAGTTGATTTATACACGTTCTTTTTTCGATCTCTTTACCAAGCAGTAAAACCTCAAGAAACTTTTTGTTCCCTGCCCTGTATACGTGGCTGAAGCAACAATGCCTGTAGTAGCTTCTGACCTGCCAGGCAGCAATGCTGTTTGCCTCAGAAAGCAGTGACAGAAAAGCAAAGAATAACAAAAGAAAAAATTAAATGCAAGGAGGAGCTAGATTGCACACACCACCACCACCCCCAAAAGAAAGTCTAACACAAAATGCAACAAAGTCCACAAACAACAAAAAAACCCCTACACAATCCCTTTTCCCCTTCAGCCAAGGTAAAGGATTCCAACTACTCCAGCATTTTCCCTGGAGCACTTTGTTCTTCATTCCTCACATTTAATAATTGATTGTGGGTTACAGCGACGCTCCGCTCACCGCCAACCGCCTGGCGCTGCTTGAAGTATCAATGCAAAAGAAAAAACAAAACAAAACAAAAAAAAAAAAAAAAAAAAACAACACCAAGCCCAAGATTTGGCACCCTCCTACGTCCTGACTTGCCAAGGACAAAGCAGTTACAAAAACGGTGTGGAGACCTTTATCAGCCTCTATAATAAAGCCAGGACTACGTTTCAGGCTCCTACATGAAAGGTTTCCGCACTTGAAGGTTACATGTTTAAAGAAATAGGCTGCCTGCCCCTGCTCCATCGTCAAGCTAAATGTTTTCTGTGCCTCCTAAATGCTTTTGTATCCTGACCTGCACCATGGGCTGCACCCAGAGAACGGCCCAAAAGGCACCCACCCATCTGCCTGGATGCACTGAGTGCACCTGGCTGGGTAAGGAAGCCAAAACCCTGCAACATCCAACCACCACACACACCCACTACACCAAGGAGATAAGGGTTGCATTTCCAATCAAATTAATTCAGAGGATCAACCCGCTTTGAAAAAAAATAGAAACAAAAAAACCACACACACACAAAACTCCTCCAACAAAACCCAACTCCATCAGCAAAAAATATTCAATCCTCAGCTAAGAATTTTTTTAAGTTGTTGTACACCATGTAGTAGTTTTCCATTTTTCTTCCTGTCTTTAAAACACACCTTCACAAGTGGCTGAACATAATGCTTTCTGAACTTAATGAAAACCTCTCTCATGACCCAGGAGCACTCAGTAAATAATTATTAAGCTCTGGAGGTGGCTTTTGCATGAGTGTTGACTTAATAAAAAGCCGTAAGTTGATCTGCTTGAATGCCCATTTACTTGGGGACACAGCTTGCAGTATAGCCTGGAAAGCTTGATCTTGACCAGATTAAGGAACAAGGTAAAATTAAGAGGTTTGATCCAGAAGCTGCAAAGGTCACATTTTACAATCCTTTACTACTATTGCTAATAAAAGGGAGATGAAAAATTGCAAACCTGAAGTATCCTCAAAGACTTATAATAACAGTAATAATACACCAAGGTTTTTTTACACTGAAACTGAACCTGTTAGCCCAAATCTGTGGGTTTGCCATGAAGTTTCAGAACTAGAGACATATACATGTATATATATTTAAACACAGAGTCTTCCCCTCCTGAAAGTCACCATCAGTGTCTGAGCTGGTCAGCCCAGCTGCTGTGGCTCTGCAGAGGGCAGTGGCCAGTCCCAAGCCCAGGAATTCCCAGAAATTCCCAGAGCACAATCTCCACCAACCCAACCCAACCCCGCAGTAATCCGCTCACGGTATCCCGGCAAAGCATCACTCACAGACAGAGGCTGTCAAAGGAGCAGGGCATGAACATCTGAACAGCTTCCATCCTTCCCCCCCCAAATTTTGAGTCCGAGGGCTTCTGCTGAGCACCCCGGGGTGGAAGCAGAGCGGTGTCCGGGCCGGCTGTGTCTCCAGGGGAGGCTCCAGATAAGGACCTGGCAACTCCAATCCCCAGGGAGCGGCAAGGCAAGGCGGGCAGCGGCTCCCGGCACCGCAGACCTGTGCAATCCAGCACCGACCGAGGAGAAACAGCGGGCTGGAGGCAGCACGGCCAGGGGCTACCACGGGAGGACTCGGAAACAGCTCAGGAGTTTGGAGTCAGCATCCTGCGGCATCCCGGCTCACCTGCATGGGAGCGCCGCGCAGCCCACCCAAAACAAAAAAAAGACCCGCAGGACCCGCACCCGCAGATTTGGGGAAAATTCCGGCCCCGCCTGGGCTTGAGCGGATCCCAGGGGCTGCACCAGCCTCACCGCCCCGTACGGAATGGGAGAGAAACCGAAGGCACGGGCTGGCATTGAAAGAGCTTCTCCCATTCAATAATTAAAAGGGGTGTGATCGGGCCATTAACACCATCCGTGGATAAGGGCTGTCGGTAACAGCACCGTTTTCTCACGATCTTTATCACCAAAAAGATGAAGGGAAAGGGTGGGTGCAAGACAAATTTGTTTTCTGGGATGTAACTTCGCATTCAAGGCTCACCTAGGCGAAGCTCCACCTAGGAACCACTGGACATGCATCTCTCAAGAGACAGGGACACAGCATTTCCCCAGCTCCACCTCGGCTCAAACAGGCTGGAACCCTCAGAAAGGCAGCACCTGGCTACACAAATACCTCAAGCTCCCAAAACTGCCCCAATGAAGGGCAAAAGGAATTTAAAATGTAGCTGACTGCGTTACCCAATATTGGTTTGATGCTTTTCCTCAAACTTTTGAGATTTCCATCACATATTTAGAGAAAATATTACCAAAAAATAAAAGAGGGGACAAAGGCATGAAGCAGTTAAAAGTCTGACCTTGTTAACGGCTTTTTGAACCATTTTTCAGACACCACATCTATGGGCACTTCCCTCTCTGAAGGGCTCCACACAAATTTGCAAAACAAAAAGCCAGATTGCTAAAACCAAGAGGTGATAAAAGAAAAAGCGAGGAGATAAGGCTCCACTAGCCATCTCTGTAGTTTTTGATTTTGTAATGCAGAATTTACCTTTTTTAATCTGGGTAAACAGAGACGATAACACTGTCGCTGACAGGGATGATGACATGATGACGTATGATCACCACACTTTGTGATACTTGACAACTACACAGTGCCCAGGTCTGGCTTCACAGCACCTTTCCATCATATCTTGGTTTAGAAATTATCACTTCCACAGCTGGATTGCAAGTTTATTCACAGAGGCATTTTTCAGCAGAAGACAAGGCTCAGCCATGTAGTGTCCACAGCTTGCATCCATAATCCACACACCCAGACTCCTTCCCAGCTAAAATGCCACCATGCTCCTCCAAGGCTTACCAGGACCAGCAAATTCCCAGCCTCAACCCTTCCATTCATCCAAGGTTTTCTGCTTATTGACTCCACTGTTAGAGCACTATTCAACGCTTTCCAAAGAGGATGAGGCAGCTGGAAGCCTCATCTCCTGCAGATGACATCCTCGCTCTGGCATGCTGAGCAAACAGGATCTTGAGGAGCAAAAGGGAAAGTGTTTATGGAAGATCTGCTTTAAATGATTAAGAATCCCAAGCAGTCATGATGAAAACCACAGAGTGAACTCTGTGCTCGGTATGTCGGCATTATCAGCACGTAGGACTTGCTCACAACATTAAATACAACGTGCAAGGGAACAAACAACCCCTAACACATCACTGCAATAATTTTAACATTAAACCAGTCTTGAACAGATATTATGCAAACTCTCACTTCAGTCTCTAGACAGCACTAGCTGTTCATTACAGGACCTGATCAGATCAGCAAATGTATTTAGCAACTCTTCTTTCTAACAAAGCAACTCTCCAGGCTGCAGAAACCAATTCTTCAGCGTCCCCATGCTCGGAACAAACTTCAATTTTAGAGTCCCTTAAGCATTGCTCATATTTCTTCTACCTTTTTATCTATTTGTGGAAAAGTTGTTGGGGCAAAGAGGACGGTGTGACTGTGCAAACTGAACTACTTGTGGGTGGGGATAAAAAAGCCTTTATTCAGCAACAAGTTACTTTGCCAAGCATTTGGATATTCACACTGCAATTACAATTTGCAGTTGCAGGACAGATGTGCCAGACTTGCTGCCTTGGGCTTTCACAGCACAGACAGGAAGGTGGGATAAGCTCCAGCAGTTCATGTAAGGAAGCTTTTAGTCATATTTACAAACTTGCTAATTGAGGTGAAGCAAAATGGAGGAACTGTCCAACTGCAAACAACTAAAGACAGGTGGCCTTCAATTCCCTTGCTTAGGCCACTCAATGCCCCCAAAACATCCCTGACATGGGAGAATCCCAAACCAAGGCTCCTGGAGGAAACAAACCTCCTCAGCTCTTCAGGCATCACTGCTATGCTGTCAGCAGCATGCCCAGCACAGGCACACCCCGTAAAGAGCCCTTCTGTCACCAGGTGCCTCTCCCAAATCCCAAGCTGGGTACAGTTTCTGTGTGCTTACAACCCCAGAGTGTGCAGTGCGGGGCAGGGCAGTGCAAATGTTATTTGGAGGGATCTTTTCACCTGCTATACATTCTGTTTTAAATTTGTCACATTTTCAGCAACTGCAGTCTTTCACAAAAATAATTAACATTGATTTAAAACCTTCGGCACTGGGGAATTGCACCTCCAAGGACTATTACAGTAATTCCTCCTCTTCCCTCATCAAAATAATTCTGCATCTTGTTTCAAGCCAGAAACTGCTCATGAACATCAGAGAGGGAATGAGGAAAATCATTACTTAAACACGGGGTCACGTGTAAATAAAAGAAATATCAAATGAAAACCATGGTATAGAATGAAGTCTCGTTCAAAATAAAAACATGCAAGCAATATTTATACTTCTTGATTTCACAAAGTCAAAAATATATACAAAAACATCCACCCTAATCTATTTATAGGTCTTTTCACACCTCAAATATGGCCCTGCTAATACACAGCCTTAATTTAATTTTGCAATCACCCTTCTGCTCTGCATGTCCTATGTTGCATCTAAAATGCACAAGCACATCCCAAAGAGGAGACATCAGGAAAAATCTTCAGAAATAACTTTATGCATCCAAATACAATCTCAAAAATTAACACAGCTGCTGAGTTCCTAGAAAATAGGATTTTCTCAAGTAAAACTGTGTTCAGCACAGCCCATGTTTTGCACAGTTCAGTGACAACTGAGCCTTCCTGTCTGTGCCACTTGCAGCAGGAACACCACTTCTTACTTTACGAAATACATTACAGCCCTTGGTTTACTTTTGAAAAAAAAGCAGCCAACTCAAAACTATTTACAAGCCTTTCTGTTGGACCCTCCTAATCTGTTCTGCACTGCCAGAAGCACAGCACTCGAACAGCTATTTCTGTTCAAAGCTATATTTGTTGTGGAACTACTGCAAACTCCTGAATCATGTAAACAGAGGCAAGAGCCAAAAAATGTTTCACTGGACTTGAAGTTCACATCTGCCTTAGTTACTAGGACAAAAAAATAAAGGCAGGGCTTAGCTTATAACGAATAAATCCTGCAAAGACTATGGTTAATCACACATTCCTGCAACAGGGTTTTGTTTAATCTGGTTTACTTAGCATTTGTGACCTTGGCAAAGCACCTGCTGGAGCACCCACCATTGTTGTGGAGTGGCATTTCACACCTTCTGTTATTTTAGGCTTCAGCAGGCGACTGTACAGTGCTACATTAGTCAGCCAGGTTCATAAACACGCAGCAAAGTCACTGGAAATGATGTGCAGCTCCAGACTCGCTGGAGCCCGGCAGCCACCTGCACTGCTGTCCCTAAAATGCAATAGCAGTATTGCAGCAGCCCTCGGCCAGGACCTGCAGCTGCACCTTTGGGCAAAGCAAATGCTTGGCCAACGTGCTGCTGGAGCAAAGTGACCCTGCCACAGCTTCAGCTCCTTGGCTCCAAGTCAGTGCTGCAAACCATGCCTTCACCTCAGCCTACCAGCGTGGAAGAAAACTTCACCTCCTCTGCACTCACCACCTCCTATTCCTCATGATCCTCCTCCAGCAGGAACAATCCCCAACATTCCCAACGAGCTAGAAACCATGAAAACCCCCAAAACATCAATGAAAACCCACAGAGATGCTTGATCCCAACTTCCCACGGATTATATTGATCAACCACTTTGGGCAGGGACAATTCTGCCCAGTGATCTTTGGCACTGAACTGCAGAAGAGGTACTGCAGGCATGAGGAGAGGCAGCGTGTGTTTGGATAAAAATGGGACATCACAGCTGGATTAAGGAAAACAAAAATTTTTCTTCATAACCCACATAAGAAATCTGGATTAAACTGTAGTAGCTTTTTTTTTTTCCCCCCTCATACATTCACTATTGAAATAGTGAATGTATAAATAGAAATTTAGTGGCTGCCTGATACTTAGTTACCAATATATATCTAATACATACATAAAATATTTTTTCCCTTCCTTCTAGAGAGGCAGATGCAAACCCACATTCAGGAATTGCAATTAGCTTTACATGTATTCAGGGGGGAAAAAAATCTTTTTTTACAAACTTCAGAATAAACAAGATGACTTTCTAATCTTTCTTGGTTTTTAAAAGCAGACAATGCAAGTATAAATGGATAACAGCTTTTATCATCTATTTTACTATAGTTTATTTTTGTACAAATCTTGAACTTCATCTTAAACTAAGATATTCTACCTTGAAAGTGTTATATTTCTGTGTCACTTCCCTTCACACAGCTACAACCTGGCTATAGAATTCCTAATCTTAACAGAAGGATATATATTTAATTTTGCCTTGAATTGACACTACAGACTACTTAAAGTTGCATTAAAGCCAGTATTATCTTGCACACACTTTCAGAGTACAAAAATGAACATCAGCTGTCAATGCCAGACTTATTCAATTAACATCTGCACAGCCAAAGCACTTTGCAATCCTATACACAAGCTACCAAAAAAAAACCCCCAAAACAAAACCAGCCAAAACAGCAACCCCCCCATGCCTGGACTAGAAAGGCAGCTTCTGTAGGATTTCTGATTTAGCCAGCTCCCAGACATCTCCCTTTCCACACTAGATGGAGCTTTGTCCCCTCTTCCCGAGCCGTCTGGCAGTGCCCTGAGCTGGGATAAAAAGGGTAAAGAGGCAAAGGGTGAAAGAGCAGCATCACCCCAAATAAACAGCCTGCAGCAGTGCCTTCAGGAACAGCAAGATACCAGCGAGGACCTGGGCTCTCATTGTGCCCTCCTGGCTCTCTGATTTTAACCCAGCCCTTTGCCATTTTTGAAGAATGGAAGATTTCAACAATTCCAAGTCCCAATCCATGCTGAGCTCCTACCATGGCTGCAAGGCACTGCCTGAGCTCACACCAGTCAAATTACACTTCTTTTCCTCCCCTTATAAAGGGACAGCGTTTAAGCTTATTACCAGATTACACACCTGAATTGCTCACTGGCTTTCCTGTATCCCTCTTCATATTCCCAGTTATTTTCTTTCAAAATAAGCTCTTCAATCTCTTCTCTATTAACCTGAAACATCTGCTCCAAATGCCTCTGCTCAGGCTCCAGCCTTGGATTCACTGACACTTCGGGGAAGCAACTCATGGATAAAATTCCCCTTGATTTGTATCTGTTGGATTTGGTCTGTATTGTTTCAGATCACAGGTCAAGAGAAACAGCTCATCCTTCTGGTGAGCTGCCACAACTCCATTAGGATCTTTCAAAGCACAACAGGATATGGTACATCATCAGTATTTCTCTGATGAATTTAAACTCAATGGGACTGAGAGGAGCCCAGGGGAATGAGTCATTCTCGATGTCACCAGTGGCCAGAACTGCAAAGCATAAAAAGCAGCAGCCTCAGGCTGTATCAGACAAGGCAATGCCAGAGAGGATGGAGAAGCCTCAAGTGCAACCTGCGTGTGCCTTGTGGGCAAGGGCTCCTGCTGCTCAGAAACAAGGAGCTAAAATTGAGGGGACAAGGGAAACAAGCCCACGTTATAGTGGGAAGCTAAAGAAAAGTTTGGAGGTTGACAGGAGTGAGTGTTGCTGTCTATAAATACAGCAGAGAAACAAACACCCAGGAGAGAACAACCCTGGCACGTCACCAAGTGATATAAACCAGCCATGAACAAGATTAAATTGGTATCAACAGTCTCATTCTGAGAAGTTCAGCCCTGAAACCACTTCCAGCTGGAGGACTGGCGAAGGAACAACGTGCTCCTTTGCAAATCAAGACTGGTTGCCTAATCAAAGTAGGTCACTGTGGAATAAAGCAGCCAGCAATGAACTGCAGGACACAGAATCACAGAATCAATAAAGTTGGAGAAGATCATCAAGTCCAACCTTTGACCAACCACCACCTTGTGAACCAGAGCAGAGCACTGAGTGCCATGTCCAGCCATTTCCTGAACGCAGAAGATGCCCAGCAGCCAGAGGCTCCAAAAGGACACATGCAGAGCAAAGCAAACTCTTTGGCAGAGCAGATGGATCTGAAGCAGTGCTGGAATATTGCACACAACAGGAGCTTTTGCCTTCACATACACCGTGCTGAATTAAAGCAATAAATAATACCTCAAAAATGCAACCCCCCCTTTCTAAATTAAAGATTAGAGGTTCCCCCAAAACAAACAAACTCAAGAAATATCTACTGCAAAAAGAGACATCATAAAGTAGACACAAGACATGCAGAGCAGGAGGTTTCATCCAGAGTCTATTTAAGAGGAATACCTTCTGAAGACAAAACAGCAGCTGGAGGGTCCAACAGCCACACATCACCTGGCCAAGATACCACCACCCATAGTGACTTCCAACACAAGGCTTGAGAGCAGAGCAGACACAGCCTAGGCAGCTCTGACAGGAGAGGAAACCACATGTCTAAATCCCAGAGTGCTCCATCCTCTGTAGCCAGCAGCCATGTGCTGTTCTCCTACTCAGCACTGACAAGCAACACAAGACGGAACTGAAGCTGAACCTGCCAAGCTCTTGCAACACCTGCTCTCAGGCTTAGCAGAGAAGAGCTTTTCAGTTTGTAAAGCAGCATGAAAACCCAAACCTTTGGCAGCCTGTAACCCTTCAACATCCTGAACATGCCATCCAAAATTTCCAATGAAGTTCAAGAGTGGAGCATAATGAAAACACCTTCACTAACCATGTTATATCCAGCCTGGGAACAAAGAACTAACTCCAGCCTCCGGTGCACTTTTAATACAGGCTAATTTATTCTGAAAAAAAGTAATAATTAAGTACACAAAACCAAAGTATGAAACCTGAAAAACACCTTCCCGTCTGGCAGAGCAAGTGCTTTCTAAGGACACTTACACTAGCTCCTGCTGCTAAAACTGTTTATTGGAAGTAACTCGGGAAAAGCAAAGATGAGCTCAAAAATACACAGCAATGCTAAGCTGAAAAATTTACACTGAAAAAACTCCAAAGCAGATCAAATGCATTAATATATTCTTGTGATTAAATTAAGTCCATATCCAAGTTGCTTGAAACTGAAGTCTTTAATATTTGAGTGATTATGTACATTTTTAAAAATATTACAAGTGTTTAGTACTACTAAAAAGCCAGCACATTAAATCTTTACAGACTGGGATTGAGAAATTCCCTGAAACAAGAGGAAAAAAGCCCTAGGCAAAAAACCATAATAATCAATTTTCTCCACCCATCCCACCACATGCCTCTGCAGAACCAGCATCAGGTAAATTGGGGATTGCAGCGTCAGCCAAAATAAAGCAGTTCCCAGGCCAAAGGGCTTTCAACCAGGTCCAAGACCTTGGTACTGTGGTGGCCCAGGACAAAAAATGCAGATGAAGCATTAGCAAGTGCCAGAAGGGAGATGCTGACACCAAAACCAGCCTGACAGTTACTTCTTCAGGTAGACTGTACCACCCCTTAGTTAAGAAAAACCTCAATATACTGCCATTAAAAATAAAAAGGCAATAAAAGGCTACTGTGATTCCAGTGAATGTAAAAAGGTGATTGTTTGAGAGGGTGAAAAGCCCTTTCCATGTTCACATGCAAATAACAGCTGGAGAGGGCAGGGATGGACTGAATAGCCTTAGCCTGGTGAAAAACCAGGCTTTAAGCACAAAAACTCCCCGATTTATCATTTTCTCATTGCATTATTCAAGAGCAGCATCATTTTATCAGCCTATCAAATACTACCCTCCAAGAAGCAATACACAAGGGGCTTTCTATAACGTTTTCCATAATCACTAGAGCACCAAAAAAAAATTACGTTGGGAGAAAACTGACAGGTTTTCTACAGAAAATTCCCTCTTCATAATTTTTCATTTGAGATTAAATGTAATGAAGTTCCTTAGGACTAAAAAACCAAACATGCAAATCTAAGGTGGATCCCAACCTGCAGGCATTTTTGTATCAGTTAACATTTCACACGCAAAAAAATGTAAACAGTGATGTTCAAGCCAGACCAAAGTTCCTTCCTCATTTCAATTAAAAACATGAATATAACTATTTATCTTAAAATAGTTTGAGCAACCTGGTCTATTGGAAGGTGTCCCTGCCCATGGCAGGGGGCTTGGAAGTGGATGATCTTTAAGGCCTCTTCCAACCCAAACCAATCTATTATTCTATGATTCCCAGAGGTGTAGGGAAGCTATAGGTGCATGGGAAGAAGACAAGGAAATGAAAAACACAATGAAGTGCCTACAGAAAACAGATTTAAAACTGTATTTCCTCATGGCAACAAAGAAACATGCTGCTTGGAAACACCCTTCCATTTCTGTTTAAGGTAATGGTGGTGGGAATTCCTGCCAAAGTAAACTTCAAAAATTTGTTTGCCATGGAGGAAAACCAAGCAAACTGGAGTTCTGTGTGCAGAATTCTGTTTCAAGAGGGTGAAGGTTTCTTTGCTCCCTTTAGTGCCAGGTCACTTCAAACTTTTGTGCCTACATACTTTATTATGTTTGCAAAACCTTCAAAACGACAAAAAGAATGAAAACTTGAAGACGAAAAATTTTAATAACCCACTCCTAAAAACCAAAAAAGCCTTCCAATGTGCCACGTGTAAAATTACCACCAAGTTTAACATCTTTCTTATTCTATCAGTCTACTTCCAAAAGTTTGGTATCTTTGAAAGCAAAATACTATTTCCCACAGTGCAGAGAGAAGGCTTCTTTTTAAAAAATGTTTGCATGAAATCCAGGAAAAAAAAAAGGTATTTACAATGTTGGTGCAAATTACATAATCTGTCCTCTTAGATGGCAGTTTCTGATCATTAACAACCGTAACTACAGATAAGACCTTTTATTCAATTATCATGCTAAATTTTATGTTTCTGTAGGCAGAACGATAAAGCAGCTCAATCACTCCTCCCTTGCTTATCTGTTATCCCAGTATATTTTCTGACACTTGAAAAATAATTGCAACTTTCTAGGTTGTGCCTCAGCTGCCCCAACAGATCCCTGTGCACCATTGGAGTTTTCCTTCTGCATCTCTCCTTTCCAGTTAGGTCTTCTGCAATTCCATGGCTTCAAGTTTGTATCTTCAGCACTCAGACATGTGGGCAAACAGCAATTCCTGAAATTTATTACTTATTCAAGATACTTCTAGTGGTATTTGTCATAGCAACCTGAGGATGTAAACTCAAATTGCAAATGAGACTTAACTGCTGCAGGATTGGGGAAAAAAAGAAGCTGACTGAGATTATTAGACAGCAACTCTCACAGAGCATTTAATTCCAGCATTATATATAATAATACATATTATATATATGTAAAATACATATAATATATATATAATATATTTAATATAATAATTCCAGCACTAAATTCAGGCATGCATTCAGCACATCACAACCAAACTCAGGCAGGACATGGTCCCAAACCCAAGGAAATCAACAGGAGCATTTCATTCTGATTTCCCATAGAATCTTGGGCCACACCACAGCATTTTGAGCCAAAAACCTGCCTGTCCTTGCTGCACCTGAGCAAACTGCCCTTGCAGGCAGCGTGGATCCCACCACGTACAGAGTCAGCCCTGCAGTCCAGGGAGCAAACCCTGGCCCAGCTGGCTGCACATGAAAGCACATGCAAAAGGTCTTGTGCACGCTTGTTCAACTGGTTTGAAAAGGCAAAAGAAATGAGCGAGAAAATATTGGAGTTTTTTGTGCTTCCAAGTCAGGTAATTTCTCTATTTTATTCCTACCTAGGCCAGGAGGAGAAAAGGAAAACTAAAACTAAATGATCATATACTACTGCTTCTTGTCCATCTCTGCCAGCCAGCTGCAGGAGCTGACGTGCAGACACAGCCCCAGGCTGGCACCAGGAGGGACAACTGCTCTGTGGAGCTCTGCTGCAGCTCAGAGAAGAAAAAGGACCAAGGACTTACCCAGGGGATTCATCCTTTCACAGTTCAATCCAAGGCAAGAGTTCCCTGGGACCTGAGCTCCTGGTGGCCACAGAACCAAGACTAAACAGAAAGGTCTCAGTAAGCACTGGCTTCCAGAAACTGCACTTCCACTCCTACCATCCACCTCCTAACCCCGCTGGTGCATTTGTGGCTGCCTTTGTTAGAACACTTCTGCAAATGAAAACAGATGAGTAACTATTGCTGCTTTAGCAAACTCCCAAGCCCATGGTCACTAATAATAGCTTTGTTCCTTTTATTACTACACACAACCAAAAAAAAAAAAAAAAGTTTAAATGCTTGTACAAAATGCACATTGCTGGATGTTTTCCTTCATTGATCCAGGGCCATTTCCCCATATCAGCTTAGGCCCAGGACTCTTGAACAATTTCTGTGATCAACACGACCTGCAGCAATCTCAGGCTGTTCCAAGGGGCTTCCCTCACAAAAAATTTTTTAAAATCATGTTTTGTGCTTCTTCATTTCAGGCCTTGAGAGTTCAATTAAAAAATAAATCTGAACCGAGACATGGTTGCACAAACCGTAAGGGGGAGGCAGGTGTGAGCTCCCTGGCAGGAGAGCTGATGGATTCAGGATTCAGGGAGGCAGAGGTGCTCCAGCAAACAGGACTGTGCCAGGAGCAAACAGGTGGCACACAGGGAGAAAGGGCAGCGCCTGGGGAAGAGAAAGTGGAGAAGGGCAACAAGAGAGGAAGAAAACAGAGAGGGGATGAAGCCATTGCTGTGAACTGACAGCGGGAGAATGACCGCAGGAAAGCCTTCCCTTGTATGAGAAAAAGAAACAAAAAAAGCCACAAGAACTACTTTTGGTAAAAAATTCTGCTTTTCCTCTCTGCAATCAAATCAATTACAGGAACTTCTGAAAGCAACAAAAATAACAGGGTCCCAAATCACCCCAAGTCTGCCACGTTTTATTTGATGAAGTCTCCCACCACATACCCTCTTTAGCTTGGGGTCTGCTGTAGCCTCCTGCTCCTCCCATGTTCATGCCCATAGCCAAGCAGAGGCCACATCTCTCCCCTTCCTTTTTTTGGGGTGCAGATTTTACACCAGTCATGGATTGAACTGTGGCACCACCAAGCCCAAGGCCTCTGTTATCCTACAAATGGTGCTGGAAAACGACTCGGAGCCACTCTGCTTTGGCTGCCCATGCTGGAAGGTGAGTAGACATCAAGGAAAAAAAAAAAAGCTGAATATTCAAAAGTCAGGCCACAGCATTTTCACATCCTAAAGCTTCTAGGGGATTTTAGCTTATTAATTTCTCTTATTGGGCTGACTGCTGCTGAATGATCCCAAGCATTGCATGGCAAATGTTTTTTTTTTCACAGGAAGTAACCAAGCCAAAAGCAGCAAAAGCATCCTCTTGTTCTCGTGTGAGCCCTTTTCTATTATTTTTTTTCCTTAGTTTATTTGAACAATAGCACCATGAAACAGCCTACAATAATGACTGTTACAAAATAGGAAGCTGAATTATTAGGCAAGCTCTGTCTGCACAACTCAATCAGCCTAGGGAGGATATGACAGGCACGACCAAGACAAAGGACTGGACTCTGTGACCCCAGGATTGTGTTTCTGACTTATTAAAAGCTGAAGTTTGCTTTTGCTCCTTGATTAGAGGCACCATTCCTGTAATGCAGCAGCAAAGCACTGGCATTTCCCAAGCAAGTGGATCACCAAGTGTGCACACAGAAAACAAAACACCTTGAAGAGGCTGGGATGAGAACTTTACTTGAAAATAAGGTTCAAAATGGAAATTCCAAGTTTAGTACTTAACATTTTGAGCACAGAGGGGATACACACAGCAGGAGAGGTAAATCATGAGGTAGACTCTAAGCTCAACAACAATTCTTGCAAACTAACAAAAAATTACTGGTAAAAGTGGTCTTTACGCAGTTGAGAGGTTCAACAGCACAGAAGTTCTACAATCCTGCCAAGAGCACCATCAGCACCAGCTCTGGGGGGGATATATTTTGGACCAGACAATCAGTAACCAAGGGCATTCACCCACCATCCTGTCATTACAACAACCCTACTGAAACTATGAAAATCAGGTCTAAGTGCTCGGCTGAGCAACACTCCAGAGCCAACAGCAACACCAGTGACTGAGCAAGAGCAGTACAGGAACCTGCAAGTGAATCATTAACGAGCAATGATTTCTCCATTACTCACTGTGGGGATAGAGTTACTGCGGGTAAGATTTGTTTCTAAAAAAAGGGAACAGCCACCAACATGAGCACTAACACATTCATCCAAGCCCAGCACAACGTGGGAAGGAAAGAGGAAGGCCCAGGCATTGTCCCTGCTCATTGAGGAGGGCTCCTGGAGCAGAGCAGGGAGCAGCATCTCCCACCATCCCCTTCCACAGGGGTCACACTCGGGGGCTCGGGTCAATTGGGTGTTGATTTTGCATCACACCAAGAAATTATTAACTCATTCTACAAAAGCCATACAACTGTCAGGCTGCTGATAGAGATCAATAACCAACTACTAAAACGTCAACAGCCTGACCTCTAGGCAAGTGTTTCCATACCCCTTCACCCACCTTTTACAATAAATGCTCCCAGTACATTTTCCCCAAGCATTTACAGTCTGTGCTACTGAGAATAAGCAACAGGAGAACTGAGCCGACATTCTCAGCCAATCTTTAGGCAAGATTAGCAAGCAATTAAAGCTGTTGTATGAGGAATTTTAAGTGCTCTACAACTTCATGCCAAACAAGAGCCAGTCAAGCACTGGAATTTATTTTTTGCAATTCTGTTCTACACAGAAACAGAGACAAATTTAAAGAAAATATTTTTTTGAAGTGAGAAATCAACCAATTACCAAAACATCTATTATAGTTTAAATACTAATATATCTGAAAGAAAATCTGCACCAAAAAGGGGATGTGCAAAGCATTATGATTGCTTGCTACCAGAACATTTCAATTTCAACCGAACTGGGGAGTTTCAATCACTTTTTGTCCTTTTGTTGGTAAAACAAAATTAATGGTAATGCTAATTGCACCCTAGCAACTTGGGGTGCAGCACATCCTGGGAACACTTTCAAAGGCCAGAACTGAATCTCAGCCCCCAAAATCAAACGAGAGCTTTGCCATCCCTTACCTAACAAGCAAATCCACCAGGACAGGTAGCATACTTTTGTCCCAAGAGTTGATCATTTAGTCCCAGCTAAAAAGTCTTCATTAAGTAATCAGAAAAATAAGATGGAGTAACAGAGAAAGCCACACATTTCATCAGGGTAAGACGAGATGCTCAAGAGGAAAGGCTTAGTTTCAAGCACAACAGAAAATAAGGCAGATTTGGGGAACTGTCACCTCCAGCAACAACTGCACAGCTTGCATGGGTCTGACAATAAGGGTTGAAAAAAATGATTTTCATAAACACACTCACTGGAGCAGAAAAAAATGTTACAATGAACAAAGCAAGTAAAGTTAAATAAGGTAAGTGAAGCCTGAGGTACAGTTTCAGACTGATCTGCTGTTCACATAAAGAATGCTCCAGTTGAAGATTAGGGGTGAGAAATAAGAAGTCATTAGCTCTTCTTCAAGGTTCATGATTCAAATCTGACAAAACACACACTTCAGTGTTTCCAAGCTTAAAGAAAATTCCAGCAGGGTCACAGAAGTCGCTATTTTTAGCTGGCTTAATCTCTGTGCACTCAAACACAGCTTTTGTACATGCACATATTCTGTTAGCACTTAAAGAAAAAAAACCCTCTGCCACCAAAAAATTAATCATCCACAAGTTCTGAAAATGCAAATTAGCTTTCCTCTTAATATTAGCTGCTTTTGAGTGAACAGCACCGAGAAACAGTCTATAGTTTTTCCAGCCAAAACTGCTACCGGAAAAAAAAAACAAAACTTCAGGTCCTGGAAAATATTCAGTGACAAAACCGAGAAAGAAGAATGTGGGAAGTTACCAGCAATTAATTTCTTCAATAGGAAACAAACTCTTCCCACCCACGATGTACCTATCAGTAGAGCTGAGAATGTTCTGAAACCTGGAACATCCCGGCCGTGAAGTGCATGGGAAGTGCCTGGCACTGGCAGCGGAAGGAAAAGCAGCAGCCCCACAGCCCTGGCATTGCTGAGCCCTCTGACAAAAAGGAAAAACATTAGGAATCACTGGGCCTGTCTTGCTTCCTTGGCTGGCTGCTCACTGCTCTACAGCTGGGGCTGTTTGAAAGGCAAAGCAAAGGGGTCAGACAAAGGAGGTGGTCCAGAAGACTTTTGGGGGTCCTCTCCAACCCAAATTATTTCTGGTCCAGAAACCGTAACATTCGATCCTTGTCTCTTAATTTACTTATCATATACTTAAAAATATTTTGTTCGTCCACATTAGAAAGGTTTCAACCACAGGATCAAAAATTATGTGGCCCAGCCACTGCATCACACACTGAAAGATTACCAAGAACATTTATAGTTGCAACAAGACTCTTGATACTCTTCAGCAACTCCTCTGTGCATGTATTGCTACACAGGCTCTACACAAATCATTTACACTCTGGGCCTTTGTTGTTAAATTCTTTATTAATCCTTGTAAGTTTGTCTGTTGATCTATTGTAATTTTAAGAGATTCAGAGATTGAATGCTCATACCAGCCAACCTCTTTTAATAGAATTAACTAGATATCATGTAAGCTTTTAATAATGTTGACAACTACTAAAATTCAGTTAGCTGAGCCAACAAGAAACCACTGAAACCTTACACATGTTCTCCTCTCCTCATCAAGCACAGAACTTCATGTGGAGGCAGCAAATTTCCTGACTGCCTTCTTAAACACTAACAGATCAAATCTGACTGCACTGAGTGGCTGAATTCCCCTTCTTCCCCTGAAACACGAGTCAGCCTTCAGCATTTTTCCTGCTTAAACCCAACACGTGCACACACACAGACAGAGGTTTTCCAGCATACTGCTATTCCACAACAGTGCCAGTGTCCCAGAGCACTTTTTATCACCTTTAAGCAAGTTTAGGAAAAGATTATGGCTTGGAGAAGCACGTTCTTTACTGAACATCAGTTTCAGAGACAAACCCACAACACTGAGTTGATAGTTACTCAGAACTGAAAACAAGAAGTACTTGACCAGTGTATACACATTGGAAAAAGATTATCAGAATCAGTCAGAATCTCTCCTTGTTAGTTTTCTGTAAGTGACAGAAATCTACCAGTCATAATTCATAACCAGCCATCACTTCTCTTAAGGTATGCCCCAAGGAAACTTGATGTACATCCAAACTTCTGCAAGCTTGCTCCTTTCTGTTGGATGCCTCTTTCATTCTCCCTAGGAGTGCAAATCATGTTCTGTAAAGGCTACAACATGCCAGGGATTCTTAAAATAGAAAGGCTCTAGCTGGTGATAGTGCAAATATAAACACAGCTATTGCTATAGCAGTGGGAGTAACAGCAGTGACATGGACCCAAAGCAGCCCAGTGGCCAAACTCTGCTGGCAGGCAGCCTGTGGCTTCCCAAAACACAAGCAGGAGAAAGGGAACTGCCATTTAACTGTGTGAATGGGCATAATGCACACCAAATGGATTGTGGCAAATCCACAGCACAATCTAACCCTTGGGCTTCAACGTTTCTAAATTTAGGTGTTTCAGTACAGGAAGGGAGGTAGGAGAGCTACAAAAATGCTTTAGTAAGGTAGCAGAGAGAGCTGATTGCAGATCTGTGGAATTTTGACCTTGCTGTACCAAAAAAAAGCATTTGCAGCTGGCAGCTGGGGCATCGTGTCCAAGTGCCACTTTGGCATGAGCAGGGAAAAGCACAACCCTGGCTTTCTGTAATTGCAGCCTTAAGGGAAGGATACAAACACCAAAACAAGAACATCAAAGGAAAAAACAGACTGAGAAAGGCTTATCCACCAAACTAGCAAAGCCTGTGAACCTTAAATGCTGCTTAAAAATATGAGATGTCAAAGTTATCAAAGCGCAGCACCAGTCAGAACTGCGGCCAAGTCTAATATAATAATGTCATGTTTATTTTTGTCCCTGACTCCAGACTAGGTGCTCCAGCTATATTTGTGCTTCTTGTAGCACTTTTAAGGAAACACACACACTGACTGAGCAGAGCAGTAGAGGGTGTATTAGATGATCTATTCCAGACAGCAGCCTTGCTGCATCACCAAGTTAATAAGCAATTTCAGTCACCAGAAATATCAGAGCATATCTTGGGAAACACTTTCTCCAAACATTTTAAAATTACTGTTTCTATTGGACTAAGGAAAAACAATATTCCATAGGTTTTGGAATAATTTAGTAACCCTTGTTTGATAAACTAAAATAAAGTATTTCAAAAATATCATCTAATAGGTGACTAAGCCTTCAGACATGCGAAGATCTGGCCAGTGGTCAGAGCCACTCGAGCACAGAGTCCATCTGGCAGTGTCACTCAAGCCACCAGACACTGCAGCACAGACATCTTGACACAGCAAGTCTTCCCAAAACTTCTGAAGAAAACACTTATAAGCTCTCCAGTTTCCGCACAGCACAGAGCACTGGTGGGGAGAGGGAAGACCCCAGTGCCCCAGCACTTGCCTCTGATTTCAGCTGCATTGTCACTGACTAGAGCACAAGGATTAATTACCATGTAGAGAACAGACAAGCCAGCAAATCCGACAGAAGCCCCCACTTCTCACATCACCTCCCTAAGTCAGGCTTTGAGCTTCAAGACAGAAAGTTGCCTGCCTGTCTCTATCCCCTTTTCCTCCTTCCAGTTTGGTCTTTCTTACTCCTGAGCCCACACTTAGGATGACAGGCTGCAGACACCATGAGCTGGACTCAGGCACCCACACACAAAGTCATTGTTTAAAGACTCTGGGCCAGAACTCCGAGACTCAAAGGAGACAGCCCAGACCACCCTTGGTCCATCTTGACAGTATTCAGTACAGCTCCTCTGCCTTGCCTAAATATAAATAAAACCAGGACAGATGACTGCAGGATGCATCCACAAAGGACTTGTTAAGAGCAGCTGATGAACAAACACGTTTGGCCAAGACACCAAAAGTTATATTCTTGTAGTAACAAAAAGTGATGTGCTCGCAGCCACGACAGCCACAGGGCACCAGCAATTCAAGGGTTTGCAAGGAGACTGCTTCTTCATCAACATCAACACAACTTCAACATCAACAGCAACACTTGCAGGGGAAAGCACAAGCTTTTAGCAGACAAATTCTTCATTAGGCTTCCTGGTGCTCACAACACTCAGACCACCACCAGGCTCCAAAATACACCTTTTTGGTTTTGGTATTTCTCATACAAGACAGAAGCAGGGCACTGGACAAAGCCATTTCTCTCCTGTGAGCTCTGCATGGTTATATTCCAGTTGCAGCATCTACAATGTCACATGATTAAGGAAAACTACCAAACTATCAGAAAACACTTGGCTTGATGGCTGACCAAATCTAAAAGAAGATGAAGTGCATTGCTGTTCCAATAGCATGTCAACATATGGATCATCTTTAGCAACACAGACTTTTTTCACTTGCTACTGGTTGCATAAACCAAGAAAAATGCTGCTATTATGGAAGAACTGAGATGTTTCTACGGTAAAGTTCTTAAGGCATTAATTGATTCATTTCCACTGCATTTTTCAGGAGCCTAGTTCTCAGATGCAAAGCTGACTCTGCCTAAATTCAGTTAGTCTTGGGGAGGGAGGGGGTGGGTGGACAGGAAATAATAGTTTATGAACAGAATAGAAAAATACAATCAAGCCACAGCTTCCAATTGAGTTTTCCTTTGCTGTATGATGGGAATATGCAAATTCAAGGCTGAATTCCTCCTCTTCCAAGACAGAGGCACAGCAAGGCTTTAACATCACTGGCACCATGCAGTACAGCCCTCATGCTAAATCCTGGTTACCCCACTTCCAGCCACAGAAGCAAACAGTTCTAAGCAAACAGGTAAAAATATATCACAGGGAGATGACAGCTACAAAGCACTCCTTATGGTTAGTTTGGGTCACAGACACAAGGATTAATGATAGCAAATAGAGGATAAAGGGAAAAAAAGCGACAGAGAGGTCAGAATCATTTGTCACTATATCCTGAACACAAAACAAACTCATGTCCTGCCACAAGTGCTTGCTCTCCATCCTACCCTGATCCCAAAAGTGGACAGTTGGCAAAATCCTTCCCATTTCCACTTGTTAACACTAAGTTCTTAATACAGACAGCAGCCTCTCCTTGGCCTGCAAGCTGAATTTGTGACTACTACTACCATTCTTGGTTTCTGTATTATTTCCCTATCCTTTGCACCCCAAATTAACTAAGTTCACAAAACAAGAGTTGTGGGGATCACCCTTGGGTTTGTGCTGTACAAAACACTATACAGTAGAGAGGTACAGCTGGGATTCCTTTATACTGTGAAAACACAAAGAACCAAGATCTGGCTATTAGGCACAAAGCTACAGAAATTTCATTTCTTCAGCAGTACAAGGAGAGGGCAGAAAATAAAGTGACAAGAAGAAAATATAACACAAAAGGAAGAATGTAGCACAAGAGGCCTTCTCCTTCAGAAGAAAAGGGCACAGGA
This sequence comes from Dicaeum eximium, assembly GCA_013396995.1. Lineage (NCBI taxonomy): Eukaryota > Metazoa > Chordata > Aves > Passeriformes > Dicaeidae > Dicaeum > Dicaeum eximium. The sequence goes on along the minus strand of VWZP01008455.1, from coordinate 2,082,021 downwards.
AAATGCAAGAAAAAACAGAGGCAGAAAAGAAACTGTCAGGACAGAGTCAGTGTGTGAGGAACAATCCCAAGGGATGTGGCACAGGTGGAGCCTGAAGCATCAGCAGCATGAGAAAGGTAGGAGATAGGGCAGGTGAGGTAAGAGGCAAAAAAAGACAGGGCCAGGAAAGTGTGGAGGGCACAACTGAGTGTCACTGTAGTAAAGATGGAAGAATAGTTGTCAGGGTGTATGTAGAGATAGACAGATGGGACAGGAGATGAGTATTTATAGGGTCAGGAAAAACTTAACCATCAGATCTTAAAAAAAGGGAAGTAATGCAGGAAAAAAACCACTTTGAAGAATTGAGAAAATAAGGACAAGAAATCGCAAAGACTTTTTGTTTTGTTCTGTTTAAGGAAAGGACAAGTGTTGTGTAACAAAACCTAACGAGCAGCTTCACAATGTGAGCTCACTCTCTGTGCCTGGGACCATGAGGAGAGCTGCACTTCCCAGCCATGAGCAGGCAGTACAGAAACTTCCCTTCCCAGGAACCTGAGGGATGAGAAGCACTCTGCTGTTGCTGTTATTGTCTGCCAGGTCTCTCCAGCTCAAAGCTCCAGCACTGATTATTGAGCTATTCCTACCTGTCAAAGAATATCACTGCCAGTAGCTTAAGGCCATGATTACCAGTAATTGCAACTAATCCAGCTCTGGTTGCATGGAGGGAAGGGTTGTTCATGTTCTGAAATATTTTGCAATAAACTCTTATTTTAACAAGCTCACAGGAGAGTTTTACTTGATGGCACTAACATCAGATGAAATAACAACAGGACTTGGTGAGGACAAGAATCCTGCTCCTCACTGCTGCTCACCTTCATCACCTGAGGGTAATCTGCTCCCTTCTCTCTTTTTCCCCATTTGCAAAGCAGGAATGATGATAAAGACCTCTTCTATATGGCATTTTTTGAATTAGAAAACACAGCCACTGTTGTCCAAGCGCAAACAATGGTCCCTGTTCTAAAGGAAACGGAGAGGGGCCAAATGCTTGGCTGTATAATCCAAGCAGAGCTGCACCAAGGGAGTGCAGTCTGGCAGAAGGTACGTGGCAGCCCAGAGATGCTCAGCAGCACTGGCACTAAGGGGAGGAAACACCTTCCCCTCCCTGACTGCTCTCCTCCTTCCTCCCTGCACCACCCAGAACAGCACCCCACGCACACAACGCTGCACTGCTCGAACTGCTCAGCACTGACAGTGTTCAAGCTCCAGACACAGATAGAAAAATAATTATGAAAAATGCTGGGATGCTGGAAAATTTGCTTTCCTATTCACAGCATGCTCCTTTAGCCTCTGCAGTTTCCTTCTGATGCCTCTGCCCAGATGCAAACCGAAACTGGTTAAGTAACAGTGCAGTTCACCCTTGATGATGCAGAGTTTCTAATGAGGGACTTCCCAAGAAAATAATACCCAGACTTTGAGTAATAATTATTCATACATGTTATAAATAAACACGGCTCCTAATACTTTTAATTAGACAGTTTCCAACGACAAGTTACGTTCCCTTTAAATATTTATATTGTGAAAAGAAACCATACAGCATTTATCCAGTGATGGAAGAGTTGAAGAGTGGACTGATATCAAAATGAACTTACTGGAGACCCTATTGAAGCGTTCTCTTACTCACTGGTAAAAAACTGATGAGGACCAAAAACATTATTACAGTCTATTACAGATATTTGAACGAAATTAGTTGTTTAAATGGATAAAGGTTTGCCCATCTGCATTAGAAGTCACAATAACATTTAAAAGTATTAAGCAAAGCAGCCTCTGAATGACTCGTGTCTGCAATTCCTGACAGCTTCCTGTACTCAGAGGTTTCTACTTTGCCACATTCCCTTGAGCACATTGGGTATTTTACCCACTGTTCCACTACCTGAAAACAGTTTATTTATCGAAGTCATAAAACATAAAGCTCTGTATTTCCCCCTCCAAATTAGCATATCAGGGGGTTATGCATATTCACTCATACATACACCAAATCTCTATCTGCTACTTAATTACTTGTTTGCACTGCCACAGAGCACAAGAGCAGTCAACACCAATCAGCATCTTGTAAAAACAGCATCACACAAATAGCAAACATGACCACTCATGTCCTGAAAAACTTTAATTATAGAAGACAGACAACATAAGAAACATGAGGGGAGACAGAAGAGTGCCAGGAGACAGCAGCAGTCCTTACAATAGATGCTAGCCAAAGGGTTTGTTTGTCTTTTTTAATAGTGACAAAAAAGCCTGAACCACTTCCTAGTGTGGATCTCTTCTTCCGTTTGAAGGAAGGAGAAATATCTTTTCCATATGAAATGGTCAACTCATTTTGATGCAACAAGGCCAACACAAAGTTTTACTTGAAACAGCACTGTAGCTGGGAGTCCTCCCTCTCCTTCCTCACCACATGCTGCTCTGCTGACCCTTCCCCTTCACTTTCTTTGAATGAAGTTGCCATAGAAGTGTTGCAGCACAAAGCATCTCAAGATCATCTTCACCTGCCAATCTATCCCCTCACTGCAAGCTGAAGATCTCGAGGAAGAGAATGGAAGACAGGTGGCAAAAAAAAAAAAATAGCTAACAAGGCTCTTTCTATTAAGAGCATCTTGTTAAACAACAACCCAAAGAAACTGGAAAGATGGGGCAAAAAAAGACCGTGAGGAAAGAAAGGCAGGTAAGCAGATTCAGCCAGACACCTGCTGCAAAAGCTTTGTGAGATGACTCACCCCGAGTTCTGCTCCCCTCTCCAGCTTAGCTCAACACTGGATCAGAGGGATGTGCTACACATCAGGAAAAAAAGGGTGGAGTTGACAGAACATTTCCTGGGCAATCACAGGAGCAATAAGCAGCCTGTTTGTCCACCCAGTGCAATTACAGGAACAGCAACACTGCTCAAACACACTCAGCATGCCAGAGAACCCTGAGAACTGCTCCATCAGCCTCAGCTGCCCGAATGCCAGAGGCTGGGGAGAAGCTCCGGAGTACATGGCATCCACCGGGAATAGTGCAGAGGCTCCCGTGTGCCACCAAGAGCTGTAAAAACACGACACCCACTCTGCCATCTCTCAACTTACAGCACAGTCCCCCAGTTAAATAATTTTAAATGGCTCACAAAGATTACAATCGTGGAAGGCGATCTGTTGGACACAGCAAAAGCTTTGGGAAGGGGAAGCATATGCGCTGTAACACAAGATAAATGTGCAATAGTGACTTCCAAGGTGGGAAGGGAGAAGGTGAAGAACACGTAGGAAATTATGGCAGCCAGTTCCCTTTACTAATAGACAAAACCACCTCCACGTTGAAAGATCAAGAACAAGAAGAAAGGGATGGGGAACATCCTGGGGACAGAAGATGGACATGGAAGGATAAGGAAAGTTCTCACAGCTAAAGATATATTTGACATACTTAATTCCAACCCAGAAAGAACGGGCAAGAAACAGATTGTAAAGACTTAGAGTTCCTCTTTGTGCTGTATAAAAGACCTAAGGATCTTGTAGGGATGCAGTCCCACTTATTCCATCAGAAGGGCCAAAGGCACATACACAACAAAGAGAGGGACTGAAGGCAGAGTGAGGAGATGAAGCAGAAACTCACCTTGACATCAGCTCCCAGCCAGCTGCTGACGCCTGCCCTAGAATCCCTCCTGGAAAAGCTCCCTCCAGGCCGGAATGTCTCACGCTCCCCTGCTGTCTTGTCCCTGGGAACAAGAGTCCCAGTACCCCATCACCTCCCCTCGCACATCCAGCCAATACCTGCACATCCTGTGCTATTCATCTTTCTCATCTTCTCTTCATCCTCATAGCAGAGCTATTACCTACAACGCTCCTAATCACAGTTAATTGGGTGTCTGCTATATGGAAGAGATCCATAATCTTCAAAGCACCTCCCAAACAAACTGGAGCAGGAGAGATTTCCCCCTCTGCTCAAGGCATTTGGCAAGAGCACAGCAGCAGACATTACACCAAGTGGCCTTTTTGTTTCCACTCCCTGAGTCACAACCCTATGCATCAAAGATTGATTTCACACCTATCTGGGATGATTGAGCTTTCCTAAACGTTTATGACATGCTTAAGGAAAAAAAAAAAAGGCAGCAAGGGGAAGGTATGACTCACCAAGTATTTGCTAATCTATAGCTGATCTGCAGAAGTTATTACTTTTGTATCATGTTTCAGAAATAAACGTGCAGATTCCAACATTTATCTCAGACCTACAGCACAGCACTTCAAGGTTATGGGTTACCACAGCTGCTGGATGGACAAACCACACACAGCAGCCTTCTCCAGGAGACATAAAAATACCAAGGTACACTTACCAGACAGAAATAAAAGGCTTCCTTAAAATTACATACTCACAGATTCAAGGATTTTTTCTTGAACTCTGCTGTAATTTCCTACTCTCTTCTATTAGGTGTAAATGGCAGCACAAACTCAGCAGATTCAAGTCTATTTTATTTCTTTTTAACCATCAAAATTCTTCTCAGGTTTCCAGAAGGACCACGTTGTCTCTTCCCATCCTCAAAGGTATTTGGCACAAGAAGAGGCAACGCCTGTACCAGAGCTGAACAGGTAAACTGCCTCCCTTGGCTGGCTGAATCACTGTCTTAAATTAAGCACAAGAACATGGAAAATCCCAAGCTTTCCTTTGCCTCCCCATATTCCTACTCCCTGTTTCAAGGGGGAAATCCTACACAACTTCAGGAATCAGTTTTGCCCCCAGGTACAGACAAGTAAAGTATATGACAGCTCCAGATTCCTTGGCCCAGTTATGTTTTCTTCTCCCAACAGCAGCCCCTGAAGTTACTTTTAGGAGATGAATCTATACAGAATCCAACCACACAGGTGGTCTTCAGGCAAGGAAAGGGACAGTAACACTTAGAGCTGGACTTGGAGCAGTAGCTCCTTGTTTAGGGAATCCTGCAAATACCCCAGCACAGATTTTTTGCACCACAAATGTTGAAGCCTGCAAAAGCTGAGCAGAAAGAAATGGCTCCTAGAGAAAAGTTTTAAATTGCTGAAAAATACATTTTTCATTGAAATACTGGGATGGGGAAGGGACAACTGGGAAGGCTGGACCTACCACAGCCAGTGGTGCCAACGAACTGACCTCTGCATTAGGAAGATGAGAAGTGACACTACAGACCACACCACCAATCCTTGTGAAGCAACCTTCACAACAACTATTATCAAGTTCAATACAAGAAATATAAAAGAAACATAACCCAAAGTTACTAGGGAAGCTTATCCCCTGCTATTCCCAAAGCACAGAGCTGTGTCCACTCCAGCAGATGCTCGCTTGCCTCAGAGTTATCCAAGCACATCCAACTGCCAAGCCCTCAGCAAGAGGGCAACAGCAGCGATGTTCACAGGACACAGGCAAAGGGGTCCCTCTCCCAAGCAAAGCCACACACATTATTCCACAGACTTTCATAGAAACTTTTTTTTTCCTTAATCATCCAAAGATTTAGGACTGGGCTGTCCCACATACAAGAAACAATGCAATCTTAACAACAAAACTTAAAACACGCACAAAAATAGAGATGTAAAACCTCAACACCAACATTTCTCTAAAATTATATCCATCAATAAGTTACTGGACATCAAAGCAGACAGAAGACAAGTAATTCTGTTCACACCTGATGCAGAACCTCCCTGTTCCACTGCCCCCTGTCAGATGTGATGGGACACAAAGTATACCATGGCAAATCAAGTTATGTCCCTTAACCTCCACCAAAAACAAGGTGGGGTTTCTGTCTGGTTAGGGGTATTCTTGTTTGTTTTGGTTTGTTAGTTTTAGGGTTTTTTGATACTTTGCCCCATTTTTTTCCCTTTTACTTCAGCAGATCCAAAGCCTTTTTGCTAGTTTTGATGCTTTCTTTACCCCAGCCCTATTTTTACTGTGTGTGGGCACTTGAATTCTCTTTGATTACAAAAGAATTAAGCACTCAACTACCTTAAAAGCCATTTTCTTTTCAGTATGTTTTTCCTATTGTATTTCTTTTATGTTCCCCTTCAATGGCTACTAACATACCAAGCCCAGGACTTTGTTTTTTTTAAATGAAGCAGATCTCCTGACAGCACAGGCAACAGAGGCATTGCTTGAACAGAGGAACCAACAGTTACCCTTAACAGTGCATGGTAATCAGTGAGACAATCCCCATTAACCCTGGCTAATAACCACAGTTTCACACCCTACAAAAGTCCTGCTGTTTGGCAAAAGAGGAACAGGCAACCTTCAATTAACTCTTTCTTTCTTGTTTAAATATAGATTCCTGAGCCTCTTGGCAAATCCTGTTGTGAGAGCATTTTATTTTGGTGGGAAATTCCAAGAATCCGGCTTTCATTCAAATAAAATTTGAAGCTGACTTCAGGTTCTCTTGTGGGTTTAATGTCACTAGGGAGGAGTTTGATCTTTTGCCAAGACATTAAATGTTCCTCTCCACCAGGTGAATTCTCACTGGGTAACAGCTGGAAAAGAGCTGGATGACTGACACACACGAATCCGACAACAGAAAATAAGCAGATTGATCTGTTATTCTCATTCTTGCCAGCAAGTGTTGCTGTTTACCAAGGGAAAGCAAGAATGGAGGGGAAAAAATTTTAAAAAACAAGAAAAAAAAGTACTGCTAAATTTTCTTATTGTGTTTGTACCCAAATCTTTCCATGCAGAATTCTGATTCATCAGTTGAAACTCAGTGTGGCTTCAGAAGAACGTGCTTTCAATAGCTTCTGAAAGCAGAAAGCTTACAGACTATTTTCTGAAAAAAAAAAAGAACATGCATATGATCTTCTGCAGTGTTGATAAGTACATACCAAATGCCCAGGGAGAAAATTTGTGTGGGGAGATAACTGCAGAAACTATTCTTAGTAACAGAGTTCTGCATCTGTTAAACTAACTCTGTTGGCACTGCGCTGAAATTTATATTCACGAACACGTGTTCCAAATGTTGTGAAAAAGATACTATTTTAAATCCCGGTTTATGTAACCTGAAACATCTCTGCGAGCTCGTGGAGGTATTTTCATTGCGTACCAAGGAGGAGCAGAGCCTGCTGGTCCTCAACACAGTGGGGACTCAAACAGAGCCAGTGGTGTGAGGGCAGGAGAAAGCCCCAAGTGAAAATCACAGCAAAAAGCAGAGCAAAGCCCCAGCACCCACACAATCAGGTTATACAACCACAGGTCTAAACGTGGATGAACACTAAGGCTTTAAAACTGGGGTTTTGCTGTTGAACTGCTGTCACTCAGCACGGGAAACTGATCTTTAGCAAAACATTTAAGCAAATCCCCAGTGTTCAGTATACCATGACATTCTGTTTTCTGATTGTGCAGCAACGTAAGATTCCCAGGCAAGCAATAAAGCCCTTAAGAGGCCTGCAGATGAAACTAATATAGTGCAAGCCTCCTGTGTGACAGTGAATAAGATAGGGACTTCAGCTGAAGACAATGAAGCATTAGATCCCCAGTTTTATAGACAATTCTATTGATCAAACTTCCAATACTTGTTTTAGCCATCTTATTTCACTCTGCAAACTACTTTCAGTAGGGGGAAAGTTCATTATGGACTATTTATTCCCTTCTACCATCAGCCACTTTTTTAAGTCCTCCCATTTTATTTTTGGACACAGTGAGAACTTGGGTAGAGGGTTCCTCTCTCCCCAACACATTGACAGTGCCTCCAAAGGCAGACCAAGCAGAAACCATGGCAAACTGCCCATTTTTGCCAACTCCTTTGTGGTTATGCCTCTAAGTGCCAAACAGAACTGGACCCCTGGATGCAGCTGTAAATAATTGCTGTCAAATGGAATAAAACCATTCCCCTCTAAACCTGTAGCTGAAATCTCATCAAATTATTAAGAATGGTCTCTGTGCTTGACAGCACCTGAAGACCACTGTGACACCTTCCTGCAATTGTAACTGACATATGAGAGACTCAAAGTTTGAAAGATTTTGGAGAAACAAAGAGAGGGAAAAAAAAAATAAAGCTTGAAAGTTGCAGGGACTCCAGAAATACTGGTTTCTACTTGGTTAAACAGCCAAAAGCAGTATTAGATTGTACCACCCACAGATTTGCTCAGAACCCCTTCCTCCTGGCTCTCAGGGGCCACATTCTAGTACCCATTTTGAAAAGCAGCCTCCCCCTTTAACCACCATCTATTAAAATACTTTTTCTTAAAGCTGATGGTACAGACAGGCCCTACAGTAGTTGCAGAGAAGGTATTTTTTTCTTGCTAAGCCATCCTCATGGCAACAGCCAGAAATACCCTTCAGTAACCCCTACGTGTCAACAAGCTCCATTCCAGCCCAGGCTGTTTGGTATAGCAGTTCTTTCACAAGTCTCTGGTGGGACTGTAAATTCTGGCAGTGTCAAATACATTTCCTTTTATTACAAAACCATTTTGAAGCCATCAGAAAGATTTCTCATTTGTAAACTAGCACTTCTATATTTAGGATGTTACTTGGATTACAGATTTATTTTTTCTCCCTGACACTGCAGAAATAGAGGAAAATAAAAGGCAGGAACACTAGCAGAGGCGAGCAGGCAACTTTTCAAATACTGGAAAAGGGTTTAAGTTCTTGGAGAAGGGGACTGTTCTTCTGGATTTGAAGGAAGGGCCCAATTCCCAACTTCCAGATGAAACACTGTCCCTGATTTCATCCTTCTGTGAAATGGAAACTCTTCCTCTGGCCAGGCTCACCTGCAACGTGACTTGTGGTTTGCTTCAGAAAGCAAAGGGCCAAGGTGTTACAGGGATGTGGGGTGAAAACCCAAAGATTGATTGAGTACCCAGTCAGGAGACGACCATTCACTTCCATAACTCCCTATTTCTCCTCTGCTGAAAGCACAAAGACAACCCACTGACCCCACAGCCAAGCCAAGGGAAGCAGGTCCCCCTCACAAGGCATCTGCTCCCCAGAGACAGGAGGCTTTCAGAAACGCTGGACTGAGTTGTTTTAACACATACACTGAAGTACAACATGATATGGACTTTGTGAGTCAAACGAAACATGACAGATAGTTGAAAGTACAGATTTCAGTTTTTCAGCTAAACTAAGACACTGGGAGAACAAACAAGTCTCCTGTACATGCAAAGATGAACACAGAACACAGCTTGGCATGAGAGGCTGCTACATTAATTCTGAATCAAACTAAGAAACATGACTGATGGGGTAATGACTAATACCCCATGTAAAGCAAAACTCTTTCTCATGCACTTGGGAGATTTTGGTGTCTTGGACTGGATTCTCCCAGCTGAGTTTGTTTTCACCAATTCTGGAATAACTGGCTCAATTACCTTCTCAGGGTAAAGTACATCCAAGATTTTGATTCCTTGACTAGAACCTGCTCTGCTGCTAAAACTAACACCAAGGCCTACCCAAACGGCTCGGTACAAATAAACTGGGGGAGGGCTGCATACATTACTTCCCAGATCTCTGGATAGACTTTTTTTGGGGGGAGGAGGGCACTGTTCCAATAGTTTCTTAAAATTACGGCAGCAGAACAGAGTGTGAAGCCGGGTGGCAAGGAGCTGCCAACACATCAAGCACTTGCAATGATTCATTAGTCCACACTTTGAGGAGTTGTTCCTGGGCTTGAAACAAGGAGAGAAAGGAGGAAGGAGACACCCAGCCTGCCAGAGCTTGGCTGAGGGGTAAGCAGATGCCAGGTGCTGGGCAAGGGCACCGGAGAGGCAGAGTCACACTGTCCTGTTCAGCACCCTGTCCCCAGTGGGAAAGGACAGAAGCCCAGCTACTCTCTGTGCTCTGCTCCCCTCCAGTATCCACAGGCATTAACTGAGGGATAGAGCAACCCCAGCCCAGCTGCCTTCAGTGTCTGGTTTGCCCAGGAAACTGCCCAATCTCTTCCAGCCTTCCATTACAATCTGCTCCACAGCCTCCGGAAAAACCAAATTCACGTGTTAACTACCTGCTTAAGCTTATTACTTTCCCTACGAGCCTGTATTATTTAATTTAATGCGTTTACTTTTATTTTAATCCAGGTAGGTATCTTGTGAAATTATGGAGAAGAGGTTTGCATCTTGAAGTCATATACATTAGCTGGTAGAAGAAAGAATAAACCAAGAGAACAGCCATTGGCAAGGGACTGTTTTGATGGTTCAACATTTGTATTCAATCATCATCTAATATCTCTGCCTGTGTGTTTTCTTTGAATGAAAACATTAACATAATTTCCTATTTATTGAACCCTAATCTCTGTTTTTCCTATTAAAGCTTTTTCCAGGTTTCCATCCTCCCCTTCCCCAGAGAAAGGGTCTTTGAAAAGTTTTTATCAAATGTAATGTGCCATTTAGCCTGCTCCAGCTATTTCCAGATGGCCTCCAGTGTGTTGAAGTTATGCACTCACAATTTTACAATGGAGAAGGAATAAATGGAAGCAAGACAGAATTTCCAATGCAAGAACCTTGCAAGTACCCCAGAAATCACAATACTTCACTTCTGCTAATAAAGTCACACAGAATTTGATCCAATTTAGAGATACCAAACTCCCAATGACTTCACCCTTGTCTCCAACCCAAACAGCTTTTTCATGGAAAGACGCCACAGCACATGCAGGTATTCAGACTGCTGGCACACCTTACTGGAATCTCTTGCCTGAAAATCCAGCCATTAACATATGGAAGAACTGGAGCAAGTGCTTCTATTTTTACCATACACCATCTTTTCTGAGTTATAATGTTCTCGGCATTAAAGGTATTTGGCAAAAGACAAAAAAGACAGAAAGTTGTGAATTAGGATCAAGAATTACAGCATGGAGCTTAGTCTGGCCATCAGTGTGATGGTACTGTTTTCTCTATAGAATCCTCATTCAAGTTTTGTGCTGTACAGTACAAATATTCCCACAAGAAGAGCTCCTGAACAGCATTATCAGGCAGCTCTTATAGGAGGACAGCCTGGAAAATGAGGAGACAAATGTGTCTCCATGTTCCTCCACGTCTAAAACCAGAAGCATCAGTCAAGCAAATATGCTGCTTTTGTTACAACAGGTGTTGTCACTTCACCACAGGCATTACTTCCTCAGCATGTACATCTAACCTGAGAGCCTACACCTGTCCAAGGCCCTGCTGCCATGAATCTCTGGGCTGTAATAAACCACCACAAATACCCAAGGGGACAGGGCTGGGATCCAGAGCCCCAAGTTCCTGATTCTCCAGAAGGAAACCTGGAAGCTGGTCACCAACAACGCCACATTTCTCCAACAACACCTGCTCAGTGCTTTACCCCACTTACAAAGAAGATCCTCAGAGGTACCTCCCAGTGTACCTGCCCTGACCAAGTCCATCAAGAACTCTCTCCAGGCAGGACAGGGAGCAGGGTTCTGCCAACAGCGAGGCAGTGGGTGCGCCAGGACTCCATCCCATCACGCTGACAGCTCTGCCTCATTGTTTCCCCCTGCAGCCATCTGTTTCTTGTGCCTTATTCTCAGATGGCAGAGCTGCTGTGAAGCAGCCCACCACCTCCCCTCATGCTCACACAGCACCTACCAGCAGCACGGGATGCTGCGTCCCGAGCAGGGACCCGAAGTGTTACAGTAGAATAAGTCACAACACATGGAACTAAAGCTGTTTACAGAACATGGTGCTGTTGGAGCTTGCCAGATATACTGCTGACAAAATAAGATCACATTTCATCACAATTTCCCTGATGTGTGTCAACAGCAGAGGAGCCCTCTTCAACCAGTACAGCTGATAGCACCATGTATCAAAGTTGTAGGTCTATATCCAAAGCTGCTGAGGAAGAACAAGGTTTATATTCTGATTAAATGTTCAGGATGAAAATATGGGCTCTGACATAATGTAATAGCTATTTTGGCACAACTTTTGAGGAGCATGAGTAAGCAGCCTCTCCTAATTGATGTGCAGATCCTGGAGTGGGTAGTAACTGCATAATAGCTTCATGTTGTCTTCTGAAAGTTAACACAGATGTGAACCCTGTCAAACTAGTCCACAGTTACCAGCAGCAGCTACTCACTGGAAGAATTTAACCCCATTTCATCCTTTATCTACACTTTCTGTCTTCCAAGGAAAATGCATTAACACAGGACAACTCGGCCATCACAGCCCCAGTCAACACAAATGGTTCCAGGCCTCCGTGGTGGCAGGAGGGCTCCAGCAGTCCATCAAAACAACTTGGCTAAACAAGTTACTATCCAGCAGCAGAGCAGACAGAGCAGCCACATGTGTGGTTAGACAACAGCCAGCGTGTTCTAAGCTCAGCTTAGTCTGTAGTCAGAGGGGTTAGTGCTAACCTGCATTACGTGGTTTTTGCTATGAACCAGGACTTTGCACACAGATAACTCCAGCTGTAGAGCTGACAGCAGTAAATTATTACACAGAATTAACTCAACTATGCTTGAGCTGTAAGATGATTAGCTTGGTGAGCCTGTATTTTTGGGTCACGGTTCCTCTGGAGTAAGCATAAAGCTCAAGAGAGTGCTGGCAGGTTAAGAGACCACTGGCATATGCTTCTTATTCATGTCAAAAATTCAGTATGTCAAGAACCAGACCCAAAGTCCTCAAACTGGTTTAATTGCTAAAGGTGTAACTGGCTGTAAGTGTGGTACTTGTCACACTTTCTACTGGAATGCTGGTTTTAAGACAGCAAAATTCACCTGCATACAAAGAAACAACCACAGGCCAGCAACCATGCAACTCACACTTGACTTCTGACTTCTACCATGTTTTTATAAGGTCAGCAACATGATTTTAAGCTCCATCCAACCTAGCATAACTGCAAGCTGCCACAGCAGAAGTCTGGCCCACAGGCTGGTTCTCAGTCCTCTCTTGGGTTGGGTCTTGTAACTGTGTGGCCATAGCACAAGTCAGTTCTGTCAGCAGATAGAAAACCTTTTATGTTTGAGCATGTGTGGTCCCTTCCTATTGAATCAGTGAGATAAACTAACACTCCTTACAGTCATTTAGCAGCCCAGATCCTTCTCAGGACTGGGCACAGCCATACCTTGCATAGACCAGGTGTAGCACAAAACCACACCCACGTAGAGCAGAGTCCTCCTGACACGCGTGAGGTGAACTTTTACCCCACATTACTGCCTTGGAAATCAAGTAGCTAAGTAAGTGATAAAAAGCTATTTTTTACCTTAAATCACTCAAATGATAGCAAAAACAAAGCCTCTGATTTCACATACCTAAGTTAGAGGGGAGATGGTTGGAAAAACACCAAGCCCTCTGCATCTTCACCTCCCAACATCTTCTGAAGTAGACAATGACAAGGAATTGGTAAAAGTGCACTTTGATGTGAGAAAGCACATTACAGGGCAAAAACATGATAAACAGCATTGCTCTGCAAATATTCATGTTCTGAATTGGATCTGTTACAGTCTCTGGTTCCCAGACCAGAAAGAGATGTGCAATCAGCATTTTGTGCACACAATGTCCAGTATAAAAGGGGAAACCTGTGTTTTATCCTTGCAGTCACCCAAAACTCTTGGGCAGCAGAAGCTGGTGCAGTTTTCCAGGCTGTTTGAGGGCCTGTACCTTATATCCAAAGGTAAGTCAGCCTCTATGAGCTGGTGTGATGCCAGCAGTCCAGCCTTGAAAAGCAAAGGACTTACCAGCTGGCACATACTCCACACACCACACGTGCAATAAACTGACACTTTCTGAGGAAAATGAAACACATCTGTACTCAGTGCTGGGAGCAGTAAAACAGTCCCCTCGTCAAAGGAGCTGGGGTCTTTTCTTTATAACCCTAATGGCTGTGGTAGGATATGAAATACAGGCACAGCAGCATGAAGAGCTCTACCAACTAAATCACAAAGACCAGGCCAATTTCTGTGGAGCAACTCTGCTGCCTGTAGGTGTAATTCTCCTTCATGTACCACTTCTGCACCTCTCTCCAACAATAAAATCTGCAGAATATGCTATAGCTGGGGTTCAGACTTCCATTAGAACAGAAAAGGGGATCATAATCTTTGTACACCTCTCCCAGCCCCTACAAATGCCTCACACCTTTTGGTAGTTGCAGAGTCACAGCCATCCCATTCCAGATTTCAGAAAAAGCTGTACAAGCAAACCTCAGTGCAACAAAAACTCAGTGTGCAACAGGACAAATACCAGCTCCACTACTAACTCCCAATTTAATTCAGAACATTCCTTAACCTTGCAAGTGCAGAGGCAAGACTGTGCCTTTAACACACTTCTCATTAAGAACTCAGCTCCCTGTAAACTGCATATAATCAAATTTCTGCACTACCCTGTTTCAGTTTCTCATTACTGCATATCTTTCATGTTTTAATTCACATGACATTAGATTTGCTGCACTAAATGAGCACCTTCTGAACTCCTGAATAAAATAGAGGTTAATTACTAAACCAGATTTTTAAGTGAGAGTAAAACTCTATTAATGCCTAAAGCAATGCTCAACTTGACAACATAATTGAAGTTAAGCATTGCAGAGTTAAACTGCCCCAACAGCTTTACTCAAGCTGCAGCTCACACATTAAGACCTCCCACGATCCCACATTTTACAGAGATGACAGGGGACAGGACTCCTGACCCCGAATCTCGCATTTGCAGTGACCCACTCCAGTGGCATTTTGTGATGGCCTTGCAAGCAGATGTCGAGACCTCTCCCCTACCTGCTTCTCACCTGCCTCGTCCACACCACTGAGCCTGGAGATAAACATGGGGAGACAATGAAAAGCAATGGGTAAAAAGAGCTCTCACTTCATGAATTACAGGTAGAGGCAAAATCTGCTATCAAGATCTGCCAACATTCAGCATTCACATGGTGTTAATTCTGTCACCAAGGCACTGAACAGCCAACCATGCCATAAGTACCCTGAGAGTGCAGCTATTGCTGCTCACTGCTAACCATCCACAGGAACTCTAACCTACACAAGAAAAGCCCAAAAGAATTGAATGAATGCTAGTATCATCCTCATCTAAAATCATGAAGTAAGAAGGACCACTGAATCTACAGGGTCCTGCGCTCCTTAGGAGCTTCTAGATGGCATTAAGAAATCTTATCTCTTCCCCAAAAAATGCTGCTTTGGGAAATCACCTGTAACTTTCTGCTTATTTCTCAACAGTTATTGGAAATGCAAAATGAACAAAGTATGGAACAGTAAACATGGCTTATTTTCTATACTTGATGTTTTGCTATTGCCAGTCAACTGCAATTATCGAAACATGTCAGAGCTGAAGAATACACAGATATGAAGGCAGCCTCAGAAAACACAGACTGGAGACTGAACATGGTCACCATGATGGCTGATACCAAGTAAATCAAGTGAGATTGCTATGGCAGGACATAGCACTGTACTCCTGCTTGTTATTCATTCACAGTGTCAATAAAGATTTTTATTTAATTGCTACACTTCATTTTACCCTGGAAGACATCTCCAAATTAAACTTTTCCAGTGATTCAAATAAAATTTCCTTTATGCTGGAGAACATATTCTTTAAAATCTCCAGTTTGTTGACCCTTGAAGCTGCCAAAAACAACCTGGACAAAACCAAAGCATAGTCCTGCAGAGTCAAGACAAGATCAGTCCTAGCTAAAAATTAGATGCTCAATTCCATATGATATGTACTTAATACAGCTTGGCCAAAGTGCATTGTATGCTATCTTGATGAACAGAAACAGCTTACAGAACAGGCTACAGCCACTTTGTGCATGGCTCACCAATTCTAGAATTATCCCAGAGCAAGAAATGGCCAAAGTTCATGTTTACTATTTTGGAAGTAATTTCAACTTCAGTGTATGAATTCATAGCAGACAAGTTAGTGCTGGTGCATCAAAGAACAGGAATATTTTAGTCAACAGCATGGTGAAATTATTATACATGTTAAAGAGTGCAGATAACATCACAAGCAATGAGCATCTGTCAAATGCTCTGCACAAACAACACCAAGGCACAGCTCTGCAGCACTGGACACAACCTCTGCTCTGAGGCTGAACTGCTCATTAAATGCAAGGTTATGTTTTAGGGTGCTTTGCATCCATCCACAATGGGCAATGGCAGAGCTAAAAACCAATCTGTGTCAAACAGGGCTGAATCAATGTGAGGAAAAAAACCTGTCAGCTCATGGCTGAAGGATGCAGAAGTTTTGCCCACCAGGTCTTTAACTTGACCTGTACAATCCCTTGTTTTTAGGGCAAAATCCAATAGTTTAGATAAGAAATGCAGCCCCTTGTTTTACTTCAAAAAGCAAAGCTGAGGGAGTGCAGCTTGGGGAGATGTGCAGCCTCCTGCAGAGTCCATCTTGTGTGCACTGTGACACAGAAGTCAGGAAACAGTTTGTGTATAACTCAAAAAAACCCCACAACACACAAAAAAAAAGCTCCACACTTATCATTGTGAGGGTCATCAATACTGGAAGAAGGCATCCAGAGAAGTTGTGAAGTCTCTGTCTTTGGAGATACTCAAAAGCCAGCGTGACATGGCTCTGAGTAGTGCAGCTGGACAACATAATCTGCAGAGGTGTCACCTCAGTGACCCTGTGAGTCTGGCTAGCCACTGGGAAAAGCTTCAGACTGTTGCAAATAACTATATTTCAAACTTTCAGATCCTGTCCATGTGACACCCAGCTTCAGATTTGACAACATTGTGGCTGGCTTTGAGAACAACCCAGTTCTGGATCCAGAAAGCTGTGGTCATATCCAGCTCCTTTTCCAGGGAAGCCACACGAGCACTCCCTGTCACAGCAGGCAAACACACATGTGGGGGCTGAAGGAGCTGTTCTGTGACATACGCATGTGCAGATCTAAATACTCATCTCAAACATTATCACCAGGACATCAGAAACTAAACGGGCAGTTAAGTCTTCCGGGGAAAAGAAAAAGAAAAAAAAGCTGATAGTGCTCATCCTCTGCTAAACAGACTATACCAAAATTCAGTTAATTCTGCATCTCATGTTGAAAAGATTATGAATTTATCTTTTTCTAGTGGGATTTTTCACTTTTCTGAGTAGTATTTCAGTGAAAGTGGAACATATTAAAACCACAGTGTCAGGCTCAAAAGTACATCAGATTTAGGATCTTGCCATATGCTGAACACTCTTCTCCCAATCCAACAACACAGATTTGAGCTCAAACCATGAGCTGAAACTGAAGCACAAATAGCTCTGAGCAGCACAGCTCACACGCTTCAGGCTTGGTGGATCCCTCCTGTGTTTGTTACAGGTCTGGGGCTGCAACAAGATGAATCCTACGAGTACAAAACCAATCTAATTATTTTGGATTCTGAAATAAAGACAACACACAAGTGTTGTGTTGAAGAAAGGTCTGATTGAGGGAGATCTTTAAACATATGCTTAACTTCAGCTTGCATTTAAGTCTGATCTCTTTCAAAGAAGCCTCATCCTGAACACTGGATGCTTTCTTAGCTTGTAGCTCCCACTACACCGAGGATTTAAAGTACATTTAGGAGGGAGGACAGTCTGTGCAGGCATTTGCTCAGAAAGAATGCTTTGGGGAGACACTATGCATCATTTTACTATTTCAATTACTTCTACAACCTCAAACAAGCCCAAATTGTTTCTAAAATTCCAGCACATCAGACACCTACCTGAATTTTAACTCAAATTCTCATCTTCTTCTAACAAGATGCCAGCAAACAGAAAAAAGCCTGTTCCCAAAAACTTTGATAAAATTCAGTTAAATTATCCAGATGGTTTTCATTCCACAGAAAATACTAAACCAGCAGTCTGCAAAGCATAGCATTTTCTAAATACACAAAATAAAGAGAAAACAATGCACAAGTGGAAAGTGCAAATGCTGAGCCCATTATATTTTTGTTCCAGCAGAAATGCAGCACAATCAATACAATCTTACAGCTCTAAAGGACCCATCTTTCTGCTGCCAGGGGTGCTCTGCAGCTGCAAGCGCCACCAAATAAACTGCAGGCAGTTCAACCACTTAATTTTTCCTGTGCTACATGCAGAAAGGAGGAACTGCATTCCCACCCACTTAGCCTCCAAAACCCAGCATTCCCTACAGCACAAGAAGCCAAAGAGCACCTGCTGAACAACCTATGTACTTTGAATGACTCTGCAAGCAGCCAAATTTAGCAAATTTGCTATTTTCTCCAAAGCACAGCCTGATTCTGCAGCTCTTAAATACAGGGAAAACTGTCTTAGATTAAATAGTGATTACAGATTTAGAATTTCAAGAGCTGTGAAAGTCCTTGCCACAGAAAATAAACCCACTGAGAAGAGAAGAGGACAGATACTGCAATTTTCTGTGCTGTGCTATTTAATAACTCTCAATGCAAAGGAATTAAATTACAGATAGGGAAACAAGCATCTATATAATTACACAACAACACCTGAAATAATTCAAATCCACCACCAGCAGAATCAGAAAGCTGATCAGCAAGAGATGAGCCATGAAAAAGATCTCTCTGCAGTTAGAGATAGATATTCATCCCTTCTACATGGCATCTCACTAAAATGTTTCATAGCAACAGGGCAGGAGTTATCCCACAGCAGGGGACGGGACTGGTTATCACACAAACCAGCACCATCCTGCTGAGTACACCCCAAAAATGAGAGGAGAAAACAGGCCAGCGAGGAAACTCGGTACTTAAACTGAGTTTCTCAAAGGGGAAGAAATCCCTGAATTATTTCTTCTGTAGATCATTAGTTTGTTTTCTGGCTGTGCTCATCCCAGCCCTGCTGAGCGCTGCAGCACAGCGACAGCGACGCTCCCGCAGTCCTTGGGCAGAGCAGGACCCTCCCAGCTGCCCTCTGCTCCTTTCTAAAACAGCTCTTCAGGCTGCCCAGGAAAAGCTCTGAGGATGGAAATGGTGGCATCACCAGCCACCATCAGGTGCCACAGGTCCAAGCCACCTTTTCTCAGCAGCTGATTAATCTGCTTTAAGTCAGCAGCTGGTGCCCAGCGTGATTCTCAGCACAGCATTCAGGAACACAAGATCACTGGACCTGTTCCTCTGCAGGTCTGTTTATAGTCTCAAGCAGTGCTGCAAGGCAAAAAGCCAAATGGTCCCCGGTTTCAAAGAGCAAGTCCATGGAGATGCCACCTGAGAACCAAGAACCAGACTGGGGCAAGAGAGCACTGCAGGCACAGACAGGGAAACTTTGCCTTATGGACATCTTTGCACCCCAGCACAACTCTTACCAGCACCTTCATTAGAAAGGCTAAGTGAGGGATAATTATGACTCCTCCACAAAGGAGGACTGCTTTAGAAAGACAGCAATTACTGCCTGCTTGGAGCAGGAGGCTGCTGTAAATGTAGGGTGGCCAATTCCTCGGGAAATACAAAAAAAGCTGCGAGGAAGACCCCCTCCCCAGCTCTGAAAATGTCCAGCAGCAGCACCAGGCCCCTTCCAACCAACCCTGGTTTTGTTGTGGAGGCAGCTCCAGCACCTTTGAGGTCCTCATAACAGGCAGACCCATTTCACACTTTTCTACACTACTTGACACATTTGAAAAACACCAAGTCCTTGCTGGCCCACAGCACCCTCAGGGTAATAGCCCCTACAGCACAGCTTCGTACAGTATCAAAAGTTGCATTAGCTGGGAACCAAATTATCACTTGCACAGTAGTTCTGCAATTAGATTGAAACTGTAAATTGTGCAATCAGCTAAATTAAAAAACAAGTTTGTGATAAAGACAATCTTAATTCAGCTCCTGCCTTACTCACCTTACTCCTTTGTAACTTGTTTCTACAGAGATTCAAGCTCCTTTTGCTGTACCACAAATGACTTCACATTCCTAAAAAATTAAGCACTCTTAAGAATTAACGTATGTTTGTCGTCACTCTTAATATCCACCTTTGCCTGAAGCTTCTTCACCAACACACACCACTCAGAGAGGCCTTTTGGGCATCAGAGCCATACCACCCTTCAACTTCCTTGCTTTCCTGCAACATTTCAGGACTCCTTCCCTTCATCCAACTCTCTCTGCTCCAGGTATCACCACTCTTACTTTGAGCAGGTCCCCATATGTCATGCTGTGACCTCCACTACAGAGATTTGGACAACTACCTTTTTAGATGGAGCTGAAAACCATCTAATTTCTGAGCACATCTTACTTGCTTCCCAGTAGAGCTGTTCCACTTCATACAAGTAATTATTTTCTGGAGCAAAGTCAGAACAATCCTATGCAAATATTCTCTCCCTTGTGTCACACCAAGTCACTCCTGCCCCTACCAGGCTCAAACAACAGTATACAAGACAAAATGGAGTAGCTTCTGCAAAAAGACACCTCACATAGGCCATGGTTTATTGGTTTTGGCACTCCCAAGGACGGCGGGCACTTTCAATCCTGTGTCTTGAGTCACAGTCAGGACTGGAACTCAAAACTTTTATGTGCTGAGTGGACAAAGCTGGGAGAGGGGGATGTCATACTACCTGCTCTTCCTCATTTCTGCAAGAGCACACCTGCCCTGGGCACGTCACTCCAAGGAGGGTTTAGCAAGAGCTCCCCTGGACCCGACACCCAACTCTTTGGGACAGCGCTCAGTGCTCAGCACCAGCCTCCTGCACCTTCCCTGGCCAACCCAGGCATTCCCCAGCCCCAGGCCAGTGCTCACCTACTCTAAAGCCACCCTGAGCTCTTTAAGGAACCCAGACACCCACCTCATGGGGCTTTTTTAAATTCCACTAGGCAACAGAACACATAAAAATGAGATGACGCAAGGCTAACCCAAAGCTCCCCTAATGAACATAGCCCCGAGTGTCCAACAGGATGTGACAGGTGGAGGGGCACGTGAGCCCAGCCAAGATGAGGTCACAAAATGAGCAGTTTGCACAGCACACTACTCATCTTAAATTCCAAACTCATTATGCACAAGCCTAACAAACAAAGGAGCAGCTTAGCAGATTTACAATGTACCTTCTCCAAGGGTAGAATAATTATTTATCTGATAGCAACCTTCGTGATACAACAGCAATAAAAAAATTATCCCAGCACCTCTTGTGAGCCGTGCTGTGGTTTCAACTAGACAGACTGACAGCTGGAATGTGCCTTTAGTTGGCTGAGCTTGGGTAGAGTTGTAAATATTTGCTACAAATAAAATAAAGCTCGCTAGACTGAGCAGAAACCCAAACACAGTTAATGGCATCCAGGGGATACAATGCAAGGGACCAACACCCTCCTGAACTCCTTCCAGCTTCCAATTAACAGCCCCTATTTTTTTTTCCCTTTGCTTTTCTCTAAGATCATTCCCTCCTGCACGTGTATGTATGTCAATACCATGCTGATTTCATTCTCTCAGGTTGCAACTTTTATCCAGACTGAAATTCACAAAAATTATAGAAATGGTTCGTATTCCTAATTTGGCTTCACAGCTGCATATTACCATGCAGCAACACATCCAGAAAAAGCATTTCCGAAGTCATATTTCATATAAGCTTTCTCCTTTATTTAGATAAAAACCCAAAGAATCCTGAAAGGAAATAGTACATGTGCACAAAACATGCTCAGCTAGGCTCTCCCACTCAGATACTTTTCCACTTCTATGGCATTATTCCGACCTCCCAGTTTGAAGCTCCAGAACCACATGTTCCCCTTGCCCATATTCCCAATTTCTCAGCATTTGACAGCTTCCCAAGTCTGCTCCCATCTTCTCACCCCGAAACAGCATCTCCAGCCCAAGTTTTCTAGCTGGCTGCTTCTCCCCCAGAAAGGATCACAGCAGTTCTGTTTAATGTGTTTGTATGTTACAACAGGACTGCTGGCAGTAGGATCAGTAACAGTCATTGACTGCTCCAGCCTCCATCCTACAAAGCATCCTTCACTTGGGACATTCTGGTTGTTCTTCTCATTACTTTTCTCCCACCTCCAGACCCCAATACTCCTGCCCTATTTGTTTCCCCCCTTCCTCCAGCAGTTTGTGTTGTCCCATACTTGCAAAGAAAAGAGACAGCATCTCAGCATCTGGTTACAGGCCAGCTTTAACAATATACTATGTTATCATCCTGCTGCTTTAAACACACTAAAAATGGCAAGATTCCAGCACCTAAATATCTCAGAGATTATCAACATCTTTCCAGGAACCTAAAATACCAATATTCACCCGGATTTTCTCAGAATTCACCCCAAAAAAAATTCTTTAATGTAACAGTAGGCCAAACCAGGCACATAATCCTTGCATGCAAAGATTGCTTTTGTAGGTTTGAACAGACAGAGACATCCTTCCAACTCTCCAAAACTTCAGTGCTCTCTTCAGAAGCAGCCTCACAGGGTGGTCTGACAAGACCAGACCCCCAACATGCTCCCCTGGCCACACCAGCCCAAAAAAGCAGGTTCAGCTGGGTTTATGCCCATTTTGTGCCAGAAGAGCAGCACAAAGGAAGGTGACACGTACCTGTGACTCTAGATCAGTGTTTTTTGGGGAGCAGTTGAGGAGGATAAATCCAAGTCTTCCCAGAGGTGACAGCTGCAGCATCGTCTCCAATGCAACTGTTTCGCTGAGCTGTAATATCCCTATGAAATAACCAACTGCAGGACTGGGCTCCAGCCACCTGAGGTGCTCTGAAGTAAGAGAAAAAGGGTCTGAAAAAAAGGCACTTGTTTGTTCTTGATGATCATTCCTGCAAGGAACACGGAATTCATAAACCCCACATCTGCAAATGTATGTCCGCCTGCATTGTAGAGGAATAATCTTCATGGGAACTGATTTTAAAAAAAACTTGTTTACTGTTAGAGGCTGCTAATTACAACATTAAAATACTAGCCTGAACCCCACATTACACTTGCATTCTGTTTTACATAGCAGTATAGGTAACAATCATCACAGCAAGCTGCTCTGTTGGCTCATGCTGGAAGAAGTAATTATATATCACAGCAACACAATTTTGCCCTTCAACCTGCCAGTCCAGTCCATGCAGCAGCTGCGAGCAGCAGGTCAGGGTGGGGGGAGCCTACAGAGTGTTTCTACATAATCACTTACAACTGAAGAAAAAAAAAAAGCTAAAAACCACCAGCCCCTGGCTTGCATGCTTGGCAGAAAGCTGCTAACACAAACAATTACAGCAGCCCTTGCAGCAGGGATGTTACCAGAAAAAATGAGCTCGATCCAAGGGCACTATTAGTGCCCAGGTATCAGCTGAGAGCTGTAGTGCAAGCCTTCCTTAGTAATTGTCACCATTTTTGTGCTTGTACCAGGGATACCCACACCATCCTGTTTCACTTGGACTCCACTATAACCTCTCTGAAGCACCTATTCCCAGGGGAAGTCCACAGGCAACAGTGACTAAGGCCTGTGCAAGTCACAAGCTGAGTTTCTGGGCCAAGATGCTGAGACAGAGCCTTTCAAAAGGCACCCCAAACTCTTAGTGGCCACCCACAGCAAGCAGAGCCTTGGGGTGCCTAACACTGAAAACTGCACTTAACTTCTGCCTCAGATGGACTGGAAAACAGGCTGACCTCTTCCAAGGCTTTGGCTCCAGTGAACATGAGTATTTCAATCTTGATGCTCAAAGCAGCATCAGGTTTTTCACAGCTGCTGCAGATAAACCAGTGGCATAAGTTATATTGTGAATATGCAATAAAATGCTGTTTTTCTTCTCCAGTATGAAATGAAGTGTAAAACTGCACACAAGCCGTTAGTTGTGCTGTTACTGTTTAACTAGAGATTATCAAAAAGAAATCATCACAGTTCTTGTATAATATGATAGCAATGCAACAGTTAACTGTCCAGCAAAATCTGCCATGCCAGGCTGCTTAATCATGTTGTCTTCGTTCCAGCAAAAAATTATATTAAAAGACAGTTAATTTTTCCAAGCAAAAACGTTACAGCCTGTGTATTTCAAAAACTTTGTGAATCCAAAATAGAACGAGACAGACAATAATGGCCAAGAGCCTGACCAGCTTAATGGAAGTTGGACTCTCATTTTGTTCCCAACACTGAAACAGCAGATTGTTCACAGAAGACAATTAACAGCCAACACAAAATTTCCATTTTTTAGCAGAAAAGTAAACAGAAAATTAGCCCTTCTGTTTCATTTTCGAAGTGTTAAAGCATGATGCTTTTAAAAGCAAACATAGAAACAGAAGGACAGCATCATTAAGTGTCAGAACAGGGTTCTCCTGTACCCTCATTTTTAAGCAGCTGTACTGACTTTTTCCCAATCAACTTTTAATCAGAGAACATGGTTAAGAGGCTGAATTTGCTTGTAAAACAGTACATCTGCAAATCTCTTCTGCTCTTGCTTCCCAGTTTTCTTCTAGACCCTGACCAGACTGTACAGCAGGAATTAGTCATGCTGCCTACCACCGTGCTGGGAAGGACCTCTGATACACTGCCCAAAGTGCCAAATAAAAACATACACAGTGCACCAGAGGCTTTGCAATTACTTGCCAATGATGGTGGGTAGGTTCACAGCAGCCCCACAAATTCTAGACCAGAAGCTTGTGAAATGACCTCCACTCTGGAAATGAGCAGTACCAGGGGCAGCCCAGCTCTCCATCAGCAGGACTGCACAGGCTTATTTTCAGCCTTTTAAGAGACAGAATATACTGATATAAATTATCACCTGGAACCTGTAAACCAACAGCAGCCAGCTAGGGAAGATTCCTGCTCACCAGAAAAGTATGGATTTAATTCAAGCAGAATGCATATGTACTGACACACAACTAATGCAGCCAGCAGTCTGATAAATAAAAAGCAAACACATGTGCTTGCTAAAAGATGCACAGTCAGTGCAGCCAGCTCAGCCTCAAAATATCTGTGCCCTCTCTGATCAGCTTGGCAGCCACACAAAACCCTCCCGAGGAAAGCAGGCCAGGGAAGCAAAAAGGTGACGCTCAATAGTTCATATCAAAGCAAATGCTGAACTGAATTTCATGGGCTATTTCTGTTTCCTTGCTAAATAGCAAAGGCCTACTGCAAATAACAGAGTGAGAGTTTTGCAGGAGAGAAAAGGTCAATCAGGATCTCTCACCATGGCAAATGCTGTGCTACAGACAGGGAGCAGCACCAGTTCCCTGTGTAAAGAAATATACGGAAATAGCACTTATTGTCTCCACATGTTTATGCAACAGACGCTCCAACAGCAGCCTTTCCTTTTAAGACTGTTTTCAAAAATAAAAAAGTACAACAAGATGTGGTGAGGGTTTCCTTCCCAGTGCAGTGAATTTGAGGTGCAGAATAAACATGGAATTATTGACTCACTCACAAAAATGTTACCGGAGAGATTTCAGAGACTTCTGGCTTAGCTCTACTCCCACTGACGTCGGTTCAGACTTTTACCACTGATTTCAGGCAGTGCTGGCCTACGTAGCACTTCCAGCTCAGCTATTATTACCTTTTAGTTTAAAATATGTAATGTTCCTCTGTAACAGACGGAAAAATATTTCAGGAACTTTTTAAATCTGTTCCTCCAAGATACATTTTTATTTTTTTTAATCACACTGAGACACGGTTCCTGGATGCAAGAACATGTGACCTGTTCTAAATAAAGGATATTTTCCACTTCTTGCACAACTGGAACAGATATAAGCAGTAGCTTGAACAAACTGCATTGCAGAACCCAACCAGAATATAAAACACTTGAATAAGATCCATAAATAGCAGTAATATGAAAAGACTACCTCCAATAAGGCACAAACTCAATGTTAAGCCTAATGTAATCAAGTTGAAATTCAATCACACTGCAAAGTTCATTTACAAAATTAAATTTGATCATCTGCAGGCTAAGGCACTAGGGCACTTCAGAAGACTCCTCTTTGGCTCCAGAGTAAGCATGCATTTCAAAAATGTGTGTCTATTTGGTGAAATTAATATTTCCTCAACAATCATTGTGTATTAAAAGGGAAGCTTTAACTAAATCAAAACTTCAACACTGAGATAAGAGGAAAAACCAAAAAGGAATGCTTTAGAGAGGATTCTAACTGGATAGAGATGAGGCACCAGCTGATATAAAGTAAAATATGGAAGGTTTGCACAAAGGAAAAGGTCTTTGGACAGCAGGAATGGTGAGATTTTTATAAAGACATCACTGCTTTAATAATGACAAACTCTACATCTCAATGTTATTGCTCATAAAACAAAAATAAGCTTCCTAAGAAACTATCATGCAAATTAAATGCATTTCCTAATATTTTCTTCCACTAAAAATACTTCAGTAACTGCATCATTCAGGTACTTTTTAACCAGTCTGAAAATACAGGCAACAGAAAAGGTCACAAATAGCAGCAATTTATCTGCAGGTTTTATTAAGAGCATGGCAGTAAATTACAACAGCTGACGATAATTTGCTGGTACTTGTGATGTCACACAGACCATCCAAATGGACACACATGGCAGACAACAAACAAATACAGAGAAAATCAATTTGATGTAGAAAATTTTGCTGCATTTTCCACACCTGGGTTGGTTCAGAGTGGCCTGTGCAATGGCAGGCTGTACAGCCTTTACCTCCAGATACCAGTCTGACATCCAGAGCATTGCCAAATGATTTAAAGAACCCACATTCGAGATGTAACTCAAGCTTCCAGTGCCCTGCTGACTGTGTGCAGACACGTCAGGATCTGTGTTTACTTTTGGTAATAAAACTCCATCGATTTCATTGTACACTGCTTGTACCAGGAAACAAATCTTATTTGCTTGTTCATTACATAAACACATACATATTTAAGTGTATGTACTTGTAGATTAAAACGAATATACTTTGTGAATATGGCAAGAGAGGAATAAAATATGAATATGAGGGGGGAAAAAATAGATCTCATTGTCTTACTGAGTAGCCTCAAAGCCCATTTTCCTCCCACAGAGAAAAGTGACTCTGGAGAAACCAAAGCAACTGAAACATCATCAGTTTTCAAAGACATTTGACCATGGCAAATTCCAGAGATCCCATGAATGTAGGTATTACTCTGCCCAAGGATCTAACTTCTCATGAGTCGGGAGGGTTTGGAAGTCTGGGTTTGACTGATCTATCTCAGCCCCATGTATCCTCTCCACCCCCTATGATTAAAGCTTTGCTGGGCTTACATTTTAACTTGGCCTCTAGCACTCAATTGTGGCTTGGCCTAAGTCAGTACAGTATTTACTGCAAAAAGCCTTTATTATTGGACCCCTTGCGGCTTTGGATTGCAGACTTGAATTATGAAACAGGGATGGAGTAACTGTGAGGGCACACTGGAGAGGAGAAATCTTTAACTGGACGTCACATATTGGAAAACAAGCAATCTGGGAGGAAGCAAATAGCAGAGTTTCACTGGGAGAAGGACAACAGTATCAGCAGGGCTGAGTTAAACTGGACAACAAAACTGTTTCTTTTTGGTTCAGAGCACAACACTCTTACCTATTTCTGAGCAGGACGAAATTTTCTCTGTACTCACAATTTCAGCTGCTATGAGTAAGCCAAGGATGCTTCTCAACTCTTATGGTTAAAAAGATCAGAGAAAGCCCTATGTTGCTAGGAAATCAGCAGTTCTCACCAGGGAAAAGAGCAGATTGCTGTTTAGACTCAGCTCCTCACATCAGCTCTGGTTTGCCTGCTCCCCAGGCACCCTTCCAGAGCCAGGCTGCGGAGAGGGCAAGAAAGCAATTCCCATGGCCACAGTCCCACAACTACACCATGCTGAACTGCTGCTATTCCACTCTCTGCTATGCAATTACTCCTGATTTACATCCACAAGAGAAAGCAGCAGGGTGATGCTGATACCCTCGATAATCATCAGTCAGACTGGTTCCAGGCCTGAGCAAAGCTGAAGGACTACAGAAGTCCACTGAGATATGATCATGAAACAAACAGGTTTGTGAGCAACTTCTGCCTCCTGTTATCGTCAGGTTTTATCAGCCTGGCTCCAGGGACAGGTTTATATGGACCTGGCAAGGCCCCTGACTCCTTTGCATCTTCATCTCCCACAATACCAGGAAGACAGCTGAGACTCTCCCTCGAGGTACGAGCTGTACGTGAGCTGGGCAGGCTCCACACTGAGGTTAACATGTCAGCTCACTATCTGCCAGAAAAACCATGGATTGTTATTCCACCCCCGGGGCTCCCTCTTCTCACACACATGGGTACATGTGGAGGGACACGAGGCAGACTGGGACGAGCTGGTCACTCCTCCAAAAAGCTGTCCTGATGGAAACATCAGGGCAGATGTTGATCTGAGGCACCGCCAGGATGTCAGGATGACAGACCCCTCTAAACCCAAAAGGTGGGCAGTGCTGTCTCTGCAGGAATATCAGGTAAGGATGAACTGGGGAAATTCACTCCAGGGAAATTTGAAGTGACAACATTTACAAGACAGTAAAATACTCCAGTGCTTCATTAGGGAGTTTATTCACTCCTCCCCGAGAGAAGTGCACAACGCAAGGCTGGATTTGGGTCCCAAAGCATCAAGCCACAGGAATTAAAAGCAGTTGCAGCATCTGTGCAATGTCAAATGCAGACCAGCCACCTAAGCTCCAGTGCAGACCTGCTATCCATGCTCACACCAGGAAAGCACAGACAAACTGCTGACTCCAGAGAGGACAGCCACAAAGGGACAACTCCTGCACACCAGTTGGGACACACAGCTGGTACAAACAGGGCTACTGGGCCACAGCGCAGTAGTCACGACTGCTGCACTCCTCTGGCAACACGAGCACCAAACCCAAAGTCCTGTGTCTCTCTCAGCTGCCTCCATCACAGCTGGAACCCACCAGTGCTGGTGAGCCCCATCTGCTCTGCACATTAGCCTGGCTCTAAGATAATTACCTGGGTAATGGCAATTTCCCTGCATAACCTTAGGGAGCAAAGGAGTTCTGGCAACTTGGGTACGGTTGGATAGCCTGTCAGGCTGTACAGCATCACCTCTACCTGCACCATGGCTGAGCCATACCAGGGGTACACTGTGAGGCAGGGCTGCCATGAGGACAGGCCACAGGAGGTGGCTCCACATCTGTCAGCCCTTGTGACAGCAGCAGAATTTTTAACACCTTTTACTACAAACCTTCAGTGGTTCTGAAACATTCAGAAAATGATCAAAAAGTCATTTATTTACTTTGAAGTTTGTCTGACAGGCCGTGCAATCCAAACTCATTCTAGCACTTTTTTTCTTCATTTACATTCTTATTTATTTTTCCACTACACACGGATGTACGAAGAGCAGTGTTCAAAACTCAAATGTGAAGAGAGACAAGCTAACAGCAGACCTGATTACAAACAAGACACACTCGCAGCAATGACCTTATACTCAGCAGAGCGCTGCTAAGCAGAGTGTTGAGGTGAAATGGAGGGTTCCTTGAATGAAAAAACAGAGGGAGAAACGTGCCATAGGTGACGAGGTGGATGCTCAAGGCGCGGGAGAGCCCTGACTTTCTTTTCCCAGCAGTAGGACGGGAGGGAGGGAAACACACACAGCCCGTCTTATTTCCCTTTACAGAGTATATCTACGCGATGCAGCCGCTCCAGATAAGCAAACAGAGTCTATTTCAGGGAAAAGCCACTCTAGGAAGAAAGTGACCTACCTAGCAAAAGTTTCCAGTCGCAAGCAACTGCAAGTAACAAACCCGCTCTCAAGCTCAAAAAAAGCCGCAAAAAACCACACGCACACAAGAACAAAAACAAAACAAAACAAAAAAAAACCTAAACAAAACACCCCAAAAAACAACCAAAAGGCAAACGATCGAGAACAACCTCAGATGTTAGGAGACCTTGCAGCTACAAGACCCTCCGCAGCTCCGCGCTCGGAGCGGGTCCCGGCCGCGGCGCTCACCGGGGCAGGCGCGGCCCCGGCCCCGGCCTCGCCCCCGCTCCCGGCGGGGCTGCCCCGGTGACAGCCGGGCCCGCACGGCCAACAATGCCCTTTACATAACGCGGGCCCGGCCCGCCCTCCGCCAACAACGCCGCTATTATGGCACGGAGCGCTCGGCGCTGCGCAGCTCGGGGATGCTCCGCGCCCGCGCACGGCGGGACCCGCGCCCCGCGCCCCACCTGCTCTTGAGGGGCTGGCTCTTCAGCTCGTAGTACGTCTTGGGCTCCTCGTGGAACTCCTCGCCCACCTCGAAGTCCGGCACGATCCCCGACTCCGCCTGCATCGTCGCCGCGGCCGCTGCGAGAGGGNGGAGCGCGGGGCCGCCCGCCCGCCCGTCCATCCCGCCCCATTCCCATCTCCGGCCCATTCCCGGCCCATCCCGCCCCATTCCCGGCCCGGCCGTGCGCGCCACCTGCCGCCCCCTCCCTGCGCCGCCCCGCCCCCGCTGTGACGTCACGCGGCTCTGACGGCACAGGTGCCGCGCGTGACGTCACGCTGCCCGCAGCTGCGGCTGTCCCCAAAGTCACAGAACCAGGGGATGGTTTGGGTTGGAGGGCACCTCAAAGCCCATCTCATTCCATGGGCAGGACACCCTCCACTATGCCGGGTCGCTCCAAGCCCTGTCTCAGCCTGGCCTCTGACACTTCCAGGGATGTGGCAGCCGCGCCTTGTCTGTGCCAGTGCCTCCCCCCCCTCACAGGGAACAATGTCTCCTTCATTTACAACCTAAACCTGCTCTCTCTCTCAGTTTGAATCCATTCTCCCTTGTCCTGTCCCTACAGGTTCTTGTAAGAAGTTCTGCTTTGTGTTTCTTTTAGGCTCCCTGCAGGTACTGGAAGGGACCAGCAAAAAGGACTCCTCATCTCCCTTTGGGAACATCCAGCACAAGCAGCAGCTGTCCAGCTGCAAACAGTGCTCCTGCACTGCTGCCAACCCGAAATCAGCCTTGAGTTCAGTTAGAGGGCAGGGTGTGATGGGTTTGAATGCCCACAGCAGAGATCAAGTGCTGATAGAGCGTGGGACACGTACTGTAACTCACTGTGACAGGTACAAAAACCAATGAGCATTTGCATCCCAGGACTTTGCACTGCTCCAAATAATTTCCCAGCACAAGATCTGACAGCTCTAAGTGGCTTCCTTTGAACTTTACCTGCCTTTATAAAGAGTCCAAAGCTCATGAACATGGCAAAGAAAGGTTCAGTAAAATGGAACATTTGAAGCCAGCTGGGCTTCAGTTATTTCCAGCAGAAATGTTTTAATGCCATCTCATCTTCCAGTTTGGCTCCTGGCATGTTTGGGGTGCTAAGAGCAGATAACTCAGAACATGGAGGTGGGAAGAGCCTCTGCCACACCCCATTGTACCCACACCGGTGCCAGTCCCAGGGAGAGCCAAAGAGGGAAGGTGGGTGGGAAGGTGGCAAGGAGGTCCTGGCACAGGAGGATGGTGTCAGGGATCAGAGATGTCCTGTGCCTTCTCAGCCCATGTTAGTGATGGTGCTGGTCCTTCCTGGGGTTCAAAGACCCCGGAGGTGGACAGTCCCATTCAGAATTTGTTAAATGATCCTGTTTGGCCTTTGTTGTTTTCTTCCGTTTGGGGGTTGGTGCTGCAGGAAGATGGATTTCAGGAGTGGGGCTCTGTCCCTGTGCTCACGAGGGGCCAGCACTGACTGTGACTCAGGACATCTCTGATCTCCCTTTACAATGCAGAGAACAAGAAATCTTCCTCAGCTCTGTCCTGTCCCCTTACCTGCAGTGACATCAGGATGGCAGCGACCCCCCTCAGTACAGAAATTCCATGGAGAATTTCCTTCACGACACTGTCCCAGAGCTTTGACCTCATTAACAAAGCCATAGCACAACTCAGAGGCCTGGGACGTTTGAGGATGCTGTTGGTAACTGATGCCTCATAATTCTGGTGCCATCATACAACAGCTAAAATCACACCACTCGTGGTGTGCCAGTGGAACACCACGTTAGTAACTCTAACACACCAGATAAACCAGAAAAAGTGTCTTTTCCATACATCCTTTTCCTCCATCACGGCTGCCAAAGCTGCTCAGTGCTGCACCAGGGACTGCTCACACCTGGGCAGCCAGGACTCCTACTCACTTCAGGCCATCTGAGGATTTCATAAAATAAACCCAAGAATTTTAGCCTGCTTCAGAAATTTAAGTCTCAGGTTACTATGCAGCTGCCAAACTCCAAGCAATGACTTAATAGCAAGAGTAATTACTTTAATGAATCAGATACAACAAATTGGATAATGCCCTGAAGAATGTTCTTTTGAGCCCACATTGGCAGATGGCTGGGATGGCTCGACAGAGGAGTGGGCTTGCTAGCAGTGCTTTGGGGAGGTGGGGGGGGAAAGGCAACCAACAAACAATTAAAAACAACTTAGAATAAACCCACTGCTAAGCTACATTTACAGCCTGAGCCTCTGGGTTGGGGGGTGTTGCTGAGGAACTGTGTCTTCACAAGTGAGGAATCACTCCACGATTTGATGAAGGCAGTAAACAGCAGGACTCATCTCTTTGCAATGATTTTGTTTCTATTTTTCCAGGTGTAAAAATGAGATATTCTCTTCTGCTGTTCAAAATGTACAGCTTATGAGCCTTCAGCTCTGTTTTAATTATAGCACTAGTTCTAAAGAGCAAAGATCTCTTATGCAAATACATATCCCAGGCAATGCTGCTTCACTCAAGATACCACAGCTTCAGCAGGAGCTCTGTGTGCAGCTCCCAGAGAGAAAGGAATCTGGTTTACTTCTCATCAGACCATGAATCTTGTGTTTCTGTCTTGCAACCTCTGTGCAACGCAAAGTTTTATCTGGTGTTCAGATCAAGGCAATTTCTCATTGCAGCTGGGCTAACTGGGACCTTGACACTGCTCTGCTGAGTCATACAAAGTGTTCTATTCATAATAGATGTCATCCATGTTGATAATATCATTCTACAGTTCATCTTTCAGGGTGAAAGAATAATACTTCCGCTTGCCTAAGCAGGACACTAATCGTAAACATGCCCCAAAACAAAAATGGTGCTTAAAAATTAATCTTATTATGCCATTATTGCAATTAAATTGCCATAAAGAAAATTAAATTAACCCCAAAATACATATCAGGTAAAATTTAAGATGAAGTGACTATTGTGTTGCTGCAAGGTTCAGATTTCTGTATAGTTACTCTCTATAGCTGGAATTCTGTACAGCTCTGTTGATTGTTTTCCAGTTATGAATGTCAAACTGCTTTAGGGAGGTGAGCAAGAACAATTATCCAGTTTAGCAGAGTGAAAAACAAAACACGGAAGGGTCATTTGTCAAACATCAAATCAGTGGCAGAACATGAACTTCAATCTAGTGTTCACATAAAGTGTTCACAACCCTACTAAGACTCTTACTAGGAAGTATTTCTGTAGAACTGTCACTCCTAAAAGGACAATGGCCTAGAAGCAAATCCCAAACATTACCTAGGAGGTAAAGTCAGGTTTCATAAGGGACAGCCTTGTATTCAGATTTAGGGCTCACTGGGAATGCTCAGCTTGGTTTTCTATTGCTTGAAAGCAAGTCCT
Organism: Dicaeum eximium; assembly: GCA_013396995.1. NCBI lineage: Eukaryota > Metazoa > Chordata > Aves > Passeriformes > Dicaeidae > Dicaeum > Dicaeum eximium. The sequence goes on along the minus strand of VWZP01008455.1, from coordinate 2,048,736 downwards.
TTTTAAGTCCTTTCCAGAGTTGGAAATTACCCAGCAATAAAGGCAGTCTCAGTATTAAAGTGACACTTCTGTCTCATTTTTCACCCAAACTAACACAAACCTCCTCAAAAGCCATGGGCAGTTGTGTCTGGGCTCCCCAGTGCCACATAGAGACTGGGTCAGCTTTGTTCAGTTACTTTTCAGATGATGGGTCTGATTTTGCTAAAGCCATTAAAATGTGTTCAGCTTATTGGGCAAATTCTCCTTTCCAGAGTGGATTCTCATCAAGATTGAGAAAGCAGCATGAAGGTTCAGGAGACTGAAGGACTTTGGTTGTTCAGCTCCTGAGAAAGGTTTATCAGGAGGCACAGCTCTTCCTCATTCTGAACCAATATTTCCTATGATTTCAGCAATGATTTTCAGATACCATGGGGTACAAAATTTAATGTGCAGCAAGCACATTGAGCAGAGCTGCTACTTTCCTCCCCCCATTACTCTTTGCAATTCCCTTATTTGTAATATCCTCACTTATAACTTCATAATTTGTATTTTTCTTCTTCTGGCCTACAAGCACCATTTAAAATGATTCTCCCATCAGTAATGTTACTCCAACCACAGTCTGGGGATCTCTAGTTGACAGCAGGGAGCAACAACATAGATTGATATCTCTATAAGTAAGCAAAAAATCGACACACAACTCAGCAGAGTTCCCGGTTTGCAAGAATTCCCCCGCACCAACTATTTGTGCATTCATGTGAAGAGGAAAAGAAGCAGTCAATGCTGCCTTTCAAAATAAAAAATAAACAGACATGTGATTTAATTTTGAAGAAAGTTCCCAGACTTTTGCATCCATACTCTGCATTGTACACTGTGAAATTCGTGAAGAGAATGCAATTTACCCCTGCAGACTAAAAGACAAGAAGTTGTTATTGCTCTTTATCTCCTTACAAGGCAGAAGACTTGGTAAAAGCTTTCAGTATTGAGTACCAGAGAAAGGGGGCATTTAAGTGAGAGCTTCCAGTAGCCATGGAGAGACTCTGTAGAGTCTCACAGGAACATCCCTGTCCCATTTCCTTTGCTCCACCAAGCACATATAATGCCAGTTAAAATCTCCCATCTCCAATATCTCATTTCTTGTCCCAGTTCCTTTTTCTCCAGCCACACTGGGGACTCGCAGCCTGTCGCCCATCTCTTTCCTTCCCCAGCTGCCATTCCATCTCTTTGCCCAGGCAAGACACCTTTTCCCTCTTTTGGACTTCAGCTCTCTCCACCTCCCAGTGATACCCACACACTTTTATTTAATCACAGTGTCTGCCTACCCTGAGTGCTGTTTGACCTTTTTCTCCATTAAGGTGCAGCTTTCACCCTTTCTGCTTTCAAATCAAGGGTTTCCTTTTCCCCACTCAGGAAAAGAAACCAAACAATCTCCTCTCAGCTCCCTACAGACAGGACCTCAGAAGTGTAACAGATGGGAAATCCTGCTTCCATTTAGGGTGGAAAATGCCTGAGAGGGATGAAACTCGTGGACATTTAACTGCTGCTTTGCTGTGCATATACCAGGTACAGTTTTGCAAAGGATTATCATTTAGCCTGATTGTCAGGAGAGCAGCACTTGACATATCTCTGACATACGTGAAACCAGCAGCCACATACAGCGAGATAATTTTTCCAAACTTTGTCAGTTTTCATGCAGGGCTTTGCTAGACAGCCAGAAACAATCAGATGTTTTTGAGAACAAATCCAAAAAATCATTTTATGAGGGAGAACAACAGGCCAGCTCCCCCACATCTCAGCAGGACAGCCTTGCTCTCCAGAGCCTGCACCACGCAAGATGCTATTGCCAGGTCTAATAATTTTCCTGCAAAGTTTTAATTTGCTTCTCTCAGAAAAAAGTTTGGAGTTCTCAGATTGAAAATGGGCCCCCTTGTTACATCAATACACCAGGAGAAATAAGGAGAATTCATATTTTAAAATACAGTTTCTAAGAATGTGTCATCAGTTCGGAACAAAGTCGGAAACCCTGTCAGTCCCAGGGTGGTTTTATCAGCAGAACTGAAGGAGATTAATTCTGCAGTTGGGGCTCTCGAATGAATTATGTTACCCTAATGAATCATTCACTAATTCCTAGTCCTCCCTTTCTTCATCTCTGCCATATTTGCATAGGTAATGGAAGAATTCAAGGGGGAACTGGACAATCTCTCTTGTTCAATATCCTTGTTTTGATTTTCACATGTTCCTCTTTCCAGATGCTAACTCATGACACTGGTTAGCAACAGCAGTGGTGCGCAAACAGAAGCTGGAAGAGCAATGTCATTCTGACTTGGCTTTAGGGCAAAAAAAAAACCAAACCAGCCTAGACTGGGATTAAGTCATTCCCTTTGGTTCTTCATCAAAAGAATTGGCTTCATTTCCATGCCAGAGACTGAGCCTGGTGCTCGAGGCAGATGTTCCTGGGTTCAAACAGAGGGTGTGGGGGGTCACAGCTGCCTCTGCAGGGACTAATGGTCAGTCCTCCTTGGTCTAGGGAGGTATTCAGGGACAGGACTTGCAGGATGGAGAGGACAGTCTGGGGACTCCTGCCTGGAGAGCAGGATCTGACAGGCTCTGGGCTTGGCTCCCAGCCAGTAACACCCAGTCACCTCAGAAGTGGTGACTGTGCATTTGCAAGGGGAGAAGTAGGGAGCTGGCCTTTTCTTTGAGTGAAAGCTGAGGTTCTCTTGAGCTGGAACAGCTCTAACTACTGCCTTGAGAATGACAAATCCAAGGCCAAGAACAGGGTCAGAAGGGCTGGCAGCAGGCTGCATGCCATCAGCTACTCCTGGGGACCAGAGCCTTTTTCCTTCTGTGGGAAATCATTTGGGTCTTGCTTCTTGAGGAGGGCAGGCTCATCCTGCTGGGCTCTCCGTGGGCAGGGCAGGCAGGGGCAGAAGCAGCCAGAGCTGGACCCCAGCAGGTAGCACTGACTGGCACTCAGACACGGCCATGGACGGGCTGGAAACTCAGTAAACCTCAGTGGAATAAAGTTTGTGAGGCCAAACCTCATCTGGCCAACAGGGCACTGCAAATCCTGTTAATTAAACTGGTGCAAAGGCCAGAGCAGACGCAGATAAACCAGGTTAAACTCTCACTTATGCTGATTTAATGTAATTCAGTACAGCACCAGTGGTAGTTAAACTGATTAGAGAGTTAACTGGTTTAAATACATTTGCTCTAAGTACTGGTGCTGGTTTAACAGGACTGCTTTAAAGTGAAAAGCAAACTGCAGACCTCTGCCAAACTTCCCCTGTTGTATTTAAACCAGTACAACCTGTAGGGACATGTAAGAAACTGCTTTTAACCAGGAGCAAAGAGCACTGAGAACAGGGGACTTGGCCCAGCAGCCCTGGTCTCTGGTGCTTATTCTCCTCAGTTTTCCTGATAAAAGGAGCCGTCTTCATGTCAGCGACACTCAGGTCTAAATTTGCTTCCCAAAAGTCCTATTATAAAAGGTGAGACTAAAATCACAGCCTGTTTTTAAAACACACAATTTAGAGGGAAGGTGTTTGTTTATTTTCCTACTGTCTAAAAGTAGTTTTGAATGGAAAAAGTAAAGATTTGTCAGTGAAAACTTTCTTAGGCTTTCTGTTTCTGTACAATCCCATGAATGATTCCTGTGCTTTATGTGTCTTTGGAGATATTTATTTACAAGCACTATCTGAAGAGAACAAGACTTTTTTTAACATTAGAAATATGAATATTAGTAGTCACAATTAGTTCAAATACCAAGACTTTCATATTTCTGCTTTCCAACAGGCCTTTACATATGCATCATGAAACATAAACCCTCCTCAAATGTCTTCAATTACTCACTCACCTGAAATCAGAATATCAAATATTATTCTAATAAATACTAAAATATTCTCCATCTGAAGTCAGAATCCCTTTTTTCCCTCATCTACTATATTTTTATATTTCTATGTCACCACCTAAAGAGTTTGTCTTCAAACAAAAACTAAGCAGTGAGAGAATCACAAATCCAAAGCAAAATAAAAAAGTCTTTAGTACATAAAGCCTGCTGAGACCTGTGGGGTTTTTGAAGCAGAGGATTTAAAGGATAAAGGCCAATTTGCTGAAATTTTTTGTGCTACCTTTCACACTCTGGGATGTACAAAAAGGATGCCATCAGCTAGCAAGACAGTGTGGCAAGTATTTTAAATCCACATTATACAGAGGTAATTGGTAGCATCAAGGGCCAAAACTATGTATAGTTGAGATCAAAACTGCCCATATGAAAAAAAAGCTTCCCAAACTCTTCTTGAGTGATCATGAAGCGCTTTGCTCAGAATCTGTGGCTACTTCAGATCCCCACAGGGATGTCATACCTTTTTTTTCCCCCTTATTGTCTCAGCAGGCTCCCATTTGATCTGAGCAGGCTTTGTAAGGCCATGTCATTGCCTCCATCTATGTGGAAAGGATAATTTGCCAGAGGATTCTTTTTTGTTTAACGAAGCTTCATTAAGGAAGGGGCAGTCAAAGGCCTGAAAGCTCAACCCAACACACTGAACATGAATCCACTGGGCACATGTCCTGCTTGTGAAGAAAAGCCACTCAGCCATGAAGAAGGGATGTCCTTTCCCTTAGCACAAACCCAGGGAGGAGTTTAAATGTTTACTTCAAATATGTGTGTACGAGAAGCAAAAAACCGAGGTCGCTTCACCAGTAAAATGCCTTTGTGGTTTTGTCCCTCTGTTTGTATCCCTCCATCAACTGTTCCCCCACACTTCCCTTAGTTCTGTGTTCATCCAGTATTCGTTCCCATCAGTGCCAACCTGTGAGGAGGCTGGGGAGAATGTTCTGGAGGAGCATCAGTGTCCCCAAACACATGGCCCAGCCGTGGCCCCAGCAGTACAGCTTCAACCTCCCACTGCTTATTTCTATTTTGTCAGCCCCTTGAGAAGCACCAATGCTCCTTTCTGTGTGGGGAGAGCTGATACTGAACAGCACAGCCTGGACCAAGCTGTACAGAGCTCAGTGACTCGAATCCATGAACAGACACATGGTTTATAGCCTTCCACAGCCTGCCCAAAATGATGCAGTGCATGAGAGCAGGGTACTCCAACTGCTTCAGACTGCCTCAATTATTTGGCAGAGCAGCTTTCATGGGTATGGCTGAAGTGAGCTGACTCCTCTCCAAGGAGCTCCTCAGTCAGAAAGCCAGAGCTTTCTGGAGCTCACGTTTCTGCTTTCCCAGCAGTTAATGCCATTACTGGGGTAAAATGAAATTAAAAGTTCACTCTGGACAGCTGTGGGAGAATGGAGGAAACACTCTCCAGCGATATCCATGGAAAGTCATTGCACAGCAGGCCTTGAGGCAAAGTTATTTACAGCACAAAGGCCTTGCTCAGCAGCCAGTCAAGTCTCCTTGGAAGGGCTGAGTCTGGAGTAGCCCAAGTTACCTGAAATCCACCTTCCCTTGCTCACCTGGGCTGTCCCAGCTACAGACCTGGTTGCCTGTGGCATCCAAGCAGTGCAGAGCAGCCTTGAGTATCAAGGTCTGCATCCAGCTAATTGGTCTGATTGTTGGTAGAACCTCCAGAAATCTTTTAAATTTCAATGAGGACAAAGAGGAGGCTACATGTTGTGGCTCAAGATACTCTGATACACACCAGTGGGAGTTCCTGTATCAGTTAGACCTGGTCCTTATCAGGGGAGAGGTATTTCTGAAGTAGATTGTTCTGTCTGGAGCTGATAAAGCCTATCTCACTTAATCTTCCTCAACAGTGGTGGGATTTACTGGAACCAGGGGTGTATTGGGGGCTACAAGTACAGCAGGATCAGAGCTCAAGATGTGTGGAAAGCCTGGAGAAGGTGCTATCCAAGCCCACGAACTCAAGTCCTGCTTCTTATAAAGAACTAAGTTTTGCCCTGTTCACACCAGGTGATTACAAGGCACCTCAGTATCTGTCTGTCCTTTCATGGAAAGTCATCTTCCTCCCCATGAAGAAGGGTTTTTAACCAGCTGCATTTCTCATCCACTGCAAGTGCAAAAAGCACTACTCAAGCCACTGAGATGTCCTTGCTGAGGACAGCCTTGATGTACCTTGCTGAGATATAATCAAATATGTGTCTGAGACCGACCCTCACAACCCCTTCCAAAGCAATGCACCAGAGGTCAGCTGGAATGAGGGTTTCTTTGGGAAAGGATGTTTCTGTTTGAGGTGTGAAAACGCTCAGGTTTCTACTACCAGAAACCGACTCTTGCCAAACCATGGAGCAAGAAGCACACAGTCCCCTGTCCCTGCCCTGGTGTGAGCATCAGAGAGGTCAGGGCTGCTGAATGCTGTTCTGAAAGGCCAAGGAAGGGCCACCCATCAGTGCCACTAGCTTGTCTCAGGAAGAAAATAAAAATACATTATTTATGATTTCTACACGTTATTAGCAGAAGGTGCAGTCACTGGCACTTCCCTGTATCCTAAGTGTTCATCAACATTTCCTTGATGTTAGCAAGTCTATTAATAAAGTGTTGCAAGCAATCAGAACTGCTCCGCCAGCCTGGGAGGGGAAGTGTTGGTGACACCGTGTTCCAGCTCAAAGTCACGTAAAACCCTCTATACCTTTTTCTGAAAGACACCACCATCAGCAGCAGCAAATGTAAATGTGCAATCACAGCACCTTGTAATTAACGGCAAGTCACAGGCCCCGTTAGCACTGCAGCTCCTCTTGCACTGGTGGTGAGTGAACAGGTTTCTTGGCCAGCTTGGGCATCATCAGGAAAATTCAGCACATCCAAATGTAAGGAAACAAGATTTCACCATGTGCTGACCTTCCCAGGTCTGCTGTGTCTCCTTCCCAGGTGTGCTGTGTCCCCTTCCCAGGTCTGCAGCGTGGCTGAGCACGGGCTGAAGCCGCTCTGTCCCTCAGCTCCCCGGGGGATGGAGAGGGCTCTGTCCTGTCCCTCAGCACCCCGGGGGATGGAGAGGGCTCTGCCCTGTCCCTCAGCACCCCGGGGGATGGAGAGGGCTCTGCCCTGTCCCTCAGCACCCCGGGGGATGGAGAGGGCTCTGCCCTGGCCCTCAGCACCAGGGTGATGCCTTTGCTGACTGCAGACACATCTGAAACCCCACGTCAGCACTCTGGGGAGATGCTGTCTGAGCTCATTGCACTGTTCATACTGGAAAGATCATGTAGACCTCGTTAAGAAATAGTTTTGTACTTGAGTCTGTCTTATTTTTTAGAGCACCCAGGAGACAACAGAACCACCACGTTTCCTCTTACACTCTGTTTTCTGATCGGGGGCCTGAAGTACTTACTGCCAGATGTTGCCCTGCTCTCCTACAATGCATGTGACACAGGCATCAATGCCAGCAGCTACATTTGCCTGTGATGTCAGTGCACACAGCAGCCAGGAGAACGTTCCAGGGGCAGCTAACAGGGGCAAATATATGCAAGATCATATATTTAAGATAGTGTTTTGGTCCTAAACCACCCAACATCAAGCTGCCTCTGCTCAGCATCACGCCACACCCCCATGTTTATTCTTTGTCATCATTCTTGCCCATGCATCGTGCTATTGGTGACACTTAGGTGTATTATTTTAAGTGATAAAAATTTAGGTGTGGGAAAAATAAGTATCGATTTCATTTATCCAAATTCTGGCCTGGATTTATATAAGGTTTTCTAGAAATTTGCATCATTATCATGAAGAGAGAAGTATGTTAATGCTGTGCCATTGCATATATTTACAGTCTCTCCTACACTCAGCATGAAGAAATAATTCACCACAAGTAATGACATTCTGTTCCCATTCCAGCTTTGCCCACATGCTCAGATCTCCATGCAGCTGCAGCACAAGAGATCAGAAACAAGAGACATCCAGAGGAGAGGAGGGCAAGGAGTGCTTGCTGACAGGTCTGGGTGTGCACCCACAGCTTCCCATGCTCCTGACCCGTTTGGGTGTCCCTTCCTTTGCTGTGTCAATAAGGCCAAGGAAAAACCCACCTGAAAAACACTTCAGCAGCACAACCAGCTGCTGCCAGGTTTTAGACCCATCAAAAGCTTGCAGGGAGCCCTCCAGCACCGAAACAGAACAGACCAGCTAACAAAATATGAGGAGTCTCCAAAGACTCTCATCTGGGAGACAAAAGAACCTCCTGGTGTGGTGTCAATGGATTGAAGATGCTAAGCAAGGAGCTGGTCCTAGGACCTCACTGTGCTCTCTTGGTCAGAGAAAACCCTGTATCTCTTCTCTGCTAGAAAGGGGACATGAAAAATGAGAAGGAAGCAGAGGGGAATTCCAGAGAACTGAGTCGAGGAGCAGAGAAAAAACTGTTTGTTGCATGTCTGGCATGCACCTGACTGACATTTCACTCTTTAAAATGCTCCCAGTAGATAAATTCAGATAAAGGGGCAGAAGTCTTATGATTCAAACACGTGTTGAATAAGAAACCACATAAATGAAAATATCAAGGATTCACTGACTGATGAAGCAATGAGCTCTATTCTGTAAACATATTTTCAAAGGAAAATCATGTGCCTTGTGTAAAAAAAAGTTACTTTCTTCTGGCAAAGCTCTATGAAAGTTCAGTGAGCCACATCCAGTTAGTCTCAGTGGGATCTGAAGCTTGCTTTAGGCTGCTTTAATATCTTAAGGATCTATTTATTCTAGCAACATTGCCACATTCTGCCCATTGAGTGTCACCTTGTGATGCAGCAGGACCCCAGAGGCAATGGGGCACCCAGGCAGAATCGTGGGGTGGCTGGAACATGTTCCACCAGGGAAGCCCTGAACCTGGGCTGCTGCTGGCTCTGAGCTGCAGTCAGAAAGTCAGGCAGGAAAGTCCTTCCAAACAGCTGCTCATTCACCAAAATTAGGTCACTAAGGGGGAAGAAATGTCCCTGAAGACTGTAACAGTGAGAAACTTCCTACGTGAATTACGTGGGACTGGCAGCTTCTATGATGCCACTCAAAGCACCCTCCCACCTCCAGGAGTCCATGGAGAGGGCAGAGGCAATGGGATTTTTCCATTCTCTTAACAATGTTTTTCCTTTCATGTATTCCCAGCTCCTCTGAAACACTTCAGAGTGGGATTTATTGAAATACCTGTGGACTGAGTGCCAGAGGAGCCCAAAATCTGTGGTGTTGGGGTGTGCCTGCAGTTGAGAGCTCCCATACTTGGTAGCCAACATCTCTGCCCTGGAGGCCATGGAGGTGCATGGGCCATTCTACACAATGGGTCCAAGATGTCAAGCAGCTCTTTTGTGATGGCTTTTCTGTACAGTCAACACAGGAAGCTACAAATACACTCCTTAGAATCATCCACAAAGTGACAAAACTAAGCATTGCAGTGTGCTTGACAAATTTTCCCCTCTTCAAGCTGGTTGCCATGCTCTGGGCTGCCAGCATGGGCACCTCCAAGCAGGAATTCAGGTACCATGAGGTCTGCAAACACTACTTTTTGCACACATTGCTTCTCCTAGCTTCTCAGCTCAGTCAACAGAACCCAGAAAATGACAGGAAGGAAATAGGTTCAGAATAGAGAAGAAACCTTCTGAACTAAAATCACTGAAATGCCCTTGTTTTTTTGGCTCTGCAGAAACGCCAACACAACCTGGAGGGCATTTATCTGGAATTTTGCATTAGTGTGCAAGTATTCCTGGAGTTGCAAACCAGAGGACTCTGGAGAGCCGTGTACCCCCCATCACACACGTACAGCTGTTTACTCATGTTGAGTATGGGTGCCTGCCATGAGTAGTCCTGTTGTAACCAGTGACTGCTTCCTCAGAGAGGCACTGCTCAGCATGAATAAGAACATCATGCCTTGAGACAAGGTGAAGGTGTGCAATGAAATCTGTTTGACATCTCTGGCAACCAACTTGCTCTCAGTGTGGGGCTAATTAGGATGTCCCAATCACTCTCAGGACACCATTTTAATTTTTTCAAGAACACCACTCTCCTTGAAGCATCTTAAAACCCATGGAAGGCTTCCTGCAGCAAGGTACCATCACTCCACAGTCTGGATCCACAGACATTTTAAGCCTCTTTTCCCTACAGGTGTAATCCCAAACAGTCCAAAACACAGAGGCACTGGAGCACATCAGCTGACTAAAATCAAAAGTGCTGTATCTCAACCATCTGTTAAAAAATGTGGGACCATTGACTCATTAGTTTCATCTAATTCTACCAGCACAATAAAAAAACCACACGCCTTCTGGAGAACAATATCAACATGTGTGGGAGGATATCATCTCTGCAACACAGGGTGGGATGTTGTAGTTAAGAACAACACTCTGAACTCTGTCAGGTCAGAGCTGCAGTAGATTGGCAGCATTGCCATGGCTTTATTGGGGTCTGGATCAGTCTCTTGCCTGGAAATGGGATTTGGGTCCTCTGGGGATCTGGTGGTACAAAGCTAGGGGGGAGTTTGTCTGCTTTTACCACTCTATTTTAGAGCAGTTTTTAAGCAATTCATTTTTGAGCTGAAATTACTCAAAACTAGCAAAAAGAAGATGTAAGCAGCAACTTCTCCCACCCCCCTGCTGGGCTGTCCCTGCCTCATCTGGCAAGTCCCGATTATCTGGGATTGCAGTAATTCTGGGGGATTACTCACAGCCCAACCACAGCCACTTGCAACAACTTTTCCAGACAAGGAGGAGTGAAAGCTGGTGAATATGAGTTTAGCAGAGTCTGCCTCAGTTCAGGGGAGCTACTGAAGAAAACATAAATAAGAAGGGAAATCAGCCCTTGGCCAAGTTCAACCTTTGAAAGTTGAAGTCTCCTGCTCATGAGCTCACCATGCTCTGTTGAGCAAGTGGAAGGGAAACATTTTCTCTCTCCAGCGTGACTTGAAGAAAGGAAGTTGTGTGGGCAGAAGCACCGAGGTGACTCTAAATAAAGTGATGTCTCCTTCCCAGCCACTCAGGCTTGGGAGCACTTGCTTTCTTCCAGCTGGGGAAATTTCAGTGGCAAGATGTATGGAGGAAAATATTCAATACCTCCTGCTCTGGAGACATTTATTTCTACAGCCAATTATGACCCCAGCCATTAAGTTTTTATTGCTACCTCTCATGCAGATTATTTATTGTAACTTCCTTTTTTGAGTAGGCTGTTTATTTTTAAGCAAGTGCTGTTACATTTTTCACTAGATTACTAATAGCCACGTGCTCTGGCTGCTGAAGCTGAATAAGCTGATGTAACTGTAGGTCAGGATCTTAGATCCTTCCTTAGCCTGTCCCCAAAATAAATACAGAGGATGAACTTGGGGCTTTCTGTGAGAGGCCTGTGTACCTTCCACCCTGCTTCCAGCACAGCCATCAGGGGTGGGATGTGATGGGTGGGACTGAGACTGAAGCAAAACTTCTACCTACCATCAACAGGGCTTTGCAAAGCACAGGGTTAAGGCTTGGCTTTAGGGCTAAAATTACAGGGGCTAAAAAAGGGGCTTTTTGCAATAGCCCCTTATTTATGATGCAGCTCTTTAAGCTAACAGGAATTCAGGAAATGCTCATCCCAGCTTTGGACACTGCTTTCCAGAGCCCCAGCAGAAGGTTGGCAGCACTCTCTGGCTCAGCTACTGGCACAATATTGCAGTGGGCATGAAAGCACTCTCCTCGTGTTGGGGTGCTTAGGGTTTCCTTGGCCCATGTCACACAGGCAAGGGCTTGCTGGACCATCTCAAAACCTCTCCTCACCAATGTCCTCCACCCACCAGATTTTTTTTATCCTGCTGGGAGTTTCTGATAGCATTTTTGGGTTTTGCTGGGGTTTTTTTTTTTTTTGTTTGTGTGTCTAGAAATGAGGAAATAAAATTGCTCTGGGTTTCCTGAACATGCCTTCCTCTCATGAGAGGAGCTTACTGGAAACACACATTCCTGGACAGGCCAAACAGCCCTGGGCTGCCCTTGCTGGGTGCAGAACAAGCCTTGTTGGAAAACAGATACAGCAGCCAGGCTGCTGGGGGTGTTTCCTTACACTCCTCTGTGCTTTGCTCTTGAGCACTGAGCAAGAAGGAGCAGGGCCAAGGAACCCAGAGCATCCTCAGCTTCAGAGTCAGACCATCCTGCCATGCCCAGGGGAGCCTCCTCAAAATGCTTAATCTGCTCATCAGTCTGCCAAGGACCTGCTATTGGACACCTCTGCTCCTCACAGAGAAAAGATTCCAAGACACAATATAAACCTACAAGCAATTTTTAGGTTAGTCATGTTTACAGGTCCCTGAGGTAAAATGTCCCTGTTCAATACCATTTCCACAGTATTTCCAGATGCTGAGAGCTGTTCAAGATGTGGTACCCAAATTTTTAGGTGATTGGTGCATGTCTGGCACCTTCTATATGTTTATTTAAAAATAAATTTCTTCTCTGCTGTTGCAAGTGAAGATTTATTGGGATGAGTACACTCTGAATTCCCCTGAAGCTGAAGTTCTGGGATGGGCTTCGAAACCAATATGCTTTGGATCAAGCCTTCAGCACATTGCTCAATTTTCCATTCTTTGCAGGAAAACAGTTTACCAATTACAGGGTGGAAAAGGGCAGCAGAGAGGTTTCCAAACAGCTCTCACAGCAGTGTCAGTCCTCTCATTTAATGACCTCACCAAGTGCCACGACCATCCCACAACTGCTGTGTCCTACAGCTCTCACATACAGAGGTCACCACTGAACTTCCTCCTTTTCTGGGATTAAATCAGGCTTTTGACCAACTTCTATAATTAGGGAAGACTTACTTACCCTGACTCCTCTCCATTTGAAATGCCTCAAAGGCTCTGTGTGGAAACTTGACATTTCTTATTTTAGCAAGGCAGATTTACATTCTTTTATGCTTCTCTCGGAGCACGGGCTGAGCCCACTGCTGTTCATCACTGCGGGGCGCAGGAGCTGCCGCACCGAGCAACTTTTTTAGCCCGATGTTTGCGTGATTTACAGCGCGGTCTGCAGTCAGCATCTGAGCCCAGAAATGCACATTTAATTCCCATCCTGCCGTTCTGGGCCGCCTGCAGCAGATGGTGCTGCCGGCTCGCCGGGAGCCGGGCACGCTGGGGAAAGGACCCAGAGCACATCACCGCCACCTTCCCTGTGTTTGTCACCCTTCCAGGGCTGTCCAGCACTAGCTACACCCTGCCAAGTCTCCAACTAGAAAGCAGGCTGGCCTCAGGGAGGTTTTAGCATAAGTCAATGAAAATACACACAAGGTTTTATTTGCTAATGTGAAGGATCCGTTTTGGGAGTGAAAAAAAGATTTCTTACATGCATCTAAGTACACCTAGGATCTCACCCTGAATAAAATAATTGCTTTTGTCCTAATTCCAATTCCCAGATAGAGATTTTGCCCTGTGCTTATTTCTCAGTTCATTAGGGCACCCCTTTCTCCCCAGGGAAAGCAGGGATTAAGGTCTTCCAGAAATGCTACAAGAGAATCTCATCAAGGGGATGGGCTGGGTATCCATAATGTCCTGGGTTTGGCTGGGATAGAGGTAATGCTCTTCCAGGTAGTTGGCACAGTGCTGTGTTTTGGATTTAGGATGAGAAGAACACTGGTAACACACTGGTGGTTCAGTTGGTGCTGAGCAGGGCTGACAGAGTCAGGGACTTTTCAGCTTCCCGTGCTTTGCCAGTGAGCAGGAACACAAAGGGCAGAGACAGCTGACCCAAACAGGCCAAAGAGATGTTCCAAACCAGAGAATGTCTCACCCAGTACACAAACTGAGAGCCACTGATCACTGCTCAGCAATGGGCTGGTTATTGGTCACTGGGTGGTGAGCAATTGTACTTTGAGTGACTGAGTTTTATTCCTCTCTCTCCTTTTCATTACTGCTATTATTATAAGTATTATTAAAACTATTGGCCTGCTCCATCACCCTGAGATCAGACCATGTCCTGGGGCAGCTGCAGTTTTCATACAGTTGAAAATAACTTATTTTTCCAAGCTCAACTAGAAATACCCAAAGTGGCTCTATGACTTTTCACCAAATCAATATCTGAGAGCATAAATTCCTCACCACATAAAGTAACATATCAGCTCTAAATAATAAATGAGGTAGAAGCATACAACTGGTTTAGAAAGACCAAAGAGATCAAGCATTACATCATTTACTGTCTGTTGCTAAATTCATAAAAAGCCTTACCTTACAACCAGTCAGCAAATCCCACTTTTCTGTGGTGTAACTCCAAACTCAGGATGGCTGTCTCATGTTCTCAGAGATCTGCAGCAAATATATGAAATATGCTCTTTTAAATTGTCCAGCTTCAGTACTCCAGAAACTAAGTCTCACCCCAGGCTGGTCCCCTCCACCAAACTGTCTGGCACAAGGTTAATTTGGGCAAGTATCTGAATGTAATTATATGTGTGTGTATATATATATATACACACACATGTATATTCACCATCACATCATCTGCTGAGATAACACAGCTTAGCTGAGGTATCTCTGCCACCCCACTGCATCTTCCAGTTCTAGGAGGAAAGGATAACTAAGGGTGGCTTTGGGGAATATTTCCCTCCCCCACAGCTGCCAGGACAGCAGCTTGGGGCCACTGGATTATTTCACCCTCAAGTTTTCCCAGCAGGGTGCTGGGAAGCCCTACAGATCTGGCCAAGCTTCTGTCAGCTGGACCAGGCACAGCATTCCTCCATCCACTGCCCATCCCCTGCTCTTTTGGGGCAGCACACCCTAGGCAGAGAGGCAGGATCTTAGAAATAAGGTTGCTAAGTAATCCAGATTTCCAGGGAGCAGGTATAGCCTGTAAAAGGCAGTTTGAAGCTCCCAGAGAGTGAATGCACACTATGGAGCAGGGATTCAATGTGCTTCCTGCAGCTTAGTGTTTCCAAGCAGATGATTTCTGCATCACTTTCTGGATGGCTTTAAAGCTGTCAGGTGCAGTGTCAGTGGTGTTCAGCCTTACAAACCCCTTTCCCTACCACGGATGTGTGTATATATATATCTACATTTCCAGAACAATGACAAAATACACAGAGCATGAAAATTCTCATTTGGGGTGAAGATTTGCTGGATTTGTTTCCAGCCCAGCAAACCCATCTGTGTTCTGATCCATGTGCTGAATAAGGGTCTCACTGAAGTGCAGTGAGGCTTTTTGCCTGTCCAAAGCACCCTCAGCACAGCAGATTCAGTCAGCACTGACTGATGAGCAGGTGGTTGCTCTGACATAGCAGGATTTAGGAAAAATATTTTCCATGTCTGGTATTATTTTGATCTATGTTGCTAAATCACATTCCCCTCTCACCCTCACTGATCAAACCCCAGCAAGATAGCAAGGGGCACAAAAGCAGAAGACTTGGTACTGCTGCTCATGCTTGTAACACTCCTTTTGCAGATAAGTGACTCTGGATTTACAGCCTAAACCAGAAAGGATTTGCTACTTCATCAAAATACGGCCATAGAATGGGTGTGGGTTTGAGAAGACCTTGAAGATATCTTGTTCTACCCCTCTTGCCACAGGCAGGGGCACTTTCCACTATCCCAGGCTGCTCCAAGCCCCATCCAGCCTGGCCTGGGACACTTCCAGGCACAGCTTCTCTGGGCAACCTGTGCAAGGGTCTCGGCACCCTCACAGCAAAGAATTTCTTCTCAGTATCCCATCTAACCCTTCCCTCTGCCAGTTTAAGCCATTCCTCCTTGCCCTATCACTCCTGTCCCACTCTCCTGGTGTCCCTGTGTTCTGCTCCATGATTCCCTGTGGCTTGGCAGGTCAGGGATGAGTGATCATACCCATCCTCCACTGCTCTGGCATTGATCACCCCATATCAGCACAGTCCTTATCTGGAAGCAGACAGGTCTGAGCTCCCATCTTTAACCAGGTTGTTGTGTTTGGGGTCTGGGGAGACAAAACCAGCACCAGGGGCCTGAGCTGTGCCAGCCTGGCAGGGGCAGCCAAGGATGGCAGGGCAGCCTTTGGCTCCCCAGCACAGATGCTGTTTCACATTTCCACTCTCAAACACTGCGGAGCCACACGCAGAGAAAGTAAATGTGAGCCCTCTGTGAGTGTTATTTGAGAGCAGGGACTTGAATATTTAAAGCATCCCTGGCTGCAGGTGCAGCAGAGTGGAGTTATCAACATCTCCCATGTTAGATAGCGAGCTGGTGCTGACCTCAAGGCTTAAATTAGCAACAAGATTACTCAGAGAAAAGTAATGTTCTGAGAACCTTTATGGGACAAGGAAATATGCCAAAAGTAAGCTTGGCCAGTGTACTTAACAGATAGAAACCCATTTGTTTCTTTTTGAGAACTTAATTAAATTTCCCATGAATTCATTTGTAATAACAGTAATAAGCACCATATATGGAAATCTTCAATGAGCCCTTAGCAAGGTAATTTCCTGAATTTAGCTTATATCTCTGTAATGTCCAAAGCCAGCTAGGCTCTAAAGTACAGCTGGTGTGCATTATTCCATTCTGAGTAGGAGGGTGTGGATGGACTGGGTAAAATAAATTACTGTGGTGTTTTGACACCAAGTTTTATTGCCTGTAGAATGATGCTTGATCATATTCAGAGCAGCATCAAGCAGAGAGTTAACATGATTTCTTTTGTTTAACAAAGAAGCTTAGGGGAGGGGCAGTGCACATGCCTTACAC
The DNA here is from genome assembly GCA_013396995.1 of Dicaeum eximium. Lineage (NCBI taxonomy): Eukaryota > Metazoa > Chordata > Aves > Passeriformes > Dicaeidae > Dicaeum > Dicaeum eximium. Next base: position 2,032,198 of record VWZP01008455.1, on the reverse strand, counting down.
ACTCCAACACTCTCCTTCAGTGCTCCTTGGCCCTCAGTCAGTAATCAGGAGGGGACCAAGCCACTGAAATCAAACAGGACAAGCTGGAAGCTCTCCTGTGCTCCTCAGCCTTCCTGGTAAGTCACAAGAGAAGGAAGTCAGAGAGGGAAGAGCCTTCTTCTCATCAAGGGATTCACACACCCAATTTACAACCCTACCTGCTTTTTGGGCCTTTTTCTGTGCTCCACATGCACAGACAGGGTAAAAAATCACAAGCTAAGTGTCAAAGAGGAAATGGTCATTGCTGACCAAGGCTGATGGCTGAGACCAAGTCTCCTTCCTTTACACAGAGGTTAGAAGGAGCTTTCACCACTAGCTCCATGTGTGTGCACTCAGAGCCCAAAGGCTAATTACAGCTGCTCTAATTAGAACTTGGCCGAGACTTCTAAAACCTTAACCTCCCTACCATTGATTTTGGATGGCATTCAGTAAATACTCCAGTCCTAAGAGAGGCAGGGTAAGTCACAGTGCAGTCAGACATCAGGGAGTATCTTGGGACAGAGGCTGAAATGAAGTGGGTGACAACAGCCATGGCATACCAGGGATGCAGTTGCTCTTTGGAAATACCACAGGAATGCTGGGGAGGAGCGAGAGGAGAGCCCAGAGAAGAAAATCCCAGAATGGACATATGCTGGGGAGGGTGTTGGTGTTCCCCCTCCCAGCCCAGGCAGGGCACTGTAACTAACACAGGAACAGAGCTCCTGCTCAGAGCCCACAGCAGCCCTGGGATAAAGTAAAACACATTTAAGTCATTGGACTCATGCTCATGGATTTCAGTGAGCTCCAAGTGGAAAAGGTGTCAAGAAATCCTCCCTGGGACTAATCCTGTGCTCAACAATGCCAGCTACCAGAGTTCCCACACCTCAGAAGAAAGTGATGTTATATTTTCCATCATTAATATATGATAACAAACCCTCTGCTCGCTGGGAAGCTTCCTAAGCTCCCACAGTGACTCTGCTCTAAAGCTAAAGGCCTGGCAGCACAGCCACTTCATCCATAATCTCCTGTTTAAGTTAAGACAACACTCCTCAGTGGTAAGGCAGCTGCCTCAGGGGGTGGCTGAATGGCCAATACCTCCTTAGGAAGGGGGATCCCAGCTGGATCTTCTCTCTTCTTCCTGACTCATCTGTTCCTGCTGAGGAGCAGTGCAGGATGCTGAGACTTCCAGGGGTGTTAGTGCTACAGAAAACTGCAGCTCTGCACAAACCCCTCTCAAGCACTGTCAGACAACCCAGGGAGAGCTCTGCTCCCCTCCTGCCTGCCTAAATACCCTGCCCTCAGCACCAGCCAGGGAGAACACACAGCTTCTTCTCATTAACTCTGTAATCATTCCATTAGATCTGATATGTCCCAGCTTTCCAGAGATATCATGGCCTTGATTCTCCCACCTGCTCCAGCAGTATTATTCTGCTCTGAGAAGCCCAGGGAGAGCCCTGTGATGATGGGTGTGGATCTGCTACACCCCTCCATCCTCCTCACTTCACTGGGAGTTTTGCTCTTAGTGTGAGTTTTGTTATAGTTTTACAAGTTTTATTGCTGCCCTACTCTTTCAGGGACATTTGCTCAAGAGCCTTTAAAGTTTCCTTTGCCTAAAGGCACCGTGGCCACAGTGATCAGCCCTGGTTTTACTGTGACATCTGTACTGAGGTCAGAGCAACCAAGAGTGTCACCAGTGACAGGTTCAAAGCAGAGTGGGACCCCTGGGATACACTGAGGTTATCACCAAATGTAAATGACTGGAAAACTTGGTATCAAGGATGGAACAAGACCCTTGAGCCCTGCCCTTGTTGCTAGGGAACAGCCCCATTGGTCCTTGCTCCATCCTCCTCATCCTCCACAGCTCCCTGCCCGTCCTGTCCCTCTGTGCTGGTGGGAATCTGCACAGCTTGGATGTCCTGTGCCTCCTCTGGGTGATCTCCTGACTTCCAGTGGCCAGGGGGAGCTGGGCTGGTGCAGGGCCACTGCCAGTCTTGAATTCCTCTCACTCATCCAAGCCCCACATCCACCAGACCCCCAGACACCTTTGGCAAGCCCTCCTCGAACACAAGCCTCACCTCAAGGCCTCCTTGCTGGACCACTGCCATGCATTTCTTGTTTCCTGGATCATCTAGGTGAAACTGGGGGAGATCTTCCACACTGGGGAGCTCTACTCCAGACTGGTTTCTTTCATCCATCCCTCCAGGTTGCCCTCCCTGCACACTCCCAAGGAGCGGCAGCTGAAAAGAGCTGGACTTGAGAGAGCTGTCCTTGCTCCAGGGACAGTATTCGGTTACACTGAGCACATCCAGGCTCTGAAGAGAAATATTTCATGGATTATTGCTTTGCTTTTATAAGCAAGGAGGAACCAATGACAAGCATGACATTTAATGGTCAAGAAAATGACCTAAACTGAACTGCTGTAGGATATTGCGGGAACCCGACCTCCTCCCGTCCATTTGTTCTTAGAAAGCAGCACAGGGAACTGAGCAGCCACAAAATGAACAGGAGCTTAGCAAAGACTTTGTGCAAAAGGGACCCTTTGCATTTGACATGCTCTGTCAGATTGAATTTTAATTACAGCTCCCCTCTGGAGCTGGCACGGGAGGGGAATGCTAATGACAGGGGAGAGGGAAGGGAGCAGCAATCGCCAGCCCTGCCCTTCATAAAGCACCTGATGGCAAGGAGAGTTGACCTGGATGTACACAAATATAAATCTTAATGTCTTGGTTTCCATTTTAGGTCCTACTATTCTGCCCCAACTGTGGGCTACTGGTTGGAGTAAAACACATTGAAGTGGATTTAATGCATTAAACCATTGCAAGTGCAGCCCATTTGTGACAAGGTTGAAGGAAATCAGGTTTAGTTGAAGAAATGTGACCTCAGATCACTCTCCCAATGATCAGTAAGCCATCACTTATGAATTATTATAATCTAGTGACACTACTTGCTGAGTGCTATGTCTCTCAGGATCCTGGTTTTTTAGTTTTTATAAAAACACCTTTGGCAAATATCACTGAAAAATGTGTCACCATGGTGGGTCTGTAGCTCCAGTAATTCTGGCCATGGTCATGTGCAGGCTCCTTGCATGGAATGAGCATTATACACACACTCAATGCTCTAAAACAATCACAGGCAGCATCAGCAATATCCCTGCTGTTCTCTGCCTGGAGAGAGAAAACATCTCAATGAGATGTGATCCCTGAAAGTGTGACAACTGTCAGCGCTGCCAATATTCGGGATACTGATACATATCTCAGCAAAACCTCATCAAGGACATGGGGGTCCATGTAAAGATTCAACTAAGGACAGAGTGGATTTGGAGCACAAAACCCACTACCAAAAGCTGTATATTGAGAGATTACTCAGGATATGACACCTCCTTGAGGTGTAGCTGCAGTCAGAGACACACTATCCAGCTGGGCATTTCAGACCTCTTCTTGCTTCTTCAAAAAAAAAAAAAAAAAAAAATAATAAAATAAAATAAAATAAAAAGAGGTGATTTGACCATTTTGAGAAATATAAATTCTGTTTCTTTTTTCTGTGATAGCTGGTTGCTATTTGAATAGCAGAAAAAAAAAAAAAAAAAAAAAGAAGCAAAATTTATATTTCTCAAAATGGTCAAATCACCTCTTTTTATTTTATTTTATTTTATTTTATTTTATTTTATTTTATTATTTTATTTTATTTTTTTCTGCTATTCAAACAGCAACCAGCTATCACAGAAATGCAAAGTCTGCTTATCAGAGTGAATGGCTGATCTACATAGATTGTGTGACAATCATAAAATCCTTAGGGATCAGAACAAAGGCTTTCACAAGCTTTTGTTGTAAGAGCTCGATCTATTCCTGCAGGGAAATTCTGTGTTCTCTTGCTATCTGCTTGCACAATAGAAAGATGTTTTCCCTGCTTTATTGGGGTTACTAATGCAATGTTTGCTATTCCATTGCTGGATACTCCTGCCAAAAGAATTTGTATTACCTCACATGCTATTGATAACATGGAGTTGCTTGGGAAAAACTGTTTCACCCAGAGGAATAAATCAGGCAGGAATTTCATAAAATCAAAATACCATTTAAAGCTATAAATTACCTGTGACATCCAACATGTGTTGCTGTGCTCCATTCTTGGTTTCTAAAGTTTCTATAGTTTATTTTCTATAGTTTTTATAATTTGTTCTCACCTTATTTTTCTGTCTTTCCATTGTCCTATTCTGTAAGTAATAATTAATTCATTTAAAATTTCCCAGTGGATAAAAGTGGCTGGTTTATGCCATCTAGCAGTGATACAAGATAAGGTAAGATCTGTACCTTCCACATTGCAGCAACACTTTTAACCACAGCCAGAGCTTCCTCCACTTTGGCATCAAAGGTACAAAATCATTTCCTTCAGTAACATTTCTTTCTGCCTTTTGCCAGAACAGGATGATCTCAACCAAGCAGCAACAGAAGAATGAGCAGCCTTTTTCCTGAAGTGTCTAGGAATTCAGGGTGGTGACTAAATTACTTTTTCACCCTAAAATGTTATAATTTCTACGTTTCTTTTATTAAAATGTTCAGTCATAGTGTTGCAAGATTAGGGGGTTATGGTTTGCCTGAGAAAGTCTAATACAATCTGAGGGATTGATACAGTCCTTAAATACATTAGCAGGCAGGTTTCACAGATCAAGAAGAAGCTAAAATTGAAAACAAAAAAAACCCAAAAAAAAACCCCTAATAAATAATTTATTTCTCCTTCACTTAAATTTTTGAGGATGATTTTCAATACTGTGATAGAAAGTAGAAGAACTCCTGGTGTAGTTCAAAGTCTGGCTGCATTGATGTGAAGGCCTTTGGGCCAGCTGGGAATGTCTCTGCATTACAGAATTTTCAAAGAGGTTCTAAGCAAAGAATACTCATCCTTCTAGATATTTATACATATACATACACACACACATATATATATTTATTTATTTATAAATAGATATAATATAGATATAANATATTTATATTTATATTTATATTTATATTTATATTTATATTTATATTTATATTTATATTTATATTTATATTTATATTTATATTTATGTATGTATATGCCCTATTAACGTCTATTTCCTTTCCCCAAGCTGCACATTCAGCAGTGTGGCCACAGGCCAGCCCGTGGCTCCAGGCAGGCTGGGATTCTCTGGCTCACACCAGGGTTTCACTGATCTCTGCTACTCCCAGGTTACCCAGGGAGGGAGGAAGCTGAGCCCCAATGGATGGAGCCACTTCCCCTCAAAAAGGCAAAGTCAGAGAAGTGGAATTCTCCAGCTGGGTTTGATGCTATTTTCTCCTCCAGTGTTTCAAGTACAGATGAGCAGGATGGGGGCTGAGCATCCGCCAGCCATCAGTGGAAGAGGGAAAATCAGCCTTTGATTCAGCACAATTCCCATCAGGCAAACTCCTAATTCTCCCCTAATTGAGCCTGGCAGCTGAAGCTGGATGAAAACCACGTTGTGTTCCATCCAGCCTTTCAGGGAGTCCCTGCTAAATCAGAAAGAAATACTTTAATCTGTGTTAGGAGAGGTTTTAAGCACAAAACTGTGTCTGGAAAGTCAAATGCTTTATGCATCCCTCAGGCACATGAAAAGATCTCCCCCAGCAGAGCAGGGCAGAGCTGAAATCTCCTATAGCAACAGGAACAAACAGTCTCTTGTCCCATTATTTCAACTTTCTGAATTGTCCTGTGAGGCTGATGGTGCTCCAGGTTCAGATTCTGCACCCTGAAGGATTCAAGTCAGAGGCAGAGATCTTGGATTTGGTACCTCTGTGCCTCAGTTTCCCTTCCCCCGAAGAGGAATAGCTTTGTTTCCTTTCTCACTCCCACATGGGATGCTGAAGTCCAGGCAAGTGGATAAGCCAGAGGCCCCACATGAGTCAAAATTATTGCTTTTACATATTTGTGCTGCATTTGCAAGAAATCCTCTTGGCTTAAGTAGGAATAAAAAGTTGGATGGATATTTCCTGGCATCTCGAGCAAATGGACTTAATATTCCAGTTGTTTTTTATGTTTTGAAATTAAAAATATAAAAAAGAGAGAGGTTGTTTCCACTAAAAGGGGCTGACAAAGCCAGGCAGCTTCCCAAGATGAGGATTTTTTGAGCATTGTGTTAGAGATAACAGAGGTCCTGCTGAGCTGGAGCACCCACTGATGCTGCAGACCTGTGTGAACACAAAGCAGAGCATTTCTGCAGCCAGGAATGGCCAATTCCTCTCAGTCCACACCTTTCTGAGGATTTCCAGTGTGGGGAATTATCATTTAAAGCTCACATATTAAAGCAAAAACCTCCTACCACCCTCAAACCCTTCCCCATTTACTGCATTTTTCCTCCTATTTGGATTTTCTGCTTGGGTTTTTCCCCCTGCTTAGAGAAGAGAGGATCCATATCCTTGTGCTCCTGGTGCTCCCACCCTTCCTCTGGCGAAGGAGGAGGCTTGAAAATTCTCACCAAGTGCTCAAAAGTTTTTATTGCTTTTGTGCAATAAAAAGATTACAGTAGGAGCAGATAACCTTTTTCCTTGGTGCACATCACACACCACCTCTGGCAACATCATGAGCTGCTGCTTGCAGTGGAGGTTTCCTGTACAAAAAATAATGGAATTCTGCCACTCAGGTGCCTGGAGGGGAATGGACTGTCCTCCTTAACAGAAATTAGATCTGTGCAGCCCTTGAAACACCTGGCTTGGTTTGCACTCAAATGCCACCAAAATATTCACATTTAATTGGGCAACTGTCAACACAACTGTCAAAATGGCTTACTATGAGAAACAAGGGCAATTTACTTAAAAATTAACTACTCAATTGGTTTTCATTTAAAAAGCAATGCTCTGACTCCAGTGACAAGCCTGCTCATTTTTCATCAGTGCTTTATGCAGGATCCCACCACATGTTACCATTTTCTCTCCCCACAGCAAAGCCCAGGGAACAAAAATATGATCTTCTGTGCCAGCCTTTTATAAGTCAGACTTGTACAAAACACAGAAAACCAGAATAATGTAGATGTGATAAATAATGCATGGCCAAAATGGTCATACATAATCTGTGGGGTTGGGAGCTGTGCAGCTCTTCATGGTGCTCCTTTCAGTTGTGTTGGTTTCCTTCCACAAGGTTAAAAATAGTCTTGTAGACCCAAAATATTCATTTTCTTCCCATCAGCTGCTCCTCCTGGGCTCTCAGTGGGTGCTGAGGGTTTGCTGGGAGTGTGGATCCATTTGCTGTGCTCTCAGGAGAAAAGCAGGATGCTGACAGCCCCGGTCCTGCTGAAAGCTGTGGGATGCTCAGCTGGGCCCCTGGTGTTTGCTGCTTCCTCCAGGCCATGGGGTGGCTTTGATCTTGCAGCCAGCACACTCAGCCACCTTCATGCAGCTCCTGATCTGACCCCAGCATGGGCCTTGCACACCAGAGAATAAAATATCCCACTAAAATCATCCTTTTGGGGCTGAAGGGTGAGGGATGCAATGTTTGGATATCTGGGTAATGGTATCCTACTGTCAAGAAAGAGCAAGTATGGGGAAGGAGCCCACAAGGCTTTCCTTGGAGGAAGCAGAGGGAGTGGGAAATAGTATTTTGAAATGAAAATTGAAAGTGGTTTCAACTAAAACAGTTCAGAGGTGATTTGAAAATCCAGCAGCAGGAAGCCTAGTGAAAAATCCCAGTTCACAGGAGAGTGAAGCCAGGTGGTGTTCAGGATACATCAGGCTTATTACAGTGTTTTAGAATCAAATACTTTGATTTTTTTTGCATAAATGTTGTGGAGAAATGTCTGTGGGTTTTTTTTCTGTACCATCTGGTGCAGCCCAAGAGGATGGTTTGTGGTGAAGGACCTGAAGACAACAGGCTAACACACCCCTTTTTCCTACAGTGCTGTGCAAAGCAGAGCCCCAAATACACCAACCCCCTTGCCCCAGCAGCTTTGCTGTTCTCAAAAACAGTTTAAGCACATTATAGCCACATCAGTGCCTTCTGAGATAGGCTCCATCTTTCTCTATGTCATATATCAGAGCAGAAAACAATTATAATATATAATCTAACACATGCTGTCACAGCTGGAGGCCAACCTGTGCCTCACACACGAGGTCTATTGCTAAGCTTTCTTAGGATGCATAATTTGGTATGTAAAAAGAGTGTAACATATTGGGGGGAAAGAAAAAAAAAATCAGTGCTCTTCCTTGGGGATGAAAAGAAAAATGCACAGAGTGCAGAAAAAAAATTAGTTCAAGCAAGTGACCTGGTCTCAGAAGAATTCAGGTACTTGTGCTCTGCATCACCTTTGAAAGCACAGGAGAAAATCTGATCAAAAGAAGAATGGGATTATTGTAATTTGATGGTAACTTGGAGGCTGGCCCCAGCCCATCTCTCTTTGAAGTCAGTGCAGAGATGGCAATTTCATTAAGGCAGTGACAGTTTCATGAAGCTCCAGTGACAGACTGATACCCAGGGCTGGTTCTCCCCGGGCTTGTGCTGAGGAGCAGTCACAGCTCTGGGTGTGGGAGATGTTCCTGGACAGGAACAGAGGCACCACAGCACTGCCTGCACGAGCTGCTGCCTTGCCTGTTGGTCAGCACTCAATCCCTTGGTCAGAACAGGGCTCTCCCTCTCAGAAAGGCAAATCTGAGCGAGCCTCTCTCCCAGCAGGGCTGCTGTGGGAAGGGATGGGAGCTCCCTGCTGGCTGCCTCAGGGATTCTCCTCACTGCTCTTCAGCTCACCAAGAAAACTGCACCAGGCTTGTTTAACCACAAACCCAGTCCAAGCTTAAGTGCTCCACTGACTGCAATTACGTGTGAATCTCCCCACATTTTTGTCTGGAGGGATGCTGGACCAAGGCACCTGCCACCCCAAAACCCCTCAGTGCAGGCTGTGACTGGGTCTTCTCCATTCCTCTGTGGAGCTGCTTCTCAACACAGCTACAAGATCATACCTGGACAACACACTCTTCTGTTAGAAGGAATAATGAATACATGAAAAAAAAGACCCCTTCATCACAAATAACTGTTTCCCACAACTGGTTACATTCGTTTTGACCCTTACATAAAATAGGGCTCCTAACTTGCAGTGTGCTTAAGGAAACAAGGCAAGAAAAAAAGGTGAAGAAGACAGCAAAGCTTATATTTTGACTATGATGAAATCAGGATTTGAGAAAATATCCCTGAAGAGTGCTGTGAGAAAAGCAGGATATTGCTTTGATACAAAAGGAAAAAGGATTCTGGAGTCTAGGACCATTTACAACTTAGTGCCGGAACTTAGGCATGTTTTTAATGACATATTTTTCAAAGCAGCCCATTAATTTATGATTTTGAATAAGCTAAGAGCTAAAACCTGAATTTCAGGTAAGATTTTACAGTCTTAAAACAGCAAAAGCAATAAAGCAGTGACCAGACCATTCCCCCTGCTCTGATTACCTGCTCTGAGACATATCTGCAGCACTTAACTGGACTGCAGTGATGCCTTCAGAATTAATGTGTGGAAAGGATTTGAAGGATTGTTTGGAGTTCAGTGTTATGTACAAACTGAGGCCAGGAAATGCAGATAAATCATAAAGAAAACAATGAGGTTCCTTCAGGAGTGTTTCTGTCACTCATCCTTTGATTTAATTATTTGCCTGATTCCAGAGCACAACCCAGAAACCACTTCTGATGTAGGCTGTTCCCTAAGCAGCAGAAACTGTGCATGATTTTGATGTATTGATTAAACTGCCACAGAATGATTTGAGATGAAGATTGAATACTCTGAAAGTAATAAGAGATGATTGAAGCTGAGCCCTTCCATGGATTAGAAGGGACAGCTTTTTCTGCCACACTGCTCTCGTTCATCAGAACACCAATAATGTTTATTACTTTAAGAGTTACAGCTTGCTGGTTAGATTTAGACAAAACTAAAGCTGCATGGGCTCAGCATTCATCGTTTACTCTGAGACATTTAAAGCTGCTGGGCAAGGCAAAGCCTATGTAAAATTCCAGAAAGAAAATCAGCTACTGGGATAACTCTGAAACTGCAGACACCAGGGCAGAGACAGCAGGTTCTTTCTGGACCAGCTAATCCCAGACTGGGTACATCCTTCAGACTCCCCTGCCAGTCCCTCTGCCACCTTTGTCCCCATGCACAGGGAGCATCTTCACAGCATTGGACAGGGAAGTCCCAGTTCCCTCAAAACTTGTATTTCCTACAGAGGGCCAGAAAGAGATGGAGGTTTCTGTCTCTAAAGCATCTGACAGGTAAAATTCACAGAAAGACTCATGAACTGCAAACAAGGCTCATTTCTTTTCTGAAAATGTGAGGGGAGTTATCTGAAAATATGCTGGGTTTAAATTTCCTGTGCTCCTTTTCTTCCTCCTGTGAAGTCTTCCTGACAGCCTTCCCTCTCTGATGTCAGATCCCCACAACCCCAGTTCTGAGCACTCTTTCAACTAATTACACAGCTCCTCTCTCAATAATGTAATCTCTGTTAATAATTTATGAAATATGTTTGAGTCATCAGACCAAAGAGGTCGTACAAAGATAGTGACTGTGAAATGGAAAATGTGTTGTTCAGTTGCTTGATGAAGTGCAGAGGCATGCTCATAAACTTGGAAAAACTGAAGCACATCACATTTTGGGGGACAACAGAGCCTTGAAGTGCATTATGGATTTATGACCACAAGCAAAGCAACAGCATAAAAAAAATATTATCATTACCTCAATATGCAAATATTCCAAGTATTCAGTATGCAAGAGGAAATGTCTGCTCTTACAAGCTATTTGCAAACTAATGAAAATGAACTTTTCTGCATTATATGATCATGGAGCATGTAAAGAGCAATTTGTTCTTCAATGGGGATACTGTGGATTTCTGATATCAGGGTCTGTTTTATCAGCCCTGCTGGCTGTGCCAGGGCCCAGCAGCCCTGTATGATTTGCTGAGTGCATGTTTAGTCCTACCCCGACCTGTGCTGCTCCTGGCAAAGAGATAAATGAATATATGAAGATTTCTGGAGGGAGGCTGCATTTTCAGTCAGTCCCAAGGGAATTTTAAAGGTAGCATTCCCTTCCATAGCTGCACTGCCTACACTGCTGAGCTGTCCCTATTTTGTAGTTGGTCTGCAGCGTAAAGCTGTGGGTTTGAAGTCTCTGAGGATGCTGAACACACACCCCGTGTGTCTCTGCTGCCCAGCACGGCCAGCCAGGGACAGGGGTGTGAACCAGGAGGTTCTCAGCTTGTCCAGCTCTGGGCAAATTGCTCCAACCACACACCCTTGTTAGTCACGCTGGGTGATCAGGCAGAAAATGTGGCTTTATCACAGTCCTGTTCTACTTATTGGACAGTGAAGGGAAAATTCATGGAGTTTCATGGAGTGCTGAACCTGCTGGGTGCCCTCCCAGGGACAGAGCTTCCACCCATCTGGATGAATAAAGCTTTAATGACACAACTTCACGTTGTGCAGTATCAAAACTAAACACTGCCTGTGTTACAGGGCTGTAATTTATTTAAATTTCTCACCGAAACATTACACCATAAAAGTCATAAATACTGAAAGCCCCACCTGCTGAGGCACTTGGGTGTGTGGAAGGGAGATGGCCACCAAAATGCTCAGGTGGTAGCTGAAAACCACGCCTGGCTTTTGGGGAGAAATCACAGTTACTCATTGCCGCGAGCAAAACCCGCTCCCTGTTTGCATCAGCGAAGGAATTTCTACCTCCTAAACCTCTACAGGGACCTAATAGAAAAAACCACGAGGAGACAGCCCAGGTTTGTGCCGTCTCTAACATCTCTGGTGCCTACAAAAGCCGCGCTGGCATTGGCCCCATCAGGAGCATCCCGGCAGGAGCAGCTCTGCCCTCCAGGACGGAGGTTCGATCATTTGGGATGAGAATTTGTCACGCACCCACAGACCCCACTCAGAGCTTCTTAGAGCTCCCCAGGCCACGCTGTCTGCCTTTCCCGGCTGTTAATTACTCGTGTCTACTGTTAATTAGCTGTCTGCAGCCGGTCCTGCCCGGAGCATCTCCCCGTGGGCTTTGTTCCCCGGCTCCCCCTCCCCAGCTCCCAGCCAGAACATTTCATTTTAGTCACGGTGCCAGAGGCCAGGCCCCGGAGGACCTTTGAAATTAAACACTGGATGAAGTACAGTGGGGAGAAGAGGGAGGAGAAAGGGGCAATTTCAGCTCCTCAAGCATGCAAGTCCAGAGCTTTTGTGATGCCTCTCAATGTATTTTTTTTTTCAACCGGCCACAAATCATGTCCTTGGTTGTCCAAGGGACCCTGTCTCTATGATGGAAATTTCCACACTTTTTTGGTTTTTTCCTTTCTTTCTTGCTCTTTATTGCGGCTTTGCTGCCTTCAAGACATTGTAAATAATAGAATTTTTACAGAAAGAAAGTGGGTTTTTTTGTTGCAGAAAAATAAATGAATCCCTGATTTGCGAAGTTTAGAAACACAACATCCAGAGTAAATTCTCCTCTTGATATTTGCAGTTACCAGGAACCAAAAGTTCTTAATTCAAACGCTCTGTGATTGAAGACACATCACATGCTTTTCAGCAAAAGAGGTTCATCACATTTCCTAGAGGCATTAAGTCTGAATTATATTTCTTTTGTTAGAATGTTAAACAAAAACAAGTGGTTTGGAATTTCAGCCAACAGCTGTGAAATAGCCTGCGCAAAAAAAAAAAAAATCACCAGGAATAATTTATTCATCCCTTTCCACCTGCAAATTGCCTGACTACAGGTTGAGTTCTTACCCAAATGTTATGGTGATTGTTAAAACATTACAAAATTATTTTCACAATTGTTTCTTGCTTGGTAATTTCCTGGTGACCCAGTCACTGTAGACATTTGACATTTGAAATTCAAGTTCCAAGCCCTTCTGAGGGGATACACAGATTGAGGGTCTCTGCTGCAGTGTCCTGATGGAACCCTAACCATTCCAAAGGAATCCAGGTGATGCTGCAGACATGTACACTCCTGTCCCTCTCCAAACTGGGCAGTTCTGGTCCTAAATGATTCTGTGGTTTATGACTTTTGTTCCTATGAGGCCTAAATGAACTCCTCTTACAACAGCTTTTCTTTTGCCCTCTCCCAGATTTTCCATCACTGCCTCTTAAAGCAAAGCAGGCCCAGGGTGTTCCTTGTGCTCTCCACACCCAGAGCTCCTTGTCCTCTGTCACTAAATGTTTCTGCTTCCTCAGGTGTGTAGGCTGGAGTGTTTAGGTGTCATTTGCAGGCTGTGTGATGTTTAGGAACTCAGAGGTTTAGAAACTCAGTGATCCAAGTGTGTGGTGTTGGGAGGGCTGGGAGTTGCAGGGGCAATCCCTGCCCCATGACAAATGGCACAGATAGGATTTTTAGGGCTCCTTGAGATGACAACCAACAGCATACCCCAACATCCTGCTTCCCTTTGCAGTGTAAGGGCAGAAGATCTTTCAGCCAGCTCCTAAATCACCACATTTGAGCCAGTCCAGATGCTGCTGGGGCACCCCAGGGTGCTGTGTCACAGCCACAGCCTCTCAGGAGCTGCTTGTGGGCAGCCTGCAGCAGGGTGACACTTGGGGAGCTGCAGAGGGGACCTGGCAATGAATCAGAGACATCCCCTGGTGCCAAATGTGAGAGTGTAAAACACCTTCACTATCTGCAGAGCCAAGTGGGAGGGGAGAGCAGGGACTCATATCTCTGCAGCTGTGTGCTAAATGAATTACAGGAGAGAGTGAGGGAATAACACTGGAATTAAAAGGCTTTAGGATAAGATGGAAAGTAGCAGCTGAGCTAGGAAGGCAGGATGGAAGTGGAGGGGTGTTTACATGAGCCAGCAAAGCTTGGGGGATGCTGAGAGCAGAAGGGCTCCTCAATGCCATGAAAAACTGCTCTGTGGAGGAAGGAGCAGCACAGCAGGGGCCATACTGGGGATTCCTGCAGGAATGCTTTACAGAAAGGTGTGGGAGAAAGACAGAGATGCTCCTCTGCAATAAGGTAACCTAAATCCAATGTTTTTAGGGGAGTTGTGCTGTAGGATTCAGCCTGCTGCCACTGGGCCAGTGTCAGCACTGGTGCAGGAGGAAGGAGATGCTGCAGCTCAGTGACAGCAAGTTCCCAGCACAGGCTGGGACATCAGCAGATTTGGTCTGACTAGTGTGGCTCAAACTTTGGAAGGAATGGAAATACCAACCTGCTTCAATCTGAAAAAAATCTTAGCACAGCTGGATGGCACAAGTGTCCTGGCTGTTGCTCAGGAGGTATTGAGGGTGGCTGGCCTGCCTGACATCTGCTCCAGAGACAATTTAAATAAGTTAATGGATTGAACTGGATTGTGCTGATCTCTTTATATTGGCATTGTGCACCATCAGCTGTCAACAAAGGAAAATCTTAACAATGTATTTAAGGTGCTTTGATTTCATGGATAGAGCTGTCAACAGCACAGAAAAAACACCTTCTGTCACAAAATTAGAAAATTGTGCCCCAGGAAACAAAATACTCAAAGGCCATAACAACCATTCCAACCTTTCCAGTTTGGGCTTAGCACGTGTTTAATTCAGGAGGGAGGGGAGAGGTAAGAGGGCAAAAATAATGAGAAAAGGGTGCTGCATGGGTTAATCTTGTATGGAGGGGCAGGGGGATGGTAGAGGAGGTGCCCAGTCCAGGCAGGAATGGAGAGGGGACATCCCCTGGGACCCAGGGGTGAGGCAGGAGCGGGTGCAGGGACCTGCACTGACGTCTGAACACAACATGAAAAATCGCCTCTTGCAGAACCACTTGGCAAGTGGCTGGGGAGGCTGGGCTGGGCGAGCCAATTTGAGCTCAATCAGTCTGTAAGAAATGGAGAGATAAATCAACACAATAAAACAGTGCAGAAAACCGGGGGGCTGTTGGGGCATTGGATCATATTGGGCTCTGCTGGCTCTCCTGGAGCCACTGAGGGTGTGCAATACAAGGAGCTGTGGAGAATGGGAAATACTGAATGACCAGATGCATATATCTCACATTAAACCTTTGTATGTTGCCTTAAATGAGGCGAATTTTCCCTGCATGGAATTATTTACAGCACTGCTGTGCCATTTGACAGCGTTGTTTCCACTCTGCTGGTCCCTGTCAGAATGCCCCAGGAACATCTGAAGCATAAAAACAAGGAGCACCCTCATCTCCCAGCAAATACAGAGCTGGCCTGTGGTAGGACAGGAAATTAAAAAATTCACTTTGTCATCTTCCAAGTGTGACACGACCTCTGCATCATGGGAAGAAATCTACCCCATAAGGTTAAATCACTGCTTATCTACTTAATGTCAATCAGACATTAAGCAGATTGACTGGGAGAGTCGATTTATTTATTTTTAAATGAGAACCCAAACAACTTAATACTCCTTCTTGACTTAATCTGCTGGCGGGCTGGGTATCCAATTTATGGTGTTTGTTTGTGTGCTTGTTTATGCCTCTTTTGGCCTGTTGGTTCCTGTGGGAGTGGATGTTCTGTAACTGGGCTGTTGTGGCAAGGGATGAAACCCACCCAGAGATTACCCTTGCTCTGCAGCCCTCTGCATTGTCTGCCCTGATTTTAGCAGCAATTTTTAAACACTGGCTCCTGTGGATTATCCACTCGCTCTGGCGAATACAAATCAAGTTGCAGTTAAGATCAAGACACAACAATTTCCATATCTGGAGAGTGAACAATTATTAATGGGAAAAAAGTAGCAAAGTGGCACACGGGTGGCAAGGTTAGTCAGCAATTTGAATAAAGGGCTGCATGTGAAGAACTCTGGATTTGGGAACCTTTTATGGCTTAAGAGAGCAGGAAATGGAGATCTAAGATGGCATTCACTAAACACAACCCAAACTGTTCTAATGCTTTCACGTGAAATTGTAATTTTCTAAACTGTAACACGTTAAGTACATCTAAGAAATAAAGCTGATTTAATACAACTCTACCTCTGGAATGAAGGACAGTGAATCACCCCCTCACTTTTAGTTCTTTGATCCAGGTTCCTTCCATGATGGGTGCAGATAAAGGAGGTTAAAGAAGAACTAGCAAAGAACTGATGACAATTTAATCACTGTGATGATTATCAGGAGGCAATTAAAGGCTTGCTGCTGTGAGATCCTGGGTACTTTCTGTACCTTCCCAGACAAATTTTATATTGGTAGCAGATAAAGTTTTCTGAATTTGCAAGGTGGGATTTACAAAATTTACAATTTACAGGTGTAGGAGCCCAGGTAACTCAAGTTTTAATGAGGCAGATGCTTGTAGACAATTTCTGTATGCCCTGACATGTTGTGGTCTGATCACAGATTTTGTTTGTTTATACAGTATAAGGTGTACAGGTGTAAATGCAGCTCTTCCTCTAGACATAAAAATCTATCAAAACCAGCCTTCTGTGCTGACTTGCACAAGCCAGAAAACAACAAAAACTTTCCTCTGGCTTTAAGCACTATTCTCAATTGCAGGAAGAGAAGAAAAGAAGGCTGACTGACCCAAGTGGTCTCACTGTGCCACCTCCCAGCACTCACAGTGCCCTCAAGTCAGAGGTTAAGAATCAGAGCTGGCTTTAAGGTTTCTGCCTGATGCAGTCTCCTGTCCCCCTGCCTTTCCCAAACACAGACACCTTCTGTATTATACAAATCGCCCCTGCCAAGCATTTTTCTGACCTCTTCTATCCACCTGCTGGACGTGGGGATGCCTAAGCTGTGATGAAGTGGAGATGAATATTTGCAGAAAGTGCAGACTTTATTCCCGCTGTGGAACAAGCTTTAAAATCCCTGTAGGAAGTCACACAGAACTGGTTTAAAGGGTTTTTGGCAGGGCCCTGATTAGCCTTAACCACCCCTAGCAGCCCCACCCAGAGTTCCACCCTTTCCCATGGAAAGGAGCCCATTTAAACTCAGCCAGGGGTGTTTGGCTTCTCCCTTCAGTCATGTTGGAGGAGCAAAGCTGTGCCTGGAGTCTGCCACAGGGAACCAGCTCCTTATTCGACCATGGTTCCATATCCTGTGTGAATTTGCTTCCTGATCTGCCCTCCTGCCTGGGCCTGAGCTCCAGCTGTGGCCCTGCCTTGCTCAGGTATCCGAGGGCAGAGCCTTGGCACATCCCTGCTCCCGTGCTGTGATGCTCTGCACCATCCTCAGGGACCTGCTGGCCCTCTCTGCTCCCTGATGCTCTCTTTGCCAAAGGTAAGTTCACCTATACCATGTTCTTCCATGCCAAACACTTTCCTGATTTGTTCTTTAACCTCTGTGGAGTGTTCTTGCCACTGTTGCAGTGCAGAAATGAAATTTTGACTATGTCTTCCTGATGCAATGTCTGGAGACATCAAGGAACTCAGCTTCTTTTTTCCATTGTTTTTTACTGAAGTGTGGGTTATATGGGTGGGATTTGAATCAGAGGGTGAAGATGCTGCTGAAGTGTGGCATATGGGAGCTTTACTGTAGTAATTTTTACTGTTGGTTTTTTGGGTTTTTTTGGTTGGTTTTTTTTTTTTTGGGTGGGGGGGGGGGGGGGTGGTAGCACTTAATGTGTGGTTTTATATTCATGGAGCTACATGACAGTCACAGAGTCACTCCCCTTTAAGTCACAGCTGGGCTGCATGATGGACAGGTCTGTAGGCTCTGTCCCCTGATGTGTGGAGAGGCTGGGACTCTGTGTAATTGCACAGTTCACTCATTCACCACAAGTCATTTCAGAGTAGTCCTGAAGAGCACTCTGGAGAGTGATGGAAGGTCAGCAAGTTCATTTTCAGTGGGTCACAGTCTGAGCTAGGTTGCATTACTGAAGAGACAGAGCAAATCTCGTGGGCTCAATGTCATTATTTCTCCTTGACACCACCATAACAAAACCCTGTGGAGCAGTTTCAGTTCTTATGACCAAATAAACAGGATCCAACAAGCAGGACTCTGTTTGTCAGAATTATGTCCATTGACCTCTGGTAATATTTTTAGCTGGTTAAATGCCTCTTGTGTTATGCTGTTTTCCATCTTAATGTGTCTTCCTAGTCCGGCTGGTGGAAAGGCAGAACAAAAGCCCTCACATAAACCCTCCATGTAGCCATCAAGATGTGGCTGTGCTTCTGGTTTATGGCTGGTAAATGTGCCTGGAGATAGAAGTTCAAATGTCCCTTCTGTAGAAGCCTTAAGCTCTGTCTCTGATATATGATATATGAAAGCCAAAATAAGGGTAAAATAATTCTTTTGTGAGGAGGAGTGAGACTCAGGAGTGTAGCTTTTTGGCTTGTCAGACTGTTCCCCTTTCTTACCCTTTGTATAAATGGCTATTCCATTTATAAAAAATAAGGGAAGCTGCTAATACTAATGTATAACGTTAGTAATGTGCTTCTGCATCTCCTGAGGAGAAAATGAGTATTGCTTTTTTTTTAATATATGGTGTTGCCTCTAAATAGCCTTGTCTCTAGAAGGCCAGATTTTAAACTGTTTGGATATGGAACAAATTGAGGAATTGTTTTAAGTGTATCTTTAAAAAACTAATGAATACTTCAAATCATTCTGAATGCACAGGTTTATCAGGAATATCAGTGTAAAATCTTTCTACCATTTAGAAATAAATACACAGAGATGCAGAGGAATGCTCAAAGGCAGAATCCCTTCTGGCATCACTGGTGCTGCAGATGTAGGACTAGGTCCTCTAGAAAGAGACCATCCTTGCTGGATGCAATGCTGGGGTGGGTGGAGTGCAGGGTGGCTGGACTGAAGGGCTGTAACCAGCCACTTTGTGGTTTTTTTCCCTTTGGTAACCTGCCTTTAATTTTGTAGAAACGGGAATAGGATTGCTGAATAATGAAATAGGAGAAATGCAAGAAAACCCCAGCAGATTGTGCTGTCAGCCATCAGAATAAGCATAATTTCTGTCAGAACAGTTTTAGTAATAACAGCAGCAACAGCCATGCCTCCAATGAGCTTTCTCTTGTTAATCCTGAACGTGGGGTAAAGGTCTCTCATGTGTAGGACCTGGCTGTGTTTCTTGTCCTTTTCTGCTGCTGAACTGCCTTTTGTTGGGAAACACTGGAAAAATCAGGAGCCCAGAAATCTAAACTTTGGAAATTTTTTGGTCGCCTTCTTCAGGGTTTATCTGCAGTCTGTGAGCTCAGCCATTCTCAATTCTGTGTGTGGGAGAAAGGACCTTATTTGCAATACAAACAGACAGAATGGGGAGATGGAATAGGTTATGGAAAGCTCAAGGAATGGAGGTGCAGGGTGATGGTGTGGGTGAAGCCCAGGTTCACTTAGCTAATTTTCATAAAATCATAGAGAGGTTTGGTTGGAAGGGAGCTGAAAGATCAACTCATTCCACCCCTGCTGTGGGCAGGGACACCTTCCTCTAGACCAGGATGCTCAGAGCTCCATCCAGCCCGGTCTTGACATTTTAGGTCCTTAATTTTAGGTCCTTAAAGTTGGGTAAAGGCCAGAAAAGAGCATCACAAATCTCTCTGTAACATGGGAGACTAAAACTGGCAGTGAGACCTCGGGTGTGTGAGACTTGTAGGAAAGAGCAAATTACCAGGACTAATGGTGTTTACAGTCATTACCAATTCTAATTGCCTTTATAGTATTTGAGAAGAATATCTGTGAACAGAGCCACATTTAAATGAAAAATGAAGATTGTGCAGCAATATTTAAGAGGTTTACTGCTGGACATAATTAGCAGCTCTATTTTTTCCCATGTTTAAGTAATGTATTTATATAGTTTAATACTTTAGAATGACATCAATGTATCTAAATTTAAGGCAAAGGATAACTCAAAAATAATTTAATATCAGGCGAATTTGACCAAGGAGTTTTTTAAAGCACTAAAAGGAAACAATCAGGAAAATGTGGTTAATTATTGTGGACAATACACAAAAACCCACACCTGAAAAGAGAGCAGGAGTTGTATAATGGTGCAAACGTAGACAAAGACACTTCAGCTGTGCCAGGCTTTGTAAGCCTGGCTGGTGCAAATATCAGGAGTGCTCTGGTGCCCCAGTGAAAGCTGAGATTAAGCATCCAGCAAATGTGTTTGGTGAATTTGGACCTTGGACTTGAATCATGGTATCTAAAGTTGGCTTTACAAAGAGCTTCTCAGGACTTGGAGCTGCTGGTGTATTTTTATAACAGCACTTTGTGTGCTTTGGCAGTTAAGGTAAATGACATCATTTTACTCTATCTTTCTGCAGTTTATTTACCTCATTTCCTTTTCTAAAAATACACAAATTTGACTACTCGGTGATATGAATCTGAAAACAGAGAAAAGCCAGCAATCACTTGTCTTCCATGCTGTTCACCTAAACCACATCACACCCTACAAACAGATTCTGCTTGCAGAAGTTCTTGATGAGGAACAGACCCAAGGATATTTTGGAGGAGCAGAGGAAATCCCCTCCCATCCTTCCTCCTTTACTTTAATCTCCTTTTGTTTTGGAGGAGGGTTGTGCTGTCATCCTCAGTGAGCTCTGCACAGCCACCTGAAGCTCTTACCTCTCCTGCAGGCTCCAGTCCTCTGGGGCAGAAAAATGGGAAATCAGTTTGCACAAGTGAAATGTGTGGAGCTAAGACTTTGCTGACCAGCTCAGCAGAGCCATTCTGAAAGGGGAGGCTGGGGAGGGAAACTGGAAAAAAGTCTCAGATGAGAGCATCCAAATTTTTTATTAGGATTGAGCAGCTTTTAGGGTCTTCACATTCTGGTTTAGATTTGTGATACAACAGGTGGCTTGTGGCATTCCTGGAGCTCCTGTGAGGTGGCTGTGGGAATTTGGAGCTGACCATAGCCTACCTTGAATTGTTTCTAACCTATTTTGTGCCCATGCTGCAAAGGTTTATGAACCTATTTGAAATGCCACCACTGGGATCCCATATCCCATCCAAGCTCTCATTCTCTCATGAAGGCTTGTGCTGCACCTCAGGTGAGCAGCTCCAGCATGTGAGTGCTCACCTTGGTGTTAGGATAAAATCAGCAATAAAAGCATTTGGAGCTAAGCAGGATTATTTTGTCTGTGAATATATTCTGGTTTTTCAGTTGGGCTGCAAAGAGGGGCCTCAAGTAATGGAAAGTGGTTTATTGCTGAAGTGATTATCATCTTTTTCCAGCTCTAGAGGAACTTGAAAGATGATTTTTGGTGTCAGCCAAACATTAGTTCTTCCCCCTACATCCCCAAAAACTGGGTACCTGCTGGCTGAATGTTGGCTGTGCAGAGGCCATGAAATACAGCAAGTCTGGGGTATTTCATTCCTCAAGTGGTTCCTCACTTTGTGATCTGTGTATGTCAGTGCCAAGCTGCATAAACAGCTTGTCTTTACTGGGGTCTCCCAGAAGAATGCTGTGATGGGTTGGGCTAACTGTTCATTGAGCCTGGCATTGCACTGTTCATCCTAAATAATAAATGATACCCACTCTGGCAGTTTGTACAGATTAGCAGCAGTGGAAGGTCTCAGCAGAGGGGCCAAGTACCTTTTAAAACATTAATATTCCTTTCTTGCTGTAAAAGGATTTTGAAAGAGGATGATCAGAGCTGGGTCTGCCTTTCACATAAGGAAGGTAGCATAAATTCACCCATTTTTCCTGATCTGACTCATATCCATAGCCTATAGAGATTTACTTAGGGAGTTAATATCCAAAAAATAATATTTTAGGGCTAGGAATGCAGGGATTCTGTTTCGGACTGCCAACCCTCAGGAAACAGATACATACATGTGTTGACTAATTGTGCAGCAAAACATTTAATCTGTGGAGTTGTGAACTGTGTAAACAGCTGTTGGACAAGGAAGACAAAGGAACTTTGTTGTTGAGTCTTATTTCGAGTTCTGCTCCCCATTATGGACCACAAGTGGAATTTCTCACCAAATCTGTTGTGAGCTGTAGTCTGAGTGAGCTTGGTTGAAAGTGGAAGAAATCCTTTGTGCCTTGCTGTGAGACCCCAGGTTTGTCTCTCTGTCCTTCATGTCCCTGGCTCTCTGCTCCTGAGGGCAGGAGCTGCTGTGGATTTGTCAGACACCTCCCACAGCGAGGTCCTGGTGTGGGCTGGTGTCTCAGGGTCAAGTGCAAAGGCAGCAGAGGTTGCTCAGCTGGAGAGTTTTGCCCTGAATCCCTTCATCAATCACACTGGAAGGTGTTCTCTGCTGCTGAGCACTGCTATCACTCATTTTCTGCACGTACTTTGTTCAGGTGCAGCAGCAGTGTTTTCTACAAGCTCTTGATTTTATTATAATGCACCTATAAACCAGATTAAGAGTGTTTATTTCAGCCACTATAAATATTGGCTGACCTTTCCTGCTCGGAGCAAGCTTGCTCCTCTGCCTCTAGATTTTGATTTAGGATTATTTGTAGAGGGCAAATGGATGCATACATCACATTAAAATATCTGTCAGTGTAATTTCCCCTAATGAAGTATTATATGCAGGAAGGAGGGGATGGTTGAAGTAGTAGGCAGTGATTTCTTGTGATATAGAACAATCTTTGTAGGGATATTGCATAGTAGTTGTTCATCTTCTGCAGTACAGAGCCCACAGGGAGTTGGTGGGTGATGGTATGTGGAAATCAGACAGGGGTGAGACTACTGATACAGAGGTATACACAGCTAAAACCACCTGTTTGGTATTCCTAAGAAGATAAACTTTGTATCACATGAATGTGCAGGAAACTTGTAGTAAAGCAGGCAGAAGGGAGCTGCAATATGCAGAAAATGCAGGACAAACCTCTGGGTGGTGAGATACAATACCTGATGACCTAAAGCTGTTTCTGCATTGCTCTTGACTCGTGCCAGTTTGGAGCAGAAGAGGCAAACGTTGTCACCTTCCTGGCAGTGGGAAATAGCTGGGAACACTTCTCAGTGCTCAAACCACAACCCTCAGAGCAGTTTAGGGGAAGGAAAAACCCAGAAAAGTCAGATGGCAGCAAAAACCAGGCGTGGGGGCCCCGAGGTGCAAGCAGTGATGAGGGAGGAGAGGCAAGAGAACGAGCATCATTAGCGTGATTGATGCAGCCAGTACCAGGAGAGCACGGAGAGATCATTGCTGTAAAATGGCATGGGTGAGACACAGCCAGGGAATGCTGTGCAGTGGAGATGGAGATGAATGCAAAATACCTTCGAGAGTCAAGCTGTGTTTATTGCTCTGCTTTCAGAAAAGCACCAGGTAGTCTGGCAGTGCAGTCTGTAGATGTGATAAATATGAAGACCCTGTGTTTCTGGGGCTAATAATCATCATTTGATGTAATTCGATTGCCATTCAAAAAAAAAATCTCATTTTCCTAGAAGGCTATTGTAAGCCTCTTAATTCTAGTCAAATGAATGAACAAAGATTTGTGTGATTTCTCCAAGAATAGCAGAATACTCATTCATTGCAAAATGTTAGAGTGAATTTCTTCGCTGCACAACTGCTGTTTTAGCTGCAGTGATTTGTTTTGTGGCATATACAGAACTCGCTATGCTGCTGTTTATTACAAACGGCGAGCCTGGTTTATAGCACCGCTTGCCAGCACCTCCAGTTGATCTGACACCCCCTAAACAATAGCCAGGCTGCGATTCATTACTTTAGGCAGCTCATTTCCATATGGTAATTAGGAGCCCGTCCGTAACATACCAGCATGGGTATTCCCGAACTCATCTTATTGTTCTGCTCCACGTCGCGAGGATGACAAAGGCTCCTTCTGAGCAGAGGTAGCTGGGTTTAGGCAAATCCAGCCCCTCCGCAGTGCCCTGGAGACATCCCCATCCATCACCTCGGAGGACATGACACACGGCTGGTGTCGGTATTGTGCCTCGCGGCCGGGAGCAAAACAAAGGCAGGGGAGGATCCCCCGGCTCGGGGGGAGCTTTCCCGGGGGACAGCCGCTGCTCCCCACTCGTGTTCGCGGGGAGCGGGGCCGGGCCGGTCCCTCCCCGCGCGGGCTCCCGCTCAAGTTGAGCACCGGGATGCTCTGAGTTGCCCGTGTGTCCCCTGTGCGCTCCGAGGGGTGACGGCGGGGACACGCGGGGTGCCAGTGCCACCAGCACACGGGGAGCGGCTGCGGCGCTCCGAGGGGTGACAGCGGGGACACGCGGGGTGCCACTGCCACCAGCACACGGGGAGCGGCTGCCGCCGGCCGGGTCCCGGCGGGGCGGAGCTGCCCCTCGCCCTGCCCCTGCTCGGGGGGCAGCGGGGCCGGCGCTAAGCCCTGCCCCGCCGGGCGGGCGCTGCGAGCCGGGGCCGCGGGTGGATGCGCGGGGAGAGGCGGCGGCGGCGGGGCCGGGGCCGGGCTGGGCTCGGCCGGCAGCCCCCCCCTCCCGGGCTGCCCGCAGCGCAGAGCCCCCGCCGAGGTAAGGCCGGGCGGGGAAGGGCGCTG